>CM059429.1:127064931-127549250 GCA_030390025.1 Squalus acanthias
CTGAAACAAGATATGCTGGTTGCAAGCTGACAGACCAACATCAATTTTTACCCAGCCTCTAACCTTCTCAAAAGAAATGATATACATCTGACCCAAAGACAATTTTTTTTATAATTTGTGCAGCTGTGAGAATGAAAAACAATATTAAAATTTTAAACAGACTAGATATAAAAATTATAAATTAGAGGGAACTTGCTGTTGTAGATTTATTTCTAGTTTGATATTTAGAGCATCAGAGTATATAGCATGTTGATGTCTACGGCTGTTTCTCATTCACTTTGATGAACTTGAGCAAGGAGGAAACATCTAGGTGAAGCAAATGGGAAGAGGAGCAAGAGCCAGAAGATGCCCAAAGAGGCCATTTTGTTTTTACTTTCTTTGTGGGGCCAGGAAGAGCAAGTGTTTCGGCCTCCACTACCCAGGCTCCCCTCCTTCCCGTTCATGAGGCCTTCCCAAAACTTACCGAAGTGCCAGGGACCAGTCCTTCGGTACCGACGGTGAGCCCGACATGCCGATCCTGCCCTTTAGTTTCAGGTGGATAATTGGGGCACAGATTTAAGCATAAATGAGGTGCTTCCCCTCAACTGTATTTCCCCCTCCCCTACAAAAGGTGAAGCAACCGCCTGCATTCACTAGGCAGGCTTACAAATCAAGAATAATTACTTAGGCAAGGTATTGGAGAGCAACCAGCACATACTGAACCAGACACAGCATGAATGGTGTAACTACATCTGCTGACTTAATGCTACTGTTAGGCATGCCCCAGTATGAATTGTTTGATGCAGCATAACTAAGGCGTGAAGTATACAAGTCTTGAATTTTACCCACTTGCATGGATAAAGTATATAGTCCACCACTGCTGGAATCTGTCTCAAACTCTGTCGGAGGGCATTGGTGCAGGAATTCAGAAACAATGAGAGAGTGGGAAGGCAATGTGAATACTGAACAGGGACACAAGAAGCTAATTCAAAATGAGCAAAATCGGCAAGGTGCATTCTCCTGTAAGAAATAATTGGAGTAAAACCAAATCATAGTAATATTAGCAATGGTATAAATCTGGACCTAAAAACAAAGAGAGTTTAGGTGACACAATTAAAGAGACTTTGTCAGTTAAGTCTTTGAGTTTTTATATGTTAATAAAATAGAAACTTTGAGCTGATACAGCTAAAATTTTTGTTTTGCAGCTGAATCTGAGAAATGAATAATGATATGATTTGCTTGTCCCAAATAACTCTGAATATCTCACCATGCAAAGTCTATTGCTGGGGTATCGTGCTCCAAATTATTTTCAAGGCTTTAAGCTTCAGTAATCAGCGCATCTGTTTTATAACCAGTACTCTATCTGTTGATCAATCTTCACCACCATCCCACAATAATGTTTGTCTCATTCTTCATATGGAGCACTCAGTGTACACTGAAACAAATTCCATCATTCATTATTTAAAGACCACTTTCCATTTTTCTAAGAAATTGCCTTATCTTTCATTTTTAATGTCAAATACATTATTTTATTCCAGCAAGAAGGACAATGCTTTTTAGCTGTATCAAGTCCTGTGAATTATTACAATTCATGAAGCAAAACCATATTGATTGCTTTATGCAATAAGCTGTAACTGAAAGAGTAAAATATACTTTCAGCGTTTTATTTGCCAGAACATAGTTTCCATAGTCACATAGGCTAATTTCAATTAATCTGTTACAAAATTTATAATCACTTAAATAGGAAATCATTGGTAGAGAAAGTTTTCAGTGTGAACTCAGTTCCCGAAAATGATAAGCAGCAGCCTTTTCTGAAAATGTTGCTGCCACATTAGCCATAATAACATTCATGTTGTAACAGAAGCATAATGAAGATGAAAGTCATCAGGCACAATGAGGTAAATGCTTTACTCGTTTTTACGTCCTCTATAAAGAAACATGATAGCATGTCTTCCAAAAAAGTTGCCATGGTGATAACCTCCTTATTTCTTGCGAGATTAATTGTGGCATTTGGGTAAATTCTTTTGAATAGAATGAGAATTGGACGGTTTCTATAATGGCTAGGCGATCCGCTCTGTCACATGACCGCCCATGCGTGAAGTCAAAAACTTACCCCACTGTGTTAGGTCTTCTTGGATGATCAAGTTTCATCGTATAAAGCCAATGGTTGGTTATTTACTACCTGTTTGATAACATTTAATTTTCCCCAAGAAATGTAACGCAAGGAGATCTTGCTTAGAAATAGAAGACAATCTTCACAGACAAGTGACATCTAAAGATGATCCAGAAGTTTGCCAGCTCCTGATTAATGCCTTGTGTGGAATTTCTTGTCTGGGATAATGTGACAAAATATCAAAATCCTTATATGTGTATGGTGTCTATTTTATTCCAGAATCAACCTGTGCATTGGAATAAGTCCCATCTATACTATGACATAGATGTATTTTAGGGAATAAGACCAGTTAACTATTTTCTGTAACAAGATTAGTTACTCCTCATTTGTCAGTATCTATGTACAAAAGGAATAATTTGTCCTCTTCACAAGGCAAGGTTTCCTACAACCATTGTAGAATTTGGCACCTTGGTGGCCTACCTTGTATACAGGACCTCTTTCTGGTCACACCCTCAGTTCTCTTTCTTCTGGCAATGGCATCAATCCTGGCTGTTGGTGTTAGTCAGTGCATCGGAAAGTCAGAGTTTCATCATACACTAGTTCTTAAATTATTTCTTTTGAGTAATCATCATCTAACTGGGCCTCCAGATTTCAGATGTGTCTCTGAGAGATTCCATCATAGTGGTGGCTATGACAGCTGATTAAGCTTTTCCTGGTTTTCAAATCTTTTTCCATTATTTAGCTGCTACAAGGCTATTTGGAAAAATGTGTTGTGTGTTGCTTCAGTCATAACAGTACCTGGCAGATCATAGAGGATTCTAGTATCAATGTTTACAAAATAAAATTATACAGCCATTGCAGCTTCTACAGCAGTCCTACAGATGCATATTGATCATGCAAGGAAAGATATCAGTACCTCCTGAGCGATTCAAACTGTTGAGTTTCATGGGATAGACATATATATGTTCAAGTGATATTCAAGATCTATGTGGTATTCTATCAAGGACAATTAATAAAGTTTATTGATAAATAGATTACCCAAACAAGTATAACTGTGTTTCAATCTTCTTCAATCACTAGAAATATGACCTAAGCCAATAGGGGATAAAGAGTAATGTTGTTGCAGCTGTTCGGTGTGGTCATTCTACATGCAGATTTGCAAAATGTCTGTATCAAATTGGATTTTACCCATGTTGCCTGAGCTTGGGTTTTTAACTTATAGATAGATTCAGCATTTTTCCTCAACAATAAACCAGCAGCATGAAAGCTTATTTAAGATCACAATGGCAATTCAACATGTTAAGTAGTTATACAGAGGTAGTATTGATATATACAATCTCAAACATATCAGGCCATTATGAGAAGATGGCTTCTTGCATCACCTGAGGGTCCAGGTGTCATTCCATTCCATTAGCACAGCAGGAGATTAGACTGAGTTGACACTGGTAGCCACCTGCTCACATATGAAAAGGTAAGTTTTTAACCTTAGGGTGGTAACGGATTGACAACTTGGTGGGTGAAGCTCCTAAATCGTTATCTTAAGGCGGGGTGAATCTTTTCGCTCCTGTAGTCTTTCTCCCTCAGAAACGGAGTGATCTGCAATTTTGCAGTAGAAAGAAGCTGCTTTAAAAGACTGAACCAGCTCAGCTCTGGAATCTTAGCTAGCGAAGGTGAGCCGTGTTTATATAGTAACTTGCATATTTATTGTTTTCCATAAATCAAGGAGCGTAGGGTAATTCTTCTCACTGTGATATTGAAGTATTTTGCTGTTAGCTTTTTGAGTACTAAACTAACCTGACAGTTTTAAAATGTGTGCACACTTTCCACCATATAACATCGACAGAACTGGTATGAGTGAATTTAAATATTGAGTGTTATAAACTAGAATGAAAGAAACATTTAGAGCTGTACGTCATTTATTCGCTCATGGATATACTTTGATGTGTTTCATTTTTATGCTTGTGACTGAAATGCCCCCATAGTTCTCAAAGAATAAATATATATTTTTACATTTATATTGGAAAGCTGAACAAAAACAGCAGTTTTAATTCTAATGTCAGTTGATAGCGAGATCTCCTATTGCCCCATGGGAATTTTTTCTAACCTCAATATTAATATTGATTTGAAACCCTCTTGACTTCTCTTACAGATTATGCTATTTCATGCTACTTCTATGTAACGTTCAGTGAAATAAAACCTAGAATCACTGTAGTTCAAATCATATGATGCAATAACAGACAAATTCATGTTACATGAGTCTGTCACTGCCCGGGGATGGTAGCTTCTACCAGCAGGTGTTTCAAGGTCAGAAAGTATCTTGGGCTTCAGATGGTATTGATGAGCTCCATTTTTGCTTTGCACTTCCTATTAAAAGAGCATAATACATCTTGTGGTTCAGATAATAAATGTTGATTAACTCCTTGAACTGTACTCCAATTGTTTAATATGTTATCACCACCCTCCATGCTCCATCCTATATGTCACCCGTACACGGAACATAATGTAATGAAAATGCTGTGGTGAATTCACACGTGAATTATAGTTGTATATAACTGTGTACAGCATAGTGGACGCCTTGTTATTCCATTGCATTAGACAATCATGAAAAAAATCTTCTACTGATTAGAAGAGAATATTTCTTCTCATATGTTAGTGATATCGTAAATAGAGCAGGGAGAGTCATAACTTTAGTTATTTCCAGCAAAATAATTTTTAAAGATTTTACTAGAAATAGCGATCAGGGGGAATATCCCCTCCACATGGTTAATATATTCTCTTTGCTTCCAGCAAAAAAGCTTGAGATGAACTTGGACTATTATAACTATTGGCTGGATATTCCGACCCCCACGGGTGGGTATGAGGTGTGTACGCACCCGTAGGGGCCTCGTAAGTGCCGGTTTCAGGCATGCGAGAAGCGCATGCACTAAAACCCGTCACTTCCGATCTGTCAAGAATTCTCTTGACAGATCATCCGCCTGCCCAGGAAAAGGGCCTCCGCGGGCTGGGAGTTCCACTTTCTGCACAACCTCCACCCACTGAAAACCTTTAAAAAATCTTACGCTTGTTAAAAGCATGTGTAAGGCCTGCTTTTACCAGCATAAGAGTTTAAAAAAATAATGCAATAATTTTTTTTCACTCATTTATAATTTAAAAATACTTTTAAAAAAGGTAAGTTTATTTTTAGCCCCGTAAAAAACTTTAATTACTTTTTTCAAAAAATTAAATTTTTGTTTAAAATATTGAATTTAATGTAATTTTAACTCATTTTAAATACGTGATTTAAAAAAAATTATTTAATGTTTAATTGTGTTTTTTAAGTGATCCCCATTCATACTTTTGACAGATCTGTGCGTAGAGACCTGTCAAAAGTGTGCAGGGGGATTCCCTTCTTCGATTGGTTCCCCATAGCCCACATGATCCCAGGGATGCTGGCAAACCGCATGCACCCCTGGGATACCTGGGCGTCTGCGCGCGCGGACCAGGAGAGGCCCAAGATCGGAAGTCTCGGGACCTACGGAGCCAGCAGGTAAGTGCATAGATTTTTCCCGATCGGAGGCATCCACATGCAGGAAGCCTCCGATCGGAAATTCAGGGCCGATATATTTTGTGACTATTTTATGTCAAGTAATTTACACATCGTATCAGTATTTTAGTTGTAAAATATTCCTTTATCAATTATTGGCAAAAGGGCATGTAGCTAATGATAGGTTGACCATGTGATGACTGTGGGAGCTACTTGTGAGTTATTCTTCACTATATCCCAGTTTGACTGTTTCTACCTGCAAAAGACCAACAATTTAATTCATTCTGGCTTTATGAAGCAGAAAAAGAGCATGTATGACAGATGTCAGGTCGAGAATACATCTGAGAACCAGGCTGAATATAGAAAGTTCAGAGGAGAAGTGAAAAAGAAAATAAGAGGGGCAAAGAGAGGGTCTGAGAATAGAATGGCAGCTAACATAAAAGGTAATCCAAAAGGCATATAAATAGTAAACGGGTAATAAGAGGAGGGATGGGGCCAATTAGGGACCAAAAAGGAGACCAACGCATGCAGGCAGAGGGTATGGCTGAGGTGCTAAATGAGTACTTTGCATCTGTCTTCACCAAGGAAGAAGATGCTGCCATAGACATAGTGAAGGAGGAGTTAGAAGAGATACTGGATGAGATAAAAATTGATAAAGAGGAGGTACTAGAAAGGCTGGCTGTACTTAAAGTAGATAAGTCACCAGGACCAGATGGGATGCATCCTCGGATAATGAGGGAAGTGAAGGAAGAAATTGCGGAGGTACTGGCCATAATCTTCCAATCTTCCTTAGAAACAGGGGTGGTGCCAGAGGACTGGAGAATTGCAAATGTTACACCCTTGTTCAAAAAAGGGTGTAAAGATAAACCCTGCAACTACAGGCCAGTCAGTTTCACCTCGGTAGTGGGGAAGCTTTTAGAAACAATAATCAGGGACAATGTTAACAGTCACTTGAACAAGTGTGGATTAATTAAGGAAAGCCAGCACGGATTTTTTAAAGGCAAATCGTGTTTAACCAACTTGATCGAGTTTTTTGATGAGGTAACAGAGAGGGTTGATGAGGGCAATGCAGTTGACATGGTGCACATGGATTTCCAAAAGGGGCAGCAAAGTTGAAGTCCATGGAATAAAAGGGACAGTGGCAGCATGGATACGAAATTGGATAAGTGACAGGAAACAGAGAGTAGTGGTGAACGGTTGTTTTTTGGAATGGAGGAAGGTATACATGGTGTTCCCCAGGGGTCGGTACTAGGACCACTGCTTTTCTTGATATATATTAATGACTTGGACGTGGGTGTACAGGGCACAATGTCAAAATTTGCAGATGACACAAAACATGGAAGTATAGTGAACAGTGAGGAGGCTAATGATAGACTTCAAGAGGACATAGACAGGCTGGTGGAATGGGCGGACATGTGGCAGATGAAATTTAACGCAGAAAAGTGTGAAGTGATACATTTTGGTAGAAAGAATGAAGAGAGGAAATATAAACTAAAGGGTACAATCCTAAAAGGGGTGCATGAACATAGAGACCAAGGGGTATATGTGCACAAATCATTGAAGGTGGCAGGGCAGGTTGAGAAAGCAGTTAAAAATGCTTACGGGATCCTAGGCTTCATAAATAGAGGTATAGAGTACAAAAGCGTGGAAATTATGATGAACCTGTATAAAACACTGGTTCGGCCTCAACTGGAGTATTGAGTCCAATTCTGGGCACCGCACTTTAGGAAAGATGTGAAGGCCTTAGAGAGGATTTACGAGAATTATTCCAGGGATGAGGGACTTCAGTTACCTGGATAGACTGGGGTTGTTCTCCTTTAGAGCAGAGGAGATTTGATAGAGGTGTTCAAAATCATGAGGGGTCTGGACAGTGTAGATCGAGAGAAACTGTTCCCATTGGCAGAAGGGTCGAGAACCAGAGGACACAGATTTAAGATGATTGGCAGAGGAACCAAAGGTGACATGAGGAAAAAGGTTTTCACTCAACGAGTGGTTAGGATCTGGAATGAAATGCCTGAAAGGGTGGTGGAGGCAGATTCAATCACAGCTTTCAAAAGGGAGTTGGATAAGTACCTGAAGGAAAATTATTTGCAGGGCTATGGGGAAAGGGCGGGGGAGTGGGACTAGCTGAAGTGCTCCTGCAGAGAGCTGGCACGGGCTCGATGGGCCGAATGGTTCTATGTATTAATTGAATCACATGAAAACCCTTCATTTCAGTAACTAGAATCTGCTGAAGGTGTGCAAACTTCTTAATATTTACATACTTAACTCAGGCTAGAACTGCAAGTGATGGAGAATGATTTATTAATTTTGCTTTCAAAGCATGGGAATGTGACAGTAAGGCATGTCCTACTTGGACGTGCTTCAGAGGTGAAAGTGAGTTTTTCTTGCATCCCTGATCATGAACAGAGGATTCTGTTTAGTCAGTTATAATAAAATTCTCTGAAAAAAAAACGGAACCATTTGTAAGCAAAAAAGCAAAAAATTGTGAAAGTAACAGCTATAGATGTTAATGTTCAATTTAAGTTATTGAATAAGCATTAATAATATTTCTCTTTCTCACTCATACAGGACCAGGTTCCATGCGAGACTCAGGCACCGGATTAGCAGGCGTCACCATATCACTGTGGCTGCTAGCAGCAACTCTAGTCTGTCTAATTTACAAATGTTAATAATATGAAAACTGACCACAAGGAAAGAGGAGACTATTTGTATTTCAACACGGTGCGTGACACCGCACAAAAAAAAAAGTATTGCTAGAAAAGCTTTTAGAATAGAAACAAAACAAAAGGTCGAGGGTGTATTAGATACAAAATGATCAACATTTGCTCATGAATTTCAAATATTGTGTAAAAAGAAATTCTTTCTCCTCTGTCATTTTTGCTAATGTTTACATTCACGCAGATCTAACCCTTTGTTTTGGGTCTGAATTATGACATTTAATCAGCGCAAAACACAACCCTGCATTTGTTGGTGCCAAGTGACCCATTCACTGTATAAAAATTAAACGTTACTGGAGTAATATTGGGGGTGATGAGTGAAACTGAAGCTCATTGTTAAATATATTGATTATGAATTAATGAATCACCCACAATATTTAGGCACAGGCACGGATGTGCAGCAGCCTGGATCAAAGGGTAAATTCTTGATGGATTTAATCGATTTGCTCAAAAAAGTAACATGAATTAGATGGTGCCCTCTTCTTCAATAATGTGCTTAAACTAGTTCAGAAAAAATTGTAAAGCCTATGGAACGCTTTCTTTCAAAGTATTAGGAGAACTAAAGATGCCATTAGCAGTATATACCATTTATCCTGTAACAAATGCTGATATATTCTGACCAGATCACAGAAATATCTCTATGTTACTCTATATAAATTAATGAAAAGGATAAACTGTTGGAAAAAAAGGTGTAATTTTTTTAACCCTCCTGATTCCCATTTATTACTGGGGGAACATCCAACTGGTCATGTTTTTCAACCAGGGATCTCAACCAAGACCATACTAAAGGGAGTAATTTCAGTTTATTGAAGCCCTGTCTGCTTTATCCTGTCATCTTGTTCTAGTGAATATAAACGAACATTGTTAGCAAAATACAGGATATATATATCAACCTGCAGTGGTTTATGAAAATGACCCCTCTGACTGATTTCAAAGCTCATGATGTCACATGGCCTGTGTCATCTATGGGATGGTTTGTTTTGTTGCACAATGCTTAATGATTATGAGTTCTATTGATAGCACAGATTTCTTGTTTATTTATTAAATATATACAATTTTATCATTCTTTACTAACTAAAAATGGTTCTCTTGTAAAAGCTTGGACTCTTTTAAAACAAAATGTGGTTTTTTTTCCCATATAATTTGCTTGTTACTGAGGGAAAATCCAAGTGGTCATGTCCTTCAAATGCATGGGGTTCTAACAGGAAGGTCCTCTCTGAAAATCATAGGTTTTCATTAGAGAATGTAGAGACATTAAATGAAATTTGAATGGGTATTATATGAGCATTGGGTCTGAACTTTGTGGACAGAGGGAGTGATATGTCATTGGTCATAAACCACTGCTTGTTAAGCTATGGGCGTGACATACTAATTTTAAGTATAATACATGAGATGCTATAGATCACAACTAACACACAAGAGTTTCTAATAACCACAGCAGCCCCCAGAGCATACAGTGAGTCATGTCACTCCAAGTTCACTCACTTGTGACAAGCTCTTAGAATGAGTCCACAAGGCACCAGTTCAATGGGTCATAATAATTGCTTATCTTATAAGAGCTGTAAAGCAAGATTGCATTTCACACGCTAAAAATGTTCTTCATTTCTGTCAGTGTATATATGAGGCCAATGCCCATGAATGGATTTACATATGTTGCTAGCTTTAGACCACGCTAGTTTTCCTTGTGACAGTTAAGTGCTGTGTACATACAGAAGAGAAGGCCTGGGAACAGTGGTAGGATTTTGCCCCACTTTATTAAGCTCTAATTAATTTTTCAGTTAATAACGATCATATAACATGTTGTGGTGCACTGTAACTTTTTTTTTGCATTTCTCTATATAATCGATATTCAGCATTACAGTTCTGTAGATGGATGTTTCTAAGGTAAAAAGGTGAAAGAAAATACACTATTCATTGCTAGTGCAAAAGTAATTCTTTGCTGTGTTCAACAAAAGCAGATTTTACTGGAATAATAAAGCAGTTTGAAAAAGACTAGATTAACTTGTTTGACATAAGATGAATATTATGTACAATGGTGATCACAAAGATTCTGTATTAACAAAGTTTGGATCAATAAACCACTGCTGTAACGCCAACGTAAATCTATGAATGGAGGAGCACTCCAAACAGGAATTACAGTCTCTAACATGCAACAGAATTACATTCCTCAAACAGTTCAATTTGTGATTGTGAAGCTGATTTATAAAAAAGAAAGAATCACAATGAAACATGCAAAAAGCATTTTAATACATTTTTTTTCTTTAAAGATTGCCCAAAACTAGATGCAAATAACTTATATGGCATAACTGTAAAAAAAAGCAAAAAAATATTAAAATGGTGTGTGGCTCTAATTTGAGTTCTATAGTTTGATTTAATTCCAACGTGGTTCCTGTTTTTAATGCTGTGGTAGTTAAGTCTAATATTTTGCAAGTTTCTTGGTTTAGCAATGGGTACTGGATATGATTTTTGTACAGCTTTCATTAAAGATGGGATTAGCGCAGAAACTCCACAGAAGCAACTTTACCACAGCTTTTTTTTTAAACTTGCTTTTCTTTTTCCCTTTCCTCATTCTGCTCCTTGGATACTACTTGCTGCAGGCGTCCTCTTCCAGTTGGGAGCGCTGTACAATCAGGGCTATAGCTTTCCTCATGGCCAGCACTGACACTGCTTGGTGATTGTCTGATGGGTGATATGAATCAGAATCTGCCAAATCTTTCTCCCATCCATCCCAAGATGAAATGCCTCATTCCCACCTAGAAGCCTATCTGACAAATGTTATCCTGAGGAAAGCAAGCTGAAGTAGCAGGAGCCCTTGGCCATGTACTTGTGGTGACTCCATGGTTGGGAGTCAGTTGCACAATTGCTTGAAGCTACCACGTTTCCAACATTACCACAACTTCAGATTTAGTAACTACATCCATTATGCACAGAATTCCATACCGCTGTACCAGGCCACGATGGTGCAATTAAAGAATACAGAAAAACTATCTGTTGCTAAAGCAAATGGCGATAAACTTGGGCTATGCCAGTAGCTCAAAAGGTGCTCATAGCGAATTGTCAGCCCATTTTACGGTGTGTCTGACTTTCTTCGGGCGTGTGTAAAATGGGCTGCCGATTCACTATGAGCCCGTTTCGTGCTACTGGTGTAGACCAATTTCACCCCCAATTATACTCTGTCCAGAAAGATAGAAGACTAAATGGTAAAATGTTATATGGTTTAGTGCTTGACCATTTCTAGGCCAACAATGTCCTTTTAGCATCCACAAAACAGCTTGATACCTTTTTGCCTAAAAAGTTATACCAAACACTATATATTACAAAAACAGAGGTCAGTCAAAATAACCATAGATATCAGTGACCGCTTAATGATGCTCAAATAGGTTATCAGGCTTATGATAAAATAGACAAGTAACTATGATAATTACTGACACTGCGTACCACTTTGCCTTGCTGATAATTTGTTCAATGAAAATTCCTTTTTTTTAAACTTTGCATGGAATAAGATTTGTAGCAATACGTCAGATATTTAAATTATAATCACTACTTTTCAAAATAAATATTCACTGCATTTTAGAGCTATGTTCACCATTGCAGAATATAAGTTGCAGGCATGATTAAAAGTGTTACGATGTGCAAAGCCAAAGGCTGAGGGTTTTAATTTACTTTCTTTGCTACTACTTTGAACTGATGGGCAATAGTCTGTCACCGATAACTTCAAGGCACTAAATGTTGGATATGTTTTATGTATTATTTCAATAAAAGCTGGGGAAGACTTTCACCAAGTATGGTGAGTGCCCAAACAGACAGTGCTGTGAGCCACTAGTTGGCAATAACCTTGTCCCATTGTCTACTGACATTATGATCAGAACTCCAAAGCATTTTAATTATAACCTTATTATTGTGAACTACACTTTTTTCCCCCATTTTTTTTCTCCCTGGCTCTGGGCAAAACAATAACAAAAAGTTACTGAATTAAGTACTTTAATAATATGATTTATTCTCAAATTCATAAAGCAAATACAAATGAATCACCTGGTTCTTTGCACCAATTAAGTTGTGGCAATGTTGTTTCTGGTGGTCAGCAATCCCATGATGCTCTGCTTGAACTGTGGAGTCTCTGTAAAGTATTGTGATTGAAGGATTGTATTGTAAATATTTCTGTGCAACAAGGATTAAGCAGGCCTGTAAAATGCAGAAAGCTGTTTGAAGCATGCCATGGCTGATTGAATCCTGCTAATGTCACATGTTGAGGAATTTCAGTAAGGCTGGCAGGGATGGGTTGTTTCTCAAAACTTTTAAGCAATTATCTACATCACTACTTCAGTAAAACTGTTGTGACTATCTGGCTGCTTGAAAAGTTTGAGGATAATAATATGCCAAACAACTTCTAACTAAAATTAATTTTAATTGAATTATGATGCAAATCAAATTCTATTATATAATAGTTTGATTTATATGACATAGTCATGATACCAATGGCATATGAGATTAGATTTTTGCATTATCTGCTCACTGAAACAAATGTTAAAGGGATCTAACTTTTTGACACTAACAAATAAAATATGGGACAGTAACTGCTTAACAGTGAATTATAGGCCATGATTTACTGGATTAATTTGTTGGTATAACTATTTTGCTCTGACAACAAATCTTCTTCTGACCAATGAGAGATTTAAGGACAGGAATAATGTTTCCTACCAGCAGTACATTGCTGATTTAAGGTTGTAGTGTTTTTTTAAATGGTTACTCGTAACGTACAGGTTGACAGTGAAAATCTCCCTTGCATCTGATGACGATACTAGGAATGCCTCAGAAAGGTGTGGAATAATCCAGTACAAATGATGGACATCGCCAACAAGGACCAGGCAGCAATGTCCCATTCAACCAATTATGTCAGTGTCCACATAGGTGTAAAATGAGATTGCTATAGCTCATTCCACTTCAAAATCTCCAGTCAATTGAGCAGCACCTACAAAGGGACAAGAGGCACAGGGGAAGGTGAATTCTATTGACTGTCAAATACTGATGACTTAAAGAAACTGATTGGTTTATGTAAGATCTGTAAATTCTGATTTATAAACACAGCCAGTCATAGGTTATGAACTATTTGAGTGGTTGATCTATAGAGGTTGAGTAGTTGGTATGTTACTGGATAATGGTGTCACAATGTGGCTCTATTATACAGGTTTGCTTAGTATAGCCCATCATTTTGGCTACATTGATTTATTTTTTTCCCTCCAGTTATCAAATATTTTGTTAACTGACAGTGCATTGTTCTGCATATACATTTCCTTCACATTACTTCCACCTATGCACAAGCAAACTCAATTGAAACATTTGTCTCTGCCATTAACGTTTCAACTCGTGGGAGCCAGGTCACAATCCAGCTAGGAATTGAGGGAGGGCAGAGGTTTAGAGCTATTTTCTAGATGTATACAAATGGAGAACAGCCCAGGCTACAGATCTGAAGAAATGAATGCTGAAGACTACAATTACTCTCTGCTTTGAGAGTTAATCATCACATGCGGAACTTTGCACTATAGCAATCATAGCTTCTACAGTCCACTGATTGACTTACCGATATGCTCCCTTTGCAGTGTTTACTGTCCATGCATATCATTCGCATTCAGTATCACGTCAATCATCAGGCACATTTGCTTACAAGAAGTTCAGATACAAACAAAACTTCAGTTTATTTGTGTGTGGTCGCTGTTGAGGCTCTTTATTAACAGCAGCTGTAACCTTGCTCCAATTTGGCAACAACCTTAAAACTGATTCTAATTAAATAGTCTCTAATATGCCAGAGAGTCTTCCAAGAGTTCCATGTAATATATTCTTCTTCTTTTTCCTTAGTCATGTTTTTGCTCTTTTTACCCATTTTTTCCCTTTTATCATCTAGCCTCTTTTCAGTCTCTATCTGTTTTGCTGAGGAGTATTTCAAATTTTGATTCCCTGATTTAGAGAGCGAGATATATTTAAAATGTGGAGACTTAATTGGTGTGCATTGTGCAGCAGTGGGTCTGATCCCCAAAGTTGGTGCTGGGGTAAGTTGCAAGCCTCAATTTACTGGCTAGAATGTGGTATAACTAAAGTCTGAGTACTTGTCACCAGATGCAAGGAGAAGATAACCCCATTCTCCATTACTGTCAGCCAATTACATTGTAAAGATAAGTAAATATATTTGGGAACTGATTGGCTTATTAGACCTGTGGGCCATAACTGGTGTCTATTATACCACCAGAACTGATATCTCTTACACTATTGCAGGAGCTTAATAAACTGGTGCTCTGCATAAAAGTATTGTGAGCACGTAGTATTATTATTCATAGTGTTTGGCACCTGAAGAAGGAATCTGTAGGTTTCAAAAGTTTAGTGTACTATACAAATGTATTGCCTTCATACTATCGCCATATTACTTTTCATTCTATAAATAACCAGATACTGCTATAGGTGAATACGCATCTTATAATGCCACGATAAATCTACTGCTGCTTTGGAAAAATATTTAAAGTTCAGAGTGTTACAATATACAGTAATTATGAGATTCTATGAGATTTTGCCAAATATACTTGTGATTTAGAACAAATACATCATTGCAGTATTATACAGTTGAAATCTATGTAACAAAAAACATCATCTGGTTTATAATGAAATGTACATTTATTGTATTCAACTGTGCTAACATTTAAGTAATACTTCCCTTTTTTTTCTTTACATTGATGCTAACCCATAAAAATTAGCAATGGCATAACAATGGTGAAACACATTTGAATGTATTGCATCGATTCTAGTTGATGATATTTCATGCTCTTACACTTTTGGATAACCTTCAGTGTGAATTATTAAATTGCAAGTCACATACCATGGAATCGTTTTCACTGTTGCAATCTAACTTCTTACATGACATGAGTCATTGCACTTCAAAAAATAATTCATTATGAAGAGTGCTTTGACGTGTTTCAGCATGAGAGGTGCTCCATAAATGCAAATATTATTTATTTTTCTATATTGGCCTTATCCCTTACTGACATAAAATGGGGACAGGGAGTTTCTACCCTGAACCTTTAGTGACTGATACCAGCAGCAATGTAAATATAATTGATCTTAACAAGGTTTATACAAGTATATTTTATGATGCTCACAGCAATGACTGCACCAAGTCTTGTTAGTATATAAGTATGTGTCTATATGAGATCAAGAATTTGTAATCAGACTGATGTTCTCACATGCTGGCTGTAATGCCCAATACTGACTTCTGTTTTGGGTGCATGAAGCATGCTTAAGGGAATGGGATGCACAGCCTCACACTTACTATCACCTCTCACTTGTTTCAGTAAAGAAAGATTAATGCAGTTTATTTACATTTATTTATTATAAGATACAAGTGGGAAACCTAAATACATATTCATATTATTGACACATCAGCATCTTAGAATTTATCCACATTCTTCTCCTTAAACATGTTGTCAAAGAATTTGTAGAAAGATGCTGATTTTTATTTTATTTTGGAAATGTCTGATAATAAGGGTATACGTGAGGTGCATGAGTATATGTTTGATAGGAACAGTTTGCTGCAATGCTGATAGTGCCCAGCAACATTTGTTAAAGACCTCATAGAAATGACATTTTTGTCATTTAGACTGAGTTATCTTAAAGAATTCCTGGTTTTGGAACAGCACCAATTAAAATAATAGCACCTTAGAGACTTGCCATAATATTAAGTGCAACAAGTAAACTCCAATGACATTTCTATTCTGTTGAAATATCAGTGCAGAATATTAATGTTTAAATAAATAACCCACACCATGTTACAAAGCATTAAAAACATTCTGTTTATTGGATATACTTCACTAATTTTTGACAGAAATAAAATATTTAGTATTAACATTGTGTAAATATTTTGAGTGTTATGTAGCTCAAGATATAACCTTTGAAGAAGGTAACTGAGACTAGCATAGTTGGCATTGACCATCTTCAATAGTAATTAAAATATTCCCTGTGGAAACCATCTTGTATTTGTCGGTTTTGTACCTTACATTTCTACCACATTATGTATTCCCTGCCAATAGATTTAAAATGCAGAAAAGAAGCTGCTCTACCAGTTACATTGTGGGCTGAATGTTTCCTTTTTATAGCACTCAGCTGTGATTTTGTAATTCATGTTAAGGAGAACTGAGCAAATTGATTAAATACAGAAAATATAAAAACTGGATCCAAATTGTAAATGCATCCCAAGCAATTTACTTCAAATTTCAATCCAAATCCCTGTCGGATTAGTGCAACCCTTGTAAAGAGCTTACTTCAGATATACCAGGCAGAAAGAAAGACCACCGCCTACAGTGGGATTGTACGTCGCAAATCCATAACTCCCGACGCTTGCGGCCATCCTGCCTCTCCTTTACCTCCTCCTTAAACTAGAAATGGCTGGGACATCAGTAAAATTGGTGGGCCTGGTTTGAGTAATAATTTATTCATGCCCTTTCCCCCCCCCAACTTCAAAGCAATCCTCCAAGGTTCACAGAAAGCTGCTGAACCAAAGCCCAGTAGCCTCCTCAATCCTGTTCGAAATTCCATGCAATGTCTCTGAAGGCCAGCAAGCAGGCCAACTGTGGACTGACGCACAACAGAAGTGCTAGCAATCCCACCCATCATGCACCACATGCAACACCCAGTGCCTGAGAGAGACCGAATCAGGACCTACTGCCCCAAATGTAATCCCTGAAGCACAATGCACAGCAGCAGTGAGAACAGCTCCACAAAACATACCTGCAATTTTTTATAACTTCAACTGTGATTTATGGACTTTTGCTATTTTCACCATGATTAATCCAAAATTTACCAACATTTCAAGTAGGGGTAAGTGTTCATAGATTTTTTTATTTACCTGTCTATGAGACAAAACAAAATTTAAAAATGAGGTAGCTGTTGGGGCAATTGCTTTCAGTAAAGCACCTCTTCATCTCCCCATTGTGCTGAGTTTACTTTAAAAGAAAGGTTTTGCTCCAAACATAGTAGATGCTGTACTGAAAAGGAATAGCAGATGTGTGCCAGCTGGAGAACTCTTTCCACCAGGAATCCATACACCCTGTGTCAATGGAGTACAGTAGTTTCAGGATCTTCTCTTTAGGGAAATGTTGTCTGGAACTGTGTGGAATATCCCTTCTGCTTTGGGCTTTTGTAAAAGCAAGGTGGCTTTAAAAAAATAGAAGCTGCAGTAGACAGAAAGGGTGTTCAAAGTGACAGTACGAACCCTCCAGTTGCCTTCTCCTGTACAACTCATTCATACCAAGTATCCTACACATAACTTACTCATAACTAATTGTAATCAGCAAAGAAACAATCAGTGTTCTTCACCATTAATTACAATAATGGAATTTTGAATATTCTAGATAACAACGACAACGACCTGTATTTATATAGCGCCTTTAACATAGTAAAACGTTCCAAGGCACTTCACAGGAGTATTATAAAACAAAATTTGACACCGAGCCACATAAGGGGATATTAGGGCAGGTGACCAAAAGCTTGGTCAAAGAGGCAGGTTTTAAGGAGTGTCTAAAGGAGGAAAGAGAGGTAGAGAGGTTTAAGGAGGGAATTCCAGAGTTTAAGGCCTTGGCAACTGAAGGCATAGCTGCCAATGGTGGGGCAATTAAAATCGAGGATGCTCAATAGGCCAGAATTTGAGGAGCACAGATATCTCGGAGGGTTGTAGGGCTGGGGGAGATTACAGAGGTAGGGAGGGGAAAGGCCATAGAGGGATTTGAAAACAAAAATGAGAATTTTAAAATCGAGGCGTTGCTTAACCGGGAGCCAACGTAGATCAGCGAGCACAGGGGCGATGGGTGAACGGGACTTGGTGTGAGTTAGAACACGGGCAGCAGAGTTTTGGATGACCTCAAGTTTACAGAGGGTAGAAAATGGAAGGCTGGCCAGGAGTGCGTTGAAATTGTCAAGGCAGGAGATTTGGCTGAAGTTCTGGAGCCCTGTATATAAGTATGATTTGAGATCTTAAATCAAGGTGTGGCATATATTGTAAACCCAATCATTTATATTGCAAATACTTTGTGATCTCTAAACTGTTAGGAACACTCACATCTAAAAAATCAATGATTTGAAACTGTAATTAATTCTGCTAAAATGTTCACATTTTAAAGAAGCTGCAATCAAAGGAACACGAGTGAAAATAGCAATGTTTGTTACACTGAAAGTTGTTGGATGCTCTATAACTGTCCCATTATGTTAAAGGAGGATCAAGCAGCTGAAGCTAATCGGGTAACTGAAGGCTTTCAACATTACCTATTACCTATGGCAGAGGTGACAGGGTGCAATATATCGTTGGTTGTTGTGGATGCAATATATTGAAATGTGTTGGAATGTGCCATTCCTAATTGATCCTGTCTTTACCCTTTGGCAAGTTGGTTAACAGGTTCCAGCAGCAGTAACGTTAAAAGCAAACACACACACACACGTACACATTTACACATACACACGCTAGCTAAAGTAAACTCTGGCTACATGTTTAGGTTCATGATGTGCTTAATTTTTATTCTGAACAATGAGAAAAACAAGCTCATTGCTGTTTTACCCAATTCCTGCCAAACTTACTCCTAGCTCTATGTTGCTGTGACCCACTCTGTACTGCTGCACCACTTGTAAAATTGTGTTGATGAATCCTATGTATATTTTGTGTGTGATTATAAACATATTCCAGTGAGTGGATTTTTCTACTTTTACTGCTTTCCACTAGCTTGTGTTGCTTTGGGTTTGCTAACATGAATAAAACCTGTTTTAAGTGAAAACGTCTGTCTCATATTTTATTCCTACAACCAACTCATTGGCCGGAATTTTATCTTGGAGGCGGGTAGGGAGAGGGGGGGTGGGGCTGCAGTGCGGTCAGGAAACCTGGGAAAACGGCTTTCCATCAGGCCCTGCCGAATCTAACGGCAGGGCCTGATTAATATTTAACATCTCAGTTTCCCGCGGGTAGGGCTGTGGCACCAGGCCACAGAGAGGAGGGATCAAAGGGGGTAGGGGTCAAAGGATGGAGATCGTGGAGGGATCGAAGGATGGAGATCGTGGAGGGATCGGAAGGCTGGAGGTTGAAGGGGGGCCAGAGGGGGGTTCGCGGCCGGAGGGGTGGTGGGGGTTTGGGGCCGAGGATTGAAGGCCGGAGAGGGATCAGAGGCCGAGGTTCGAAAGCCGGAGGGGGGGATCTGAGATGGGAGGCCTCGTGGTGGGGTGTGTCCGATCGTGGGGGGTTTGCGAGGCAGGAACGCTGGATCCAGCAGGTAAGTGGAAAGGCACTTAGGCCAATAACATAAATCATACATCAATGAATGACTGGATAGTAGCACTTATCAAAGTGCTCAAAATTGAAATAGGCTCCAGAAGACAGATCTACACTGTAAAATCAACTTTAATAAATTACATGAATTACATAGATACACAAGAACAAGTAAAACAAAAGGGTCATCAACAAACAGAATTAATATTAGTGCCTGGAAAACAAAGGATGGCTACATTATCATTCGGTTTAAAGTAGTTATGGAAAAGGACAAAAAAAATCAAATGTGAAAATACTAAACTGGAGTAGGGCTAATTTCAGTGAGTTGAAAAAGGATCTGGCCCAGGTGGAATGGAATCAAATATTGGCAGGTAAAACAGCACATGAGCAATGGAAGGCCTTCAAAGAGAAGATAGTTCGGGTACAGAGTAGACACATTCCCACGGGGTTGGGGAAAGAAAGGGCATCTAAAGCTAGAGTTCCCTGGATGACTAAAGATATAGGGGGAGAAATTCGGTTGGTTATCGTCTAGTGGGGCGCTAATGAGGTAGCGCCGGGGCAAGGCGAATCCAGCGCCACACACCAAATCCAATCGCCCCTTAGCACCGCCGCTATCAAATAGCGTCTGGGGCTTTAGCACCAGACAGATCGTGACATCAGTGAGCGTGCAAAGCTCACTCAGCGCTCGATCTGCAAAATTCATTGTCGCCCCCCTGCTTTAGTACCTCGCCCTGACAGCAACAGGGAGAGGAGGCGTCAAGTAGGCAGATGTCGGCTCCAGGAGCGCTACTTAAAGGGATCAGTCACAGTTGTCAGGTTAGTGCTGTTTCACTACTTCCTTGTCAGTTTGACATTGTACAAAAGTTTAATCAGTCATTTAAAGGTTGTTTAGTATCAGGAGTGTTGTGGCTATTAAAAATGAGTTACATTTATTCTCACAACATAGTAATGACCAGCAGCTGTCATGTTAGTGGGCTTCCTTGTCAGTTTGACATTGTGCAACAATTTCATTCAGTCATTTAAAGGTTGTTTAGTATCAGGAGTGTTGTGGCTAGTAAAAATTAGTTACATTTATTCTCACAACATATCAAACTTCTACACTTGGTTACATTAATGAGGGCTGTACTGGCAGTTGACCTTGCCCTCCAGGATCTATGGTGGAGGAAGCGGAGGCAGCAAGAAATATTGGAACATGTGACCAGAGGGAGGAAGATGGCCATCAGGCCTTAGCCTCCGAGGGTATTCCGACAGCACTTCTCCTACCTTCAATGAAGCGAGGAGCAGTGTATTAGACGGCTCCACATCACCAAGGTGGTGGTCACAGAACTCTGCCACCTCCTCCAAACAGACCTCCAGCCTCACACCAGGATGACTTAAACCCCAGATCCCTTTTGCTCACCACATGCCCATCATGCCATCCCTCTGTCATGCCATATCACAGCGTCCTCCTGGGCACAAAGTTGAAATGAGAGAGACCACAAAATATTGCAAACTCCATAAATAAATTTATGCATAAACATACCTCACAGATCACAATCATTCTAATAGCTAATGACCCTTGTGCCTGCCATAGTTGAATAGCTGTGATTGTGTGCAAGGCGTGAGTTGTGGGTATGAGTGTTGGTAGGTAGAGATTGTTGGTGGGTGAGTGCTGGGGGTCTGGTGCTTTGGGCAGTGTGTGCAGCTTGTGGTACAGATGGTGGTATGTAGGATTTGGTGAAGCATTCAAACACCCTGACCACCCGACTGAGGTGGATCTGCCATGAACACACCTGCTTCAGTCCTCCAGCTCCTTCCCCTTGTTGTGCTTCTCCTTGCTGAGGCAGCTGCGCAGCCAGCAATGCTGAGAATGAGGTGCTGCAGTATCAATGAACCTCCCCTTTAAGTACTGGGAAGAGCCTGTGGCATTGATGACTTGTGATTAAATTGCACCTGATATTGGTTAGCGCTTTGAGTTTTAACACCACTGAGCTAGGCCATTAGCACTTGATTTAGCACTCCAATCATTTCTTTGAGCAATGAGACTGAATTTTCATGCAGTCTGAATCATTAGTGCCTGGCGCTAAATCTCAAACCTTTCTAAAGTTACCGCCCATTCCAGGGCTATAATGAATATCTCCCCCCTAGAGATTAAAATGAAACAGAAATAGGAGGCTTATGATAAATGTCAGGTTCATAATTCAGTAGAGAACCAAGGTGAATACAAAAGGTACAGAGGAGAACTGAAAAACTAAATAAGAGGGGCAAGGAGAGAGTATGAGAATAGATTAGCGAATAACATAAAACATATGAATAGTAAAAGATTAGTCAAAGGAAGGGTGAGTCCGATTAGGGAAATCGTCTTGTGGAGACAGAGGGCATGGCTGAGGTACTAAATGAGTACTTTGCATCTGTCACTAAAATAGATAAAGAGGAGGTACTAAGATGTTTGGTAGTGCTCAAGGTAGAAAAGTCACCTGGTCCAGATGGGATGCATCCTAGGTTGCTAAGGGAAGTAAGGGTGGAAATTGCTGAGGCCCTGGCCACAATCTTCCAATCTTCCTTAGATATGGGAGTGGTGCCAGAGGACTGGAAGATTGGAAATATTACAACCCTGTTCGAAAAAGGGGAGAAGGATAACCTGGCAACTACAGGCCAGTCAACCTAATGTCAGTGGTGGGGAAAACTTTAGAGACAATAAACTGAGACAAAATTAATTGGCACTTGGAAAATGAAATAAATGAAAGCCAATATGGATTTGTGAAAGGCAAATCGTGTTTGACTAATATGATTGAGTTCTTTGATAAAGTAATGGGAAGGGTTGGTGAGGGCAGTGCGGTTGTTGTTGTGTATATGGACTTTCAAAAGGCGTTTGATAAAGTACAACATAATCGACTTGTTAGTAAAATTGAAGCCCATGGGATTAAAGGAGAAGTAGCTGCGTGGATACGAAATTGGCTCAGGGACAGAGAGTAGTGATGAACGGTTGTTTTTCAGACTGGTGGGAAGTATACAGTGGTGTCCCCAGGGGTCAGTATTGGGACCACTGTTCTTTTTGAGATATATTAATGGCATGGACTTGGATATACAGGGCATAATTTCAAAGTTTGCTGATGGCACGAAAATCGGAAATGATGTAGTGAGGAGGATAGTAACAGACTTCAGGAGGACATAGACAGATTGGTGAAAAGGGCAGACACATGGCAGACAAAATGTAACGTAGAGAAGTGTGAAGTGATCCTTTTTGGTAGGAAGAATAAGGAGACGCAGTATAAACAAATGGCACAATTTCAAAGGGGGTGCAGAAACAGAGAGACCTGGGGGTTTATGTGCACAAGTCTTTGAAGGTGGCAGGACAAGTTGAGAAGGATGTTAAAAAAGCATAAGGGATCCTTGGCTTTATAAATACAAAATATAAGTACAAAAGCAAGGAAATTATGCTAAACCTTTATAAAACAATGGTTAGCCCCCAGCTGGACTATTGTGTACCAGGGATGAAAGACTTCAGTTATGTGAAGAGACGAGAGAAACTGAGGCTGTTCTTGTTAGAGCAGAGAAGGTTAAGGTGAGATTTGATAGAAGTGTTCAAAATCACAAAGGGTTTTGATAGAGTAAATAAGGAGAAACTATTTCCAGTGGAAGAAGGGTCGGTAACAAGAGGACACAGGTTGGCAAAAGAACCAGAGGCGACATGAGGAAAAACATTTCTACCCAGTGAGTTATGATGATCTGGAATGCACTGTCTGAAAGGGTGGTGGAAGCAGATTTAATGATAGCTTTCAAAGGGGAATTGGATAAGTATTTGAAGTGGAAACATTTTCAGGGCTATGGGGAAAGAGAAGGGGAGTGGATCTAATTAGATAGCTCTTTCAAAGAGCTGGTACAGGCACGATGGGCCACTCTGCCACTTACCTCCCTTCCCCTTGCCCACCGGGCCAAACTTGCCCCCTAAGGTTCCCCCCTGCCCTAGCCCTAAACTCACATCTTTCTCTAGTTCCTCTCCTATCTCCCCTCATGCCCTTTCTGAGTTCATCTTGTCCATGAGGACCACCTCCTGCTCCCTCAACCCTATTCCCACTAAACTGCTGACCACCCAACTTCCCTTCCTGGTCCCCATGTTAGCTAATATTGTTAACGGTTCTCTCTCCTCAGGTACTGTCCCCCTCTCCTTCAAATCTGCCATCATCACCCCTCTCCTCAAAATCAACCCTTGACCCCTCCTTCCTTGCAAACTACCGCCCCATCTCCAACCTCCCTTTCCTCTCCAAAGTCCTTGAACGTGCTGTCGCCTCCCAAATCCGTGCCCATCTTTCCCAGAACTCCATGTTTGAATCCCTTCAATCAGATTTCTGCCCCACCACAGTACCAAAACGGCTTTTATCAAAGTCACAAATTACATCCTATGTGACTGTGACAAAGGTAAACTGTCTCCCCTTATCCTTCTCGCCTGCGGTCTTTGACATGGTTGACCACACCATCCTCCTCCAACGCCTCTCCACCATCGTCCAGCAGTGTGGGACTACACTCGCCTGATTCCATTCTTATCTTTGTATTCATAGCCAAAGAATCACCTGCAATGGCTTCTCTTCCCACTCCCGTACCATTACCTTTGGTGTTCCCCAAGGATCAATCCTTGTCCCCCTCCTATTTCTCATCTACATGCTGCCCCTCGGCGACATCATCCGAAAACACAACATCAGTTTCCACATATACGCTGACGACTCCCAGCTCTACCTCATCACCACCACTCTCGACCCTTCCACTGTATCTAAATTGTCAAGCTGCTTGTCCCACATCCAGTACTGGATGAGCAGAAATTTCCTCCAACTAAATATTGGGAAGACCAAAGACATTGTCTTTGGTTCCCATCACAAACTCCATTCCCTAGGCACCAACTCCATTCCTCTCCCTGACAACTGTCTGAGGCTGAACCAGACTGTTCGCAACCTTGGTGTTATATTTGACCCCGAGATGAGCTTCCGACCACATATCCGCGCCATCACTAAGACCGCCTATTTCCATCTCTGGAACATCGCCTGACTCTGTCCCTGCCTCAGCTCATCTGCTGCTTAAACCCTCATCCATGCTTTAGTTATCTCTAGACTTGACTATTCCAATGCACTCCTGACCGTCCTCCCACATTCTACCCTCCATAAACTTAAGGTCATCCAAAACTCGGCTGCCTGTGTCCTAACTCACACCAAGTCCCGTTCACCCATCACCCCTGTGCTCGCTGATCTACATTGGCTTCCGGTTAAGCAATGCCTCGATTTTAAAGTTCTCATCCTTGTTTTCAAATCCCTTTATGGCCTCGCCCCTCCCTATCTCTGTAATCTGTTTTATAACGCTCCTGTGAAGCGCCTTGGGACATTTTACTATGTTAAAGGCGCTATATAAATACAAGTTGTTGTTGTTGGATAAATAGGGACAACTATTTCCTTTAGTTGGGGAGTCAGTGACAAGGGGTCACCAATCTAAAATTATCACACAGAGAGGAGAGCAATTGGGAGAAATTTCTTTATGCAGACAATTGTAAGACCATGAAAAGCTTTCTCACAGGAAGTAATTAAGGCAGAAACCATTGCATTTTTAAAAGTTAGAATAGATAAACATTTGAAGCAGTAGATGATACTGGACTATGGGGAGAAAGCAGTACAGTGAGGTTGGTTTTAGATTGCTCTAGCAAAGAGACAGCACAGACACAATGGGCCGAATGGCCTCCATCTATGCCATAAAGCTCAATGGTTCTTTCCACATGTTAAACTGTATTGGTATCGGACCCTTGAGCTGAGATCTGTTGCTGCAAAGCAGATCTGCAAGCCACAAGTTTCCCATCCTGCATCAGGCAATTAGTAGTATGATCTTCACTCTAATGTGATTCATAAACAACAATACAATCTTTCCCTTAACAGCATCGAAAACTATTTAAAAAATTAAAACTTTATTACCTTGTCGGGAGCACAGTATGATGGAAGTTATTGAACAAAGCAGGACATATTCGAAGGTAAGATATCTGGGTCAGCACTTCTTCACTGAAGAAACCAAAGCAATTCTACTCATTCTGTCATCAATCCAGGTCTAATTATTTTTTTCCTTTATCTCAAAAGTGACTCCCAGATTACTGGGTACAGGATTGTGCAGTAGCATTGTCTCCTCATTGTTGTCCACCTTCCTCTGTTTCAAATGTTTACCTAATACTAGTAGTAAACTAGTACCAGCAATAGTGTTAGTTAACACTAACTACATACAAAAGAAAAAGTAGGTTTCAATGGAATAGAACACTACATAGTTGCATTTGATAAAATAAACATGTTTCTTTGGGCAATAAATTACAATTTATTTTCCTTCCTCCTTTTCCACCAATTTTGTCTCTCCCCCCTTCCTTATCCATGGTGGCTAACTCTACATTGGGGAGACCAAACACAGATTGGGTGACTGCTTTGCGGAACACCTCGGTTCAGTCCATAAGTGTGACCCCGAGCTTCCGGTCACCTGTCACTTTAATTCTCCGCTCCACTCCCACTCTGACCTCTCCGTCCTCGGCCTCTTACACTGTTCCAATGAAGCTCAACGTAAGCTCGAGGAACAGCACCTCATCTTTCGATTAGGCACTTTACAGCCGTCTGGACTCAACATTGAGTTCAACAATTTCAGACCATAACCTCTGCCCCTATCTTTAAAAAAAAAATTCTCTCTCTCACATGGCAGCTGTCGATCATTCTGCCGTTGCCATTTACACTTCATCTAGAGTCATCTTTTGTTTCTTAACCTGTCCCATTACCATCTCCTTCTGCCTTGCACCATCATCCCATTTGTCTCTTAATCTCTCCTGCCTTCCATCCTATCACAGACCTTCCCTTTTGTTCTTTCCTCCCCTCCCCCCTTTCCCTGCCCCTACACCTGCTTAAAAACCTGTTACATCTCCAACTTTTTCCAGTTCTGACGAAGGGTCATCGACCTGAAAAGTTAACTCTGTTTCTCTCTCCACAGATGCTGCCTGACCTGCTGAGTAGTTACAGCATTTTCTGTTTTTATTTCAGATTTCCAGCATCCGCAGTATTTTGCTTTTGGCTAATGTTTTACTGGATTATGAGTCCATGGGGGTCATTTTAACGGCCATGAATGGCTGGCTTTGCGTCGGGTGGGAAGTAAAAATTGGAAAACATTTAAACGCAATCCCAACCCGCCTTCAACCTGCCCACTTCTGGTTTTAACGGAGGCAGGCCAGGGGTAGGCGACCAATCCGCTCTCAGGAAGCAGGTCGGTCATTGAAATCTTTTAAGGAGGCTGCGAGCCTCCATTTTTACATGATTTTCATTTTTAACTAATGTTGGTCAGGTTTCCTGGGGCTCAGGAAACCCGCAGGTAAAAGGAGGCAAGAAGGACCGGATCCATAAGGTAAGTGCCTTTACAGCACTGCTTGTGGGCCAGGAGAGGCGGGAGCATTACCTCCAAGTCCAACAAAAAATCCACTTCACAGACCACGATCTACCCTGGACCTCCACGATATCCGTCCCCTACCCCACCCGCGATCTCCCCCCTGACCTCCATGATATCCGCCCCCCACCCCCACCCCGCCCGCGATCTCCCCCCTGACCTCCACGATCTCTCCCCCCCCACCCAGGATCTCGCTCCTCCCCCGAGCCCCCCCCCGCCCCCCCCACGATCTCTTCCTCTATCTCTCCTTCCTCTCCACTGCCCGCTTATGGCCTTGTGCCAATCTGGCTGGCTGCCAGACGGAAACGTGCAGAAAAAAATTGAA
Organism: Squalus acanthias; assembly: GCA_030390025.1. Lineage (NCBI taxonomy): Eukaryota > Metazoa > Chordata > Chondrichthyes > Squaliformes > Squalidae > Squalus > Squalus acanthias. The sequence continues at coordinate 127,092,292 of CM059429.1, forward strand.
AGCTGTGCTGCTGTTAATTTCAGCAGGGCGTCCAGGGTAACCCTTCTGGGTTTTCTGTCTGGAATTCCCACAAACCCCCCTCCCCCACCCTCCTCCAACGCTCTCCACAGCCTCGAGTAAATATCGGGCCCCGTGTGTCTGGGCACCCTCCAATATTTCACCCAAGTGGCCATTTTTAGTGTGAGAGCATAAACATTTACGAGTGTCAGGAGTGCATTCTATGGCTTAGCCCAATCCTGTCCTCATTCAATGTCCATACACGCACACAGCCAGCAGAATTGTGATTAGTAGTGGTAACCCTGCTGATTTTGCTCTCTATAACTCAAGTGATGAGACCAATTGTAATGTCCCTGCTACTGCCCAGCTAACTCAGCACAGGCCAGGGATGATTCTGGTCTGCATGTCTCACTACCCACTGATTATATGGGAACTTAAAAGGTTATTTGATAATATTCTTTTTTACCTGTATCTGCCTGGTGAAACAGGTTTGATTGCATTTTAGCTTTCAGTTGGATTATTTGAGGTGCCTGCTTGATACTTATAGCTCAATCGTGCAAATCATTCTGGTAGGTAAATCACTTCAAGAGTGATATGTCTGTGATGACACAGTGGCAATAAGGTAAAGCATTTTTATGAGACATGTGCATTAAGTATGTTATCAAAAGCAGCCAACGGAATACTATTCAAGTTACATTGCTGCCACATGGGTGCCTTCAAGTAAAAGTCTCACATCATTTAACAAATTAAACAATAACAAAGAATTTGTCTTAACTTTTTTTCTTTGCTCCATCCATTTCTGTTAATATTTAGATGCATTTCTTTTAAAACCATGATTACCATTGATGTTATTAGGGCTTTGGCTTCAGTGACTGAGAAGAACAGTGTGAAGGAGTTGAACTGATTTCAGATACAAGCATTAACGTAACAGTGCTGCAGCATCAATTGTGTTTGTTATTTCGGTTCCCTCACACATTCAGGCTTAATAATCAATCCACCCTAGTAACGCTGATGTATTCTCAGCAAAAAGTTTGGGGCCCCTTGATAAATCAATGAGTCAATATACAACCTGGCCAGTTTGCACAAGGTTAGCTGATCTCAACTAGGATGGACAGTACAGGCACTATTTGATTCAAAGAACCTGCAGCAGTTCAAAAAGGCGACTCACCACCACCTTCTCAAGGGCAACTAGGGATGGGCAATAAATGTTGGTCTTGCTAGCAATGACCAAATCACAAGAATGAATTTAAAAACAAATCGTTGTCAAGGGGCTAGGGAGGGGAAAATCAATCAGGTTTCCCGCTCCTGATCACTATGCAGTGACCCCTGCTGGTAAGTGTATGTATGTAACCATCAGATTGGGATAGACGGTTCGGCTCTGCTGCTACCTATGGTGCAGTAGCCTGCTGACTCTCGCTGTCTAGTGTCACACATCAGGAATAGCCACTTGGATGGGTGCCTAGCACACATAGAACTGTACCTTAACATGATAGTTTTCTAGATCAGCATGTTGAGGAACCAACTAGGGAACAGGTTATTTTAGATCTAGTATTGTGCAATGAGACAGGGTTAATTATTAACCTTGTAGTGAGATAAGGTTAATTATTAACCTTGTAGTAAAGGAGCCTCTAGGGAAGAGTGATCATAATATGGTAGAATTTTATATTGGCCCGTATTTTCCGATTGGAGGCTTCCTGCGTGCAGATGCTTCCGCTCTGGAAAAAATCTACGCCCTTACCTGAGGGCTCCGGAGGTCCAGACATTTCTGCTCCTGGGCCTCTCCTGGTGCACGCGTGTGCGCAGAGGCCCAGGTATCCCAGGGGCGCAGGCAGTTCGCAAGCATCCCTGGGATCACATGGGCCATGGGGAACCAATGGAAGAAGGGAATCCCCCTTCATACTTTTGACAGGTCTCTTAGCTTAGACCTGTCAAATGTATGAATGGGGATCACTCAAAAAACACACTAAAACATTAAATAATTTTTTTTTAAATCACGTTTTTAAAATTAGTTAAAATTACATTAAATTAAATATTTTAAACAAAAATTTAATTTTTTGAAAAAAATAATTAAAGTTTTTTACAGGACTAAAAATAAACTTACCTTTTTTAAAAGAATTTTAAAATTATAAATGAGTGCTTTTACCAGGCATAAGATTTTTAAAGGTTTTCAGCGGGCGGAGGTTCTGCAGAAAGCGGAACTCTCTGCCCACAGAGGCCCTTCTCCCGGGCAGGCGGATGATCTGTCAAGAGGATTCTTGACAGATCGGAAGTGCCGGTTTTCAGCGCATGCGCTTCGCAGGTCTGAAATCGACACTTGCAAGGCCCCTATGGGTGTGTACGCAGCGCGTACACACCCATAGGGATCGGAAAATACGGGCCATTGAGTTTGAGAGTGATTTAGTTAAGGCTGAAACTAGGGTCTTAAATCTGAACAAAGCAAACTACATAGGTATGAGGGGCGAGTTGGCTAAGGTAGATTGGGAAACTAGATTAAAAGATATGATGGTACATAAGCAATAACAAACATTTAAAGAAAAATTCATAATTCACAACGAATATACATTCCCTTAAGGAATAAAAACCCCACAGGAAAATTGGTCCAACCATGGCTAACAAGAGAAGTTAAAGATAGTATTAGTTTAAAGGAAATGGCTTACAATGTTGCCTAAAGGAGTAGTAAGCCTGAGAATTGGGAATATTTAGAATTGAGCAAAGGATGACCAAGAAATCGGTAAAGAGAGAAAAAAGAGAATATGTGAGTAAACTAGCAAGAGACATAAAAACAGATTGTCAAAGCTTCTATAGGTATGTAAAAAGGAAAAGATTAACGAAAGTAAATGTGGTTCCTTTACAGCCAAAGACAGGAGAAATTATAATGGGGAATAAGGAAATGGCAGAGACATGAAACAAATACTTTGGGATGAAATTTGATTAAGCTCAAAAAGGCATGCGGAGAGTGCGAAGGATGGAAATGATGGGCAACTCCATTAGGACACTTGTGGACCAAACCATGATGCTGGATGTGATGGGCGATGTCGCAGCTTCCATTACCGCACAAGCGGAAGTGACCCAGCGTCTCAGTGCTGCAGTGGAAGCTCAGACTGCTCTCATGCAGTCTCAGCTTGCTGCCATGCCACTCCGCCAGTGCCCTTGCTGCTGCCTGTCACCCAGCCAGCCCAGACTGCTGCCGCCCATGCCAAGGTGGTACAGTCTACAGATAGGCTTTCTAGGTCCAAAGCTGCTCAAGGTCATCCTGCAAGGCCATCTGCAGTCTCCCCCATGGAAAGTCAGTAGCTTACAACCAGCCATGCTGCAGCCATTGGGGTAGCACTGCGTAGGAGCACTAGGACAGGCAAAGGAACACGAAAGTCAGACATTAAGGGAATGCACATGGGTGATTAGTTAATGTTGTGTAGTTTTGCATTGATTCATTTATAAATTATGTTTGGAATGTTTGTTTTGTGGTGGTTGTCATTTCTGCTTTGTGGCCAAGAGGACGCTGTGATGTCCCATGACAGAGATATGGTAAGGTGGGGAAGTGGTGAGCAACGGAGATCTGGGGCTTCATTCAGGGGAACAGGTTTCTGATGCGGTGCTCTACAGTCCATCTAAAATGGGGATCTGCTGACTGCCTCCTCCCTTCCTCCTCCTCCTCATCTACCTCTTCCTCCTCTTCCTCCTCCTGAGGTGGTCGCGGGACTCGTGGTGGCAAGGGCTGCGCCCTCATGATGGCCAGCTTGTGGAGGATGCAGCAGATCATCATGAATTGGGACACCCGCTCCGGCATGTACTGGAGGGCTAGTTCCGAGTGGTCAAGGCTTGAGCACCCCGATGGTCTGCTTGATGAGGTTCCTCATGGTAGCATGGCTGTCATTATATGAGTGTTGGCCATGTGTGGTGGGGTTGCAGAGGGGAGTCATCAGCCAGGTGTAGAGCGGATAGCCCTTGTCTCTGAGCAGCCACACTCGACATGGTGGCTGGAAGATTGCTGGCACACCGGACTGGCTCAGGATGAAGGCATCATGACTGCTGCCAGGATACTGGGCACTCGCCATCATGATGTGCTGGGTGTGGTCGCACACCAACTGCAGATTATGTTAGTGGTAGCCTTTGTGGTTGAGGTACATCTCAGGATTGATGTGCGCTGCCCTTAAAGCCACGAGTGTGCAGTTGATGGTGTCCTGCACCATGGGGAAGCCCAATATCCTGGCAAAGCCACATTCACTTTCCTGCTGCTTCTCTCTATTTAGAGAGAAGACAATGAAGTCCCTTCTCCTGAAGTACAGGGCTTCTGTGACCTCCCGGATGCAGCGACGGATGGCGATCTGGGGGATGTTAGCTAAGTCTCCTGCTCCAGACAGGAAGGATCCAGTGGCGAAAAAATTGAGGGCCACGGTGACCTTGAGGGCCGCTGGCAGAGCTGTCATCGGCCTGCTCTGAGGCTGCAGGTCTGGTTTGAGGAGGTGGCAGAGTTCTGTGACCACCTCCTTAGTGAAGAGAAGCCTCCTAATACACTGCTCCTGCCTTAAGTGCAGGTAGGATAAGTGCTCTCGGAAGACCCTAGGTGGGTAAGGCCTCCTGCTGAGTGCTCTCCTGCTCTCCTCCTTCCTCCTCTGCGAGCATCTTTTCCTCTTGATTGCCCCTGCTCCATCTCCCTGTCATACTCGAGCGCAAGGGAGACTGCAAGTAGAGCCACCATGACTGGGAGCAACTGGTTTGAGCAGAACCCTTGAAATCAGAATCAAGATCTTCTCCACTTGCAGCACCACTCCCTGTCATCTCACCAACTTTAAATAACTGTAGAAAGTCCCAAACAGTTGCACAAGCTTACACAGAGCCAGTAGAAATCTAAAAGCAAGTCAGCTGCAAGTTGTTGCTGATCCCTTTAAATAGCACTGGTGGGTCCCTTGTGCAGCTAACACATGTTCAGCTGTTTGTGTTTTGGAGAGGACATGGAATGGAGCAGCAGCGTTGAAAATGGCAGGTTGTGCGTCAAATCAGCGTTGCACACTGACATCACAATCTGTCTCATTACCAGTTTTGTAGCAAGCACAGGCAGCGGCTGCCGCGGGACACGTTGGAAATGTGCGGAAGCGAAGCGGCCACCATTTGTTTGCTGAAACTGACCTTATCAGCCGGAGCTAAGGTGTTGAATTTCATGGCCTTTGTATCTGTCTTAACAGAAGAAGAAATAGTTGGGAACCAAGGGTCTAGTGAGAATGAGGAACTTAAAGAAATGAATAGAAGTAAAGAAATAGTACTGGAGTAATTAATGGGTCTAAAAGCATACAAATCACCTGGACCTGATGGCCTGCATCCTAGGGTTTTAAAAGAGGTGGCTACAGAGATAGTGGATGCATTGGTTTTGACCTTCCAGAACTCCCCAGAATCTGGAACGATCCCCGCGGAGTGGAAAGTAGCAAATGTAACCCTGCTATTCAAGAAAGGAGGAAGAGAGAAAACAGGGAACTACAGGCCAGTTAGCCTGACATCAGTAGTAGGGAAAATGCTAGAATTTATTATTCGGGCCATGGTAACAGGGCACTGAGAAAATCATAATTTGATTGGGCAGAGTCATCACGCATTTATGAAAGGGAAATCGTGTTTGATAAATCTGTTAAGAGTTTTTTGACATTGTAACTAGCAGGGTAGATAAGGGGGAACTAGTGGATGTAATGTATTTAGATTTTCAAAAAGCATTTGATAAGGTGCCATACAAGAGGTTATTACACAATATTAGAGCTCATGGGATTGAGGGTAATATATCAGCATGGAGAGTAGGAATAAAAGCGTCATTTTTGGGTTGGCAGGCTGTAACGAGTGGGCTACCACAAGGATCAGTGCTTGGGCCTCAGCAATTTACAATCTATATCAATGGCTTAGGTGAGGGAACCGAGTGTAATCTATCCAAGTTTGCTGATGATACAAAGCTAGGTGGGAAAATAAGTGTTGAGGAGGACACAAAGAAGCTGCAAAGGGATATAGACAGGTTAAGTGGGCAAGAACAAGGCAGATGGAATATAATGTGGAGAAATGTGAAGCTATCCACTTTGGTAGGAAAAATAGAAAAGCAGAATATTTTTTAAATGGTGAGCGATTGGGAAATGTTGGTATTTAGAGGGACCTGTGTGTCATTGTACACGAATCACAGAACATTAACATGCAGGTACAGCAAGCAATTAGGAAAGAAAATCATATGTCAGCCTTTATTACAAAAGGATTGGAGTATAAGAGTAAAGAAGTCTTGCTGCAATTATATAGTGAGAAGTCGCACAACACCAGGTTATAGTCCAACAGTTTTATTTGAAATCACAAGCTTTCGGAGCGCTGCTCCTTCATCAGGTGAAGTAAAGGAATACAAATCGACAAAGCATATATAGATAGAGAACAATGCATGTGTAGCTTACAATGGCAGATGACTACATTTAATCCTCCTGACTGCCTTTTGTCACACCTCGGCAGATAAACAATCAGGTCAGCCAGGAAGGCACCACATCAAAGACATAGCAAGATACAACTGAGACAATGAGGTGGGGTTACAGGGGGGGGTCTTCTTCTGTGCTCTAACCATTCTATGATTCTATGATTCTATGAACCCCTTACTTGTCTCAAGTTCTAATACAATAATTTAAACACAGTACTATTCGCATCACAATTTAATTAGCATAACCATATATATTTTAGGTACCTAGGTATCTAGGTACCCCTAATTTCTAACAGAAGGATATACTTGCCTTAGAGGGAGTGCAACGAAGATTCGCTAGACTGATTCCTGGGATGGAGGGATTGTCCTACGAGGAGAGATTGACGAGACTAGGCCTATATTCCCTAGAGTTTAGAAGAATGGTGATCTCATTGAAAAGTATAACATATTTAAGGTGCTTGACAGGGTAGATACTCGGAGGATGTTTCCCCTGGCTGGGGAGTCTAGAACCAGGGGTCACAGTCTCAGAATAAGGGGTTGGCCATTTAGGACTGAGATGAGGAGAAATTTCTTCTCTCGAAGGGTTGTGAATCTTTGGAATTCTCTACCCCGAGGGCTGTAGATGCTCAGTCATTGAGTATATTCGAGAAAGAGATTGATAGATTTTTGGTAACTAAGGGAACATATAGGGATAGTGCGGGAAGGTGGAGTTGAGGTAGATGATCAGCCATGATCTTATTGAATGGCAGAGCAGGCTCAAAGGGCTGAATGGTCAACTCCTGCTCCTATTTCTTATGTTCTTATGAGTCAGTGATGTGGAAATTCAATTTTAACCCATTTTCAGACCTGAAATAGGCAGCATGTTGGGAGTGCACGTCAGAAGCTGCAAGATACCTGAAATTGGGCACATTGCATATTGCAAGTTAGCTGTGGATGGTATAGAAAGATAGAAAAATAGGAGCAGGAGTAGGCCATTCGGCCCTTTGAGCCTGCTCCGCCATTCAATATGATCATGGCTGATCCTCTATCTCAATACCATATTCCCGCACTCTCCCCATACCCCTTGATTCCTTTTGTGTCTAGAAATCTATCTGTCTCCTTCTTAAATATATTCAGTGAGTTGACCTCCACAGCCTTCTGTGGTAGAGAATCCCATAGGTTCACCACCCTCTGAGTGAAGAAATTTCTCCTCATCTCAGTCCTAAATGTCCTACCCCATATCCTGAGACTGTGACCCCTCGTTCTAGATCCCCCAGCCAGGGGAAGCATCCTCCCTGCATCCAGTCTGTCTAGCCCTGTCAGAATTTTATACGTTTCAGTGAGATCCCCTCTCATTCTTCTAAACTCTTGTGAATTCAGGCCTAGTCGACCCAATCTCTCCTCATACGACAGTCCTGCCATCCCAGGAATCAGTCTGGTGAACCTTCGCTGCACTCCCTCTATGGCAAATATATCCTTTCTTAGGTAAGGAGACCAAAACTGCACACAGTACTCCAGGTGTGGCCTCACCAAGGCCCTGTATAACTGTAGTAAGACATCCTTGCTCCTGTACTCAAATCCTCTTGCAATGAAGGCCAACATACCATTTGACTTCTTAACTGCTTGCTGCACCTGCATGTTTGCTTTCAGAGACTGGTGTACAAGGACACCCAGGTCCCTCTGTTCATCAACATTTCCCAATATCACCATTTAAATAATACTCTGCCTTTCTGTTTTTCCTACCGAAGTGGATAACTTCACATTTATCCACATTATACTGCATCTGGCATGTATTTGCCCACTCACTCAACTTGTCTAAATTGCCTTGAAGCCTTTTTGCATCCTCCTCACAACTCACAATCCCACCTAGTTTCATGTTGTCAGCAAACTTGGAAATATCACATTGGGTTCCCTCATCCAAATCATGGTTATATATTGAGAATAGCTGGGGCCCAAGCACTGATCCCTGCGGTACCCCACTAGTCACCGCCTGCCACCCCGAAAAAGACCCATTTATTCCTACTCTCTGTTTCCTGTCTGTTCACCAATTTTCAATCCATGCCAGTATATTGGACATTGGGACATTGGAACCTGTTCTGGGGGAGGTGGGACCAGTACAAACTGGACGGTTTGCACCTGGGCAGGACCAGGACTGATGTCCTAGGGGGAGTGTTTGTGAGTGCTGTTAAGGAGGGTGTAAACTAAAATGGCAGGGGGTTGGGAACCTGTGCAGGGAGACAGAGGAAAGGGAAGCAAGGATAGAAGCAAAAGACAGGAAAGAGAAAATCAAAAGTAACAGTCAGAGAAATCAAGGGTGTAAATCAAACATGGCCACAGTAATTAATAATTCTAAAAGGTCTAAGAGTGTTAAAAAAACAAGCTTGAAGGCTTCGGGGTAAAAATTGAGTCGCGCCCCATTTGGGGCGCTAACCTCGCCGGGGCGCGACTTTTAGCGCCCCGAAAAAATTAGCGGCCCCGCGCCGGAACTTCAGTGGTTGCGCCCCAAGAGGGAAGCGGGGCGCAACTGGAAGCACCCCGCATCCCTCTTGGGGCGCTGCGAGTGAATATCCTGGCGCTACGTGCTGCAGCGCCACGCGCTGCGGCACGTCGCGCCGCGGTATTGCAGGCCTTCCTCCCCTTCTTAAAGGGGAGGGGCCTTGCGCAGCGCGAACCGGGGCCCAGCTGGGCCCCCGGGGATCGGGAGTGCCGGCAAAAGAGCCCGGCACTCAAGAGAAGTGCCGGGCTCTTGGAGCGCAGCCGGCACTTCACGGTGGGGGGGCTTCACGGGGGCCGGGGACAGCAACGGGGGCAGGTGCTGGCAGGCGGCCAGCAACAAAAATGGCCGCCTGCCACCTCCCCTTTAAATATCGCCGCCCCGGCCGCACGTACGCCCCCCTGAACCCGTCGGACATAGCGTCTGGCGGTAAATCAGGGGGCGCGACTGAAGATCACGGCCGGGGCGCGAGCGGGGCGCTGCGCACGGCGATGACGTCATCGCCGGCGGCGCAGCGCCACAGGGCGCTACCGGCTGCCGCCGCCGCTAACCTCCCACTAAATTTTTCGGGAGGCGTGGGCGGCGCTGCGCCCGGGCGTTAGCTGCTTTACGCCCCATTAGCGCCCTCTTAAGGCGCTAACGGGAGGCGCAAGCAGCTGAATTTTTCCCCCTTTGCGTCTTAATGCAAAGAGCATTCGTAATAAGGTGGATGAATTAGCTGCACAAATAGATGTAAACGGATATGATATAATTGCGATTAGGGAGACATGGCCCCAGGATAACCAAGGCTGGGAATTCAACATCCAGGGGTATTCAATATTCAGGAAAGAGAGGCAAAAAGGAAAAGGAGGTGGGGTAGCATTGCTGGTTCAAGAGGAGATTAACAAAATAGTAAGGAAGGATATTAGCTCTGATGATGTGGAATCAGTATGGGTAGAGCTGAGAAATACCAAGGGGCAAAAAACATTAGTGGGAGATGTATACAGACCCCCTAACAGTAATGCTGACGTTGGGGGTGGCATTAAATGGGAAATTAGAGATGCATGCAATAAGGGTACAGCAGTTATCATGGGTGACTTTAGACTACATATAGATTGGGCTAACCAAATTAGTAACAATACTGTGCTGGAGGAATTCCTAGAGTGTATACGGGATGGTTTCCTGGACCAATATGTCGAGGAACCAACTAGAGATCAGGCCATCTTAGACTGGGTATTATGTAATGAGAAAGGATTAGCAATCTTGTTGTGCAAGGCCCCTTGGGGAGGAGCGATCATAATATGATAGAATTCTTCCTTAAGATGGAGAGTGAAGTAGTTGACTCAGAGACTAGGGTCCTGAATTTAAATAAAGGAAACTACGATGTTATGAGGCGCGAGATGGCTAGGATGGATTGGGGAATGTTACTTAAAGGGTTGACGGTGGATAGGCAATGGCAAACATTTAAAGATCGCATGGATGAACTACAGAATTTGTTCATCCCTGTTTGGCATAAAAATAAAACAAAAAAGGTGACTCAACCGTGGCTAACAAGGGAAATTAGGGATCGCATAAGATCCAAGGGGAGGACAGATAAATTGGCCAGAAAAAGCAGCAAACCTGAGGATTGGGAGCAGTTTAGGAATCAGCAAAGGAGGACAAAGGGATTAATTAAGAGGGGGAAAATAGATTATGAGAGTAAGCTTTCAGGGAACATAAAAACTGACTGTAAAAGCTTCTATAGATATGTGAAGAGAAAAAGATTGTTGAAGTCAAGCGTAAGTCCCTTGCAGTCAGAATCGGGAGAATTTATAATGGGGAACAAAGAAATGGCAGACCAATTAAATACATACTTTGGTTCTGTCTTCACAAAGGAGGACACAAATAACCTTCCAGAGATGTCGGGGAACATAGGGTCTAATGAGAGGGAGGAACTGAATGAAATCAGTATTTGTAGGGAAATGGTGTTAGGGAAATTGATGGGATTGAAGGCCGATAAATCCCCAGGGCCTGATAATCTACATCCTAAGGTACTTAAGGAAGTGGCCCGAGAAATAGTAGATGCATTGTTGGTCATCTTCCAAAATTCTATAGACTCTGGAACAGTTCCCATGGATTGGAGGGTAGCTAATGTAACCCCACTATTTCAAAAAGGTGGTAGAGTGAAAACGGGGAATAATAGACCAGTAAGCCTGACATCGGTAGTGGAGAAGATGCTAGAGTCCATTATAAAAGATGTAATAGCAGAGCACTTGGAAAACAGTGACAGGATCAGACAAAGTCAACATGGATTTACAAAAGGTAAATCATGCTTGACTAATCTACTGGAATTTTTTGAGGCTGTAACTGGTAGAATAGATAAGGGACAACCAGTGGATGTGGTGTATTTGGACTTTCAAAAGGCTTTCAATAAGGTCCTGCATAAGAGATTAGCGTGCAAAGTTAAAGCACATGGGATTGGGGGTAAGGTACTGATTTGGATAGAGAACTGGTTGGCAGATAGGAAGCAAAGAGTTGGAATAAACGAGTCTTTTTCCAAGTGGCAGGCAGTGACTAGTGGGGTACCGCAGGGATCGGTGCTAGGTTCCCAGTTATTCACAATATATATTAATGATCTAGATGAGGGAACTAGATGTAATATCTCCAAGTTTGCAGATGACACAAAGCTGGGTGGGCGAGTGTGCTGTGAGGAGGATGCAGAGAAACTCCAGTATGATTTGGACAGGTTGGGTGATTGGGCAGATGCATGGCAGATGCAGTATAATGTGGATAAATGCAACGTTATCCACTTTGGTGGCAAAAACAGGAAGGCAGATTATTATCTGAATGGCAATAGATTGGGAAAAGGGGAAGTGTAATGCGACCTGGGTGTCCTTGTGCACCAGTCGCTGAAGGTAAGCATGCAGGTGCAGCAGGCGGTTAAGAAGGCAAATGGTATGTTTGGCTTTCATAGCGAGAGGATTCGAGTACAGGAGCAAGGATGTCTTGCTACAGTTGTACAGGGCCTTGGTGAGACCACACCTTGAGTATTATGTGCAGTTTTGGTCACCTTATCTAAGGAAGGATGTTCTTGCCATGGAGGGAGTGCAGCAAAGATTCACCAGACTGATACCTGGGATGGCAGGAATGATGTATGAAGAGAGATTGGGTCGATTGGGCTTGTATTCGCTAGAGTTTAGAAGAATGAGAGGGGATCTCATTGAAACTTATAAAATTCTAACAGGACAAGACAGACTAGATGCAGGAACACGGTGGCATAATGGTTAGCACTGTTGCCTCACAGCGCCAGGGACCTGGGTTTGAATCCGGCCTCGGATGACTGTCTGTGTGGAGTTTGCACATTCTCCCTGTGTCTGCGTGGGTTTCCTCCGGGTGCTCCGGTTTCCTCCCACCGTCCAAAGATGTGCGGGTTAGGTTGATTTGGCTATGATAAAATTGACCCTTAGTGTTAGGGGGGATTAAATACGTGGGGTTACGGGGATAGGCTGGGATATATGTCGGTGCAGGCTCAATGGGCCGAAATGGCCTCTATCTGCACTGTGGGGATTCTGTGAGGAAGGCTGTTCCCGATGGCGAGGGAGTCCAGAACCAGGGGTCACAGTCTAAGGATAAGGGGTAAGCCATTTAGGACTCAGATGAGGAGGAATTTCTTCACCCAGAGAGTGGTGAACCTGTAGAATTCTCTACCACAGAAGGCAGTTGAGGCCAATTCATTAAATATATTCAAGAAGGAGTTAGATATATTTCTTAAGGCTAAAGGGATTAAGGAATATGGGGAGAAAGCAGGGACAGGGTACTGAATTTGGATGATCAGCCATGATCTCATTGAATGGCGGAGCAGGCTCGAGGGGCCGAATGGCCTACTCCTGCTCCTATGTTTCTATGTTTTTATTACCCACAATCCCATGTGCTTAAATTTTGTGCACTAACCTCTTATGTGGGACTTTATCAAAGGCCTTCTGAAAATCCAAATGCACCACATCCACTGGTTCTCCGTTATGTATTCTACCAGTTACATCATCAAAAAACTCCAGTAGGTTTGTGAAACACGATTTCCCTTTCATAAATCCATGTTGACTTTGTCTAATCCCGTTGATATTTTCTAAGGGGTAAAAATTCAGTTGGTTGTGCCTCCCGTTAGCACCTTAAGAGGGCGCTAATGGGGCGCAAAGCTGCTAACGCCCGGGCGCAGCGATGTTTGCGCCGCTCGGGAACTTAACTTGACATTGTGCGGCGGCGCTAAAACTTACCGCTGCGACCACCTGCGCGCGCAGATTGTGACGTCATTCCATGGTGCAACGCCCTTGTGGCGCCCCGGAGCGGAAATTGAGTGGCGCCCCCTGCCTTACCGCCTGGCGCTTCCAACGACCAGAAGACTGGAACGCTATCAATCGCTGTGGGGCTGGGGGGGGCGCTATTTAAAGGGGGCCTCTTCCTGTCTTTTATTGTTGGTGGCATTTTTGAACTACGCATTCTGAGAGAGAGAGGGAGAGACTTCTGGAGAGATTCAATGTTGTGTGAAGGAGTTTTGGGTACTGAGCAGCACTTTGCAGGTTCATTTTGATTTGCCATTCCTTGTATCGATTTAGCAGAGACTGTGGGAGCTGCACTCTGAGCTCTTTGCCTGGTACTCTCCATTGTTCTTTCCAGCACATTTGATGTGCAAGTCTCTCCAGGCCGAGATTCAAGGCTGCAATGAACAGGATGTGGATGGAAAGCAAGATTAACCATCCCCTTTAAGAACTGGCCCGTGCCATTGTGTGTGTGTTCCATTGCTGACTGACATTACATGAGCTTCGCCAGCGCTCTGAGTTAGTGCCTCACTGCTCGGCCTTTGCGCCTTAAGACAGGTGTGCAGCGCCTGCTTTAGCGCTCCACTCACCTCCCGGGGCGGTAAAAGTGAAGTTTCCAGTCAGTGCCGATAATTAGCGCCAGGCGCTAATATTTGCGTCCAGACGATATTTGCGCCCCAAATGGGGCGCGACCTAATTTCTACCCCTAAGTGTCCTGTTATCACATCCTTTATAATAGACTCTAGCATTTTCCTTACTACTGATGTTAGGCTAACTGGTCTGTAGTTCCCTGTTTTCTCTCTCCCTCCTTTTTTAAATAGTGGGGTTACATTTGCCACCCTCCAGTCTGCAGGAACTGTTCCATAATCTATAGAATTTTGGAAGATGACAACCAATGCATCCACTATTTCCATGGCGACCCCTTTTAGTACTCTGGGTTGCAAATTATCAGGCCCTGGGGATTTATTGGCTTTCAGTCCCATTAATTTCTCCGGCACTATTTATTTACTCATACTAATTCCCTTTAATTCCTCCTTCTCACTAGACCCTTGGTTCCCTAGCATTTCTGGGAAATTATTTGTGTCCTCTTCCGTGAAGACAGAACCAAAGTATTTGTTTAATTGCTCTGTCATTTCCTTGTTCCCCATTATAAATTCTCCTGTTTCTGACTGTAAGGGATCTACATTTGTCTTCACTAATCTTTTTCTTTTTACATACTTGCAGAAGCTTTTACAATCCGCTTTTATGTTCCTTGCAAGATTACTCTCATACTCAATTTTTCCCCTCTTAATCAATCTCTTGGTCCTTTTTTGCTGAACTCTAAACTGCTCCCAGTCCTCTGGCTTGCTACTTTTTCTAGCAACTTTATATGACTCCTCTTCGGATCAATAATGTCCTTAATTTCTTTTGTTAGCCATGGTTGGGCCGCTTTTCCTTTTGTGTTTTTGCGCCAGAAAGGAATATATAACTGTTGCAATTCATGCATTCATTCTTTAAATGTTGCCTTTGCCTATCCACCGTCATGCCTTTTAATGAAGCTCCCCAATCTATCATAGCCAACTTACTCCTCATAACTTCGTAGTTTCCTTTGTTTAGATTTCGGACCCTGGTTTCAGATTGGACTTCTTCACTTTCCATCTTAATGAAGAATTCTAACATGTTATGCTCACTCTTCCCTAAAGGACCCCGCACAACAAGATTATTAATTAACCGCTTCTCATTGCACAATAGCCAATCTAGGATAGCCTGTTCCCTGGTTGGCTCCTCAACGTACTGGTCTAAAAAACCATCTCGTACACACTCCAGGAATTCATCCTCCACAGAATTATTACTAATTTGGTTTAGCCAGTCGACATGTAGATTAAAGTCACCCATGATTACTGTAGTACCCTTGTTACATGCTTCTCTAATTTCCTGTTTGATGCCATCCCCTACATTATCACTACTGTTTGGAGGCCTATAGACAACTCTCACCAATGTTTTTGGGCATCCAGAAGTAGCTCGCCATTTCCACGAGGTTGAAGTCGGGTCAGCTGCCTCCCTAGCAGCAGACCTCAGGTAGGTCCTGCGGGAGGGGAGGGGGGAGGAGATGATCTTTAGGAAGGAAGGAAAGGATGGAGGTGCGTGATTGGGAAGTGGGGAGGGTGCGATTGGGGCGCCATGATCTTCGGCATTGTTCTGGAACCGAGTGAAAGCACTCCTGCTCCTCCCAGCTCCACATTCAGTGAAGTATTTAAACTTAACCTTTCTGGTAATCCATTACAGCAATTTTTTTTTTTATTCGCTTATGGTATGTGGGCGTCGCTGGCAAGGCCAGCATTTATTGCCCATCCCTAATTGCCCTTGAGAAGGTGGTGGTGAGCCGCCTTCTTGAACCGCTGTAGTCCGTGTGGTGAAGGTACTCCCACAGTGCTGTTAGGTAGGGAGTTCCAGGATTTTGACCCAGCAACGATGAAGGATCGGCAATATACTTCTCAGTCAGGATGGTGTGTGACTTGGAGGGGAACTTGGAGGTGGCGGTGTTCCCATGCGCCTGCTGCCCTTGTCCTTCTAGGCGGAAGAGGTCGCAGGTTTGTGAGGTGCTGCCGAAGAAGCCTTGGCGAGTTGCTACAGTGCATCTTGTAGATGTTACACACTGCAGCCACGGTACGCCGGTGGTGGAGAGAGTGTATGTTTAAGGTTATGAATGGGGTGCCAATCAAACGGGCTGCTTTGTCCTGGATGGTGTCAAGCTTCTTGAGTGTTGTTGCAGCTGCACTCATCCAGGCAAGTGGAGAGTATTCCATCACACTCCTGACTTGTGCCTTGTAGATGGGGGCAAAGCTTTGGGGAGTCAGGAGGTGAGCCACTTGCCGCAGAATACCTAGCATCTGACATGCTCTACATTAAAGGCCGCTTGTTAGACTCCATGTAGACATGGTTATCACAGCCGGCCCAGTCCCAGCTGCGTTCAAGGCACCCAATTTTGGGAACGGGGCCTCAAATGGAAACAAGGCTCCCTATTTGAATATGCAAAGGGCCTAATACCTATTTTAGGCGTAGGCTCATATACGCCTATACTGGAGCTTTTACCAGCACGGCAGGCAGCACTCTTCTGACACAGAATAAGCGCACGCACACCGCCCACCATTTTGGACACATAGGTACATGTCTTACGCCTGTAAAATGAGTGCAACGTCAAAGAATTTCTAGGCCAGAGTCTCCAAGGGAGCAGGCATTCCGGGGGCGGGGGGCGGCGCGTTAATTCAACAAATATACAGAACAGATGGTTGTTCAGGTTAATTATATATTTTTGAGACAGTTTCATTTTTGCTTCACAATATATTGTAGGCTGAGACTCCAGAATAACCTACTGTTCTTTGTGATGAACTTTAAACGATCTTACTCAATCCAAATATTTGACCAGATCCCAGGCTCACCTTACCTGCTGAGGTTTGCGTCCAGCTGCAGTGTTCATATAACTTATTATACCACACCGCATTAATGTATTAATTCCAGTCTCCATGGAACTGGGAGCCACAACTCTCTGCTTCAGAGAAAAAGTACTGGCAAGAGATCAAAATAATACAGCAACCTTTCCTGACAGTCTTCATACTTAGAGCCTATTAATTAAAGTTTATTTATCGTCTAATGAAATGGCACAATGTCATTTAAAATTGTCTTCAATTTTCCATTAGCTATCATTGTCAGGTTTCTGAAACCATACAGCTTCTGAAATGAATCATGAGGAAAAAAATAGTTAACTACAATTATGGTCAGGTAAAGCTCCACTTAGTGCATGACCTACCAGTGTATCCTAATAATTTTAGTGTACAGTTAGTTCCCAGTTCTTCTTCACAGTCTGTGTACATAATTATTTCGGTAGTTTATGAAGCATCTTTGAATTCCTCCATTCATTACTTCAAACCTGTCAGCAAGATAATAACACACTGCCTCCATGTATCAGATGTGTGACCATGAACTAAGAAGTATGGGTAATGAAAGTAATGCGTTTATTCATTGGGGATAATAGAGGACTCAGTCAATGAATAAATTTGTACAGCAGTACAGTGCTTGAAAAGACAGTTGGCATTTGGAACACCCACCCTCCTCTTTACAAGCAAGGAAAATGTTTATAGAAATGTTCTCTTCAAAACTGCTAATTATATAAGCAGTGCATGTAGGAGAGGGCTTGAATTTTGATTCTTTTTAACTCTCTCTGTTTTGACGTTTTTGATTTTGTTATGATAAATTTAATTTAATGTGGGAAAATATTAATAAATTGTTAATATGTGTACAAAATAAAATTTATACTCCACTATTTCTTCGATGGGAATCATCTTGAAATCAGGAATTGGATAAATTGTGCATTTATATTTTCCGCCAGTTAAATTCAGTGTATTATATGGAGGGGTGTAATTTGAAGACTTCTTATTCAATACCTAGAAGTAATCAATAATTATTTTCTTCCATACTTCAATGAGATCGTGTTGAAGATTGAAAGCCTGTTACACAAAGGAAGCAATATCTAGTTATGTTAACTAAAGAGATGCAGGGCATTAAATTGGATAACCTTGAAAAGGGGAGTGGGGATTGCAGTACGCGATTAACCTGTGCCCATTCATTGTGTTGCAGGCAGCACATCAAACTGGTGCTGCCCAGTGTTTACATGATTGCTGCATGTAGCCAGCGCTACCCCGCTGCTCATTGGTTGCACACATCAGCAGGGGGCCAGATATCATGTGTGGCTAGTGCTACTTAAAGGCAGCCTGCTCCTCTTAAAGGGGAGGTGCATTGTGGCTGCAAGAAGTGGTGGGAGCCCTTTGTGAACTGAATCTGTGCTGTAAAAGATTGAAGAATGTGCAAGAGAGCGTGCATCAAAGTTTTCAGACAATACACTGGATGTCTTGGTGGAAGAGGTAGAAAGGAGTAGACAGATCCTGTATCCATAGGCTGGTGGGGCAGGAGGCCCTCCAGACATATGCTCAGGTGGCAGTGGAAAGAAGTAACGTCGGAGGTCAATGCCAGGAATGTTGCTCCTAGAACCTGGATGCAGTGCACAAAGAAGTTTAATGATCTGACATGAATTGCCAAGGTGAGTAGATTCAATCTTCAAATGGCATATCCTACCAACTGCACCAGTAGCCTCATCCACTGCTGAACTCACTACACCCCCATCACTCACCTACTAACAATCTCTATCAATCAGTACTCAACCCTTCAATTCATATGGTTTACCTCACCCTCACATACTTAGCACTGTTGCAAGCCTCACACCCACAACTTACAGATAACACACACTAGCAGCTATTCAAGCATGACGTCCACATCACCCAAACATATTGCACGACACTCGCTAATACACTTCCCTTTTTCTTGCATGAGAAGGTGGTGCATAACAGGAGGCAGCAGGAAAGAACTGGAGGAGGACAAGCGCTCCTGCATATTTTAACACTAATGGAGGAGACAGTGCTGGCCATCATGGGAAGGGGCATCGCTGAGGCCGTGGCCATTGGTAGAGCTGGAGGGATTGATGTTGAGGGTATCTGCATACCTAATCCTCCTTCTCTCATCCCACTTCTCCCTCATCCCTCAATCTCTTCTGACTCACAAGCTGCAGATGGTGTAAGTACACACTTCTTACTTTCTCCTCTCCCCTCAGTACAACCCACCCATGTACCTTTTTTCATTTCAGATACGCAAGAACTGGAACCTTCCCAGTCAGAGGAGGAAGAGGGAGCAGACAGTGAAGATGAAGAGACACCGCCACTCAATCTTACACTCTCAGCCACCAGCTCAGAGACTGACACTGCGCATACATTGGACTCTAGGGGAATCAAGATATATGGGGATCGGCCGGGAAAGTGAAGTTGAGGTCAAAAATTAGCCATGAACTTATTGAATGGCAGAGCAGGCTCGAGGGGCCGTATGGCCTACTCAGGTTCCTATTTCTTATGTTCTTATATTCTTATATTTTAGAGGCTAAGACAGAGGAGGGATCCGCATGTGAGGGGAAAGGATAGTGCAAGTTCCAGCTTGCCACAGGGCGAGCTTGCAAGTAGGTTCTGCTGCAGAGGACTCAGATGAGGACTTTGATGGCCCAGGTTGCAGAAGAAGGCTGATGGGTGTACATCACCAATTGCTTAGTGCACTAGAAAGTCTGCCAGAAAGCCTGCGCTCAATGTCAAGGAGCACGAAGGAGTCCAGCTTCAACTTGGCACAGGGCTTTGCGCAGAGATTGGAGCCCATCCTTTCCAACATGGAACGGGTGGTCACCTCCATCAGCACACCTGTTGAACCCACCATGATGCAGCGACTGATGGACGATATCACAGCTTTCATTGCAGCACACACAGCTTCCATCAAAGGTCTGAGTGCAGCAGTGGATCTCAGACTTCCAGGGCTTCACAGCAGTTCATCAATCTGTTTTCCAACAGATCAGTAGAATTGCTGAGGTGCTGCCCCGGGAGAGTGGCAGTGGCTCCATGGAACAGGAATCTACTGTCCTCTAAGAATGGCAGCATTCCTGCTCTCACCCCTGCCACTCGGCCAGTGCCCTTGCTGCTGCCTCTCACCCAGCCAGCCCAGAATGCTGCAGCCCAGGCCGAGATGGTGCAGTCTGAAGCCAGGCCTTCTAGGCCCAGAGCTACTTGAGGTCGCCCTCCAAGGCCATCTGCAATCTCTTCAATTGAAGGTCAGCAGCCATGCTGCAGCCACTGGGGAAGCACCTCAAAGAAGCACTAGGATAGATATAGGCATATGTAAGATAGGTACTAAGGGAATGCACAAGGGTGATTAGTTTAATTCATTATATAATGAGTGAATTTATAAAATTGGACTTGAATGTGCATTTTCTGCTGGTTTTTATTTTTGTTGTGTCAGAAAGAGGACCAGTTCTACGGAGTACTGCTTCTACAGAGTACTAAACTTGGGAATTTGGTGAGTGAGGGAATTCGGTGAGGTGGGGGTAAGAGGTGCTGCTTGATACATAAAAAAAATATAAACAACCAGAGTTAAATTAGGACTGTGGGCTAAATTACAGTAAAGACATAAAGCTTATAACTAACTTTAATAAATTAAACAAGGTTATTACCTAGATTAAAAACTATTAATAGACAATTGAGTATTTCAAAACTTGAAAACCTAATTAGTTAAATAAAATACAGTAGAGATGGCAGGGCAGGTGATGTGTTGCAGCTGTAGCACGTGGGAGCTGGTGGACCCCAGTGTGATCCACAGCAACCACATCTGCAGTAAGTGTCTGCAGCTCGAGGAACTTCAGCTCAGAGTAGATGAGCTGGAGTCTCAGCTTCGGACACTGCAATACATCAGGGAGTGAGAAAGTTACCTGGACACTTTGTTCCAGGAGGCAATCACACCCCTTAGGTTAAATACTTAAGATTTGGTCCGTGGTCAGGGACAGGAGGGTCTGACTACGAGTGAGGCAGGTATGGAGATCCAGAAGGTAGCATTGGAGGAGCCTCAGCCCTTGCACTTGTCCAACGGATACGAGGTTCTTGCAGCCTGTGTGGACGAGAGCAGGGACTGCAGGGAGGATGAGCAAACTGACCACAGCACCGTGGTACAGGGGGCCATTCAAGTTGGGGAAGTAAAAAGGAATGTAGTAGTGGTAGGAGACAGTATAGTTAGGGGGATAGATACTGTTCTCTGCAGCCGAGAACGTGAGTCCCGAAGGCTGTGTTGCCTGCCCGATGCCAGGGTTAAGGACATCTCCTTGGGGCTGGAGAGGAACTTGGAGTGGGAGGGGATGGATCCAGTTGTCGTGGTCCACGTAGGTACCAACGACATAGCTAGGACTAAGAAAGAGGTTCTGCTGAGGGAGTATGAGCAGCTAGGGGCTAAATTAAAAAGCAGAACCACAAAGATAATAATCTCTGGATTACTACCTGAGCCACCAGCAAATTGGCATAGGGTCAATAAAATCAGAGAGTTGAGTGCGTGGCTCAAGGATTGGTGTGGGAGTAATGGGTTTCAATTCATGGGGCACTGGCACCAGTACTGGGGAAAGAGGGAGCTGTTCCGTTGGGACGGGCTTCACTTAAACTGTGCTGGGACCAGTGTCCTGGCGAATCGAATAATTAGGGTTGTAGATAGGGTTTTAAACTAAATAGTGGGGGGGAGGGTTCAGGTGAGGGGAAAGTTAGAAAGTTAAAGAGAAAGGACAAGGCAATAGTGCAGGGTAGTAATAGGGGTAATGATAACCAGAGTGTGACAGGAAGGGACAGAGCGTACAAGCATAAGAGTACACCAGCAAATAGGGTCAGAGTAGGGAAAAATGGTAAAAAGACAAAAATTAAAGACTCTTTATCTGAATACATGCAGTATTCGTAACAAGATAGATGAATTGATGGCACAAATAGAAATAAATGGGTATGATCTGATAGCCATTACAGAGACGTGGCTGAAAGGTGACCAAGGCTGGGAACCGAATATTCAGGGGTATTTGACATTTCGATGGATAGGCAGAAAGGAAAAGGAGGTGGGGTAGCTCTGTTAATAAAGGATGAGATCAGTACAGTAGTGAGAAATAATCTTGGCTCAGAAGATCAAGATGTAGAATCAGTTTGCGTGGAGATAAGAAATAATAAGGGAAAGAAGTCATTGGTGGGAGTAGTCTATACGCCCCCTAACAGTAGCTGCACTGTGGGATAGAGTATAAATCAAGAAATAATGGGGGCTTGTATGAAAGGTACTATAATTAATCGTGGGCAATTTTAATCTTCATATAGATTGAACAAATCAAATTGGCAAAGGTAGCCTTGAGGACGAGTTCATAGAGTGTATTCAGGACATTTCTTAGAACAATACGTTGTGGAACCAACCAGGGAACAGGCTATTTTAGATCTGGTACAAAGTGGAGGAGACGCATCCGGGAAGGCGCTGAACACCTCGAGTCTCTTCGCCGGGACCAAGTGGAAGCCAAGCGCAAACAACGGAAGGAGAGTGCGTCAACCCAAGCACCCCACCCACCCGCCCCTTCAACCACCGTCTGCCCCACCTGTGACAGAGACTGTAGGTCCCGCATGTAAGGGATTCCTGACCCTGCGTGTCTCGTAGCCTGTGAGATTCACGCGGCTCTGTGCAGCCTGTATGTCAGTGCGGGTCTAGGCCTGGTTGCCTGTTCTGGTCTCCAGCCAGTCTGGGAACACTAGACACACCTGTGAGTGGTTCGAATCACTCTCCCTTACGGTTCTAGACACTGGACTTAGATGCGAGAGCAGTAATGGAGATAAAACTCATGTAGACTTGGTTTGAATGGTACGAAATGGAAAATCTTTATTGCATGATACTTAAAATTATGAAATACATGTCATAAGCACAGATTAATGACAGTACAATCTTACAAACGGTTATATAGTCGATCTTAGGGAAACGAGGAACGAACGGCACAACGTAAATAGGGGCACACATTACAAATATCCTTAATCTTTAAACCCTCCCCTATCAATATCTATCCTAAACTAGCTTCGTAGGATCTCGAGACTCATGCTCACCACTCGTGATAACTCGGAGAAATTCCGAATAGCTGATCGGATGTTTTTCACCGCAGCACCCACGTGTCGGTCAGGAGATCTCCTGGTCCCACTTGTTTACTTGCTTCTGCTGCTTCGGCTAGTAGGCTGGACCGTCTGCTGTGATGAAGACCTCTGTTGGTGGGTTTCACAGTTTAGTCTTGGAGCACCGTTGTCAATATCATTGATACGATATGTTTGCACGTTCCAGTTGCTTTGGGCACAGTCCAGTTATCATTGATGCAATATGTTTTGTTAGAAGTTTTAAAGAAGAAAACTTCCTGGCGACAAAACTTGGCTGATCGACCTACAGGCGCGGTCGGGATTTACTGACCGTGGCGATGGATATGGTCTTCTTCTCTTCTCCTCTCATCTCATCTCATCTCGGGCCTTTGGTTCCGCTGCCAGTTACCAACATAGGTCTTCGTTACGCGACACGAGGTAGATCCGAACGGATCAGAAAGTTCAACAGTCTTTTTCAGAAGAGGCAACAGGCACGCAGAAGCCCAACTACGAGTACACAGGAGCAGCCACGAGGTTACGAATCGACCGGATAAAAGCACAGGAGCAAGCGAGCGAATGCAGGAGCAAGGGCAAGAGAGCGAATGGACGGTTTGGAGCCTGCAATTATAGTGCAAAAATCTTCCGTTTCCCGCCCAACTATAATGTCCATTCTTTTGTTTAGGGTTTGGCGCCCAAATGTCTTGTATGGGTGATCTCCGTCCTTAATGGGTTTCGGGGCTACTCATGAATGTTTGAGTACCTGTTAATATTTCCCCCATTGTTAAATCGGTCGGTGTTCTCCCTGGAGGGGTTTGGGGCTTCCAAGTGTCCTGTATAACTACCTGCTAACGGCTCTCTCATCGTAGAGTCGTTGGGAGTTTACATATTAATGTCCTTTGGATGGGCCCTTGATTACTCGGTACAATGGCTTTCCTTTGTACCTGGGAGACCGATTTCAGTATCTATGTTTATACTGTAAACCCATAATGTCTCGTGTATTATCTTCACTGTGCTGAATCGTTATCGATCTTGAAAAAACGTTTAATGGAACGCCATCTTGTCTGCCTGTTGAAAAGTCTAGAATGTTCTGTCACGAGGTGCGGCGGCCATTTTACAGGCTGCTTGTGTCCAATTTAAACCTGTCAGCATTCTGCTGAAATAAAAGCTGTTTGAACGAAACTTTGTGTTTTCTCCTTATTAATCAAATCGCGATATATTGCGAATTCTACAGTCCCTCCTGTTGATGCGAATAACTCCGCTTATCGTATCAAAAATCACAGTGGTGAGCAATCTTATCTCGATTTCACTCCGAATCCAGTAAATTAATCCCATAAATTTTAACTTAACTAGGGTCTCTGTGTCGTCCTTATTTCCCAAGAAAATCACATTTTATATCACCGTAGGCATCATTTGCCCTTAAACTTACACCACTTGTTTTCCTTCCCGGCGTAACCAGGCCGATACCTCACGCATCACCTGTATATTTGTCTTTTATTCAGGGAAAGGAAAAACAAAACCCGAAACCAAACAATCAACACCATCACCAAAATAAACAAATCCCAACTCTTAAACATGTCGAGTTTCCAACGTATTTACAATGAGTACAAACTTCCGCGGCGCACGCGGCGAGCGGGAGTGACGCCATTTTCCTATTACACGGTGCTCTCATCGTGCACGCGCACGTAACGTTCTCGCCACTCTCCCGTGTTTTCATGCTTGGTGAGGCGCTTGTCTCTTTTACAATGTATGAACAATAGGTACACTACAATAAACACTTGACAGACGACTAAAATGTGGGAGGCTATTCTGATCCATGAAGGCACTTCAATATTGGTGAACAGATTCCACCACGGTGGAACCACTATGTCCAAAATGTCTGTTCCTATTTCGACAGTTTTCTGCTCTAACGTATAAAAATGCTTCTGTGATACCGCGACGGCTTTCAGAAGTTTGGTTAAATGCTCAGGGAGAGGGGGAATGAGGTATCCAAAATGCGCGACAAATCGCTGCAAGTCGGTGAAATTCTCTTTTACTGTGAGATGAACAGTGGATGGTTCAGGGATTGGGATAATTCGCTGTTGTGCTACTTGAACTTCAGCCCTGGGTTTAAAACAGAAACTGCTGTCACTCACCGGACACCGGCTACGGTTTCCATGCTGGTAGTGTTGCGCTGCAGTGGTAACACAATATGTTCCACCCCCGATGTATGCTACCTGCGGAGGCACATGATCTTGTGCCATTGCCTCCATGGTGCAATTCATGGACTTGGCGCCAGCCGTTCTGAACCCGCACTGTGGTGTTAAAAAGGCATTCAAGTGCTGGGGGCACAGTATTATGTGTGCTCCCCTGCCACGACAACCAGAGAGATCTGTACCTGTCATCGTTTGCTCCCAGCGGATGACGTAAGGTGGAACCGCTGCGTAACGAATGTGGGCTCCCCCCTGAATGACACCAATGTTCTCTACCCGATACACCGGGGCGGGCTTTGCTGTGTTGCCCAAAACCGGCATGCGTAATACTATTCCCATAATAGTATGGTTTGAACGTCCGCAGTCCACGGGGACTGGGTAAGCTTCTGAAGCTAGCCTGAGCTGGCACGGGCTTAATGCGTTCTGAAAAGGGTGGAGCGCCCGCAGGTGTTTGTTACTTATCCAGGACGGAACCAAACCTTGTTTTAAATCCTCCAAATTACTGCGGCCCTCGCCCAGTAACCACGCCCCGTAAAGCACGCACACCTCGTTCTGCGCAGCTTGATCGGATGCATTCCGATCTTCCCTGATCAGGGCATTTACCGTACGCGCATGTTTCTCCAGCTCTGCTATAATTTCCTTTAAATGGAGAGTCATGGCTTGGTCCTCGTGTAGACCGGATCCTACCACTTTATTCTCATCTGTTAGAATGTCTTTTAACTGTGTTTTTAAACCATTAATCTGGGTCTGCAGCTCCACACTGTCTAGAGCGTTGACCACAGATGTCCCTGTGTTAAAAGCAGTGAACGCATCGTTCACCAAACCCCTTCTTTGCCTCCCTACTTGATCCAAAACTTCCTGCGGTGCGGTGTACAAACTTGTCTTATCAATTTCTGCAAAATCAAACTCGTAAAATTGTCTGAACATCTTGGTCAACAGGACCTGATACAACTGTTCCGTCTTTTTGGGGCACCACTCTGGTAACCGTACCTCAGTGAGATTTAAAATCACCGAGGCCACCGCGTAATGTACCCCCTGAAATAGTATCTGGTCTGTGGGGACCAGTACCAAACCGTTCCCGGGTCCCTTACTAGCTTTAGGGCACCCTTCTTCCTCAGCTAGAACCACCGGAATCGTGGGCGGGGCTTTGCGTGGGCGCGTAATGAGTTCAGTGGCATTTACTGGGATCGGGGAGAATGGGGCTCCGCACCCCCTGGTGCTCGCATCCCACCTCATCCCCTGTCCGTTATCCTGCCATTGATTAATAAAAAATATGGAGATGCCTTTGGGGCAAACGTACTTTGACCCCCACATACATACATAAATCCCCTCATCCGGTTCCCACCATTTGTCCCAACAGACTTTCACTTGTCCGTCTGTCCCCGTAATTGTCCGATGGGTATTATTACCCAGTCGTTCCCACTCGACCGAGGAGTTTCTCATAGTTTTGCTCAGCTTTCGCAGCCACCACCATCGGCTCAATGGGACATCCCCACTACAGGTCAAACAAATCCGTTTGCCGACGGTGACGCTGATCCTGGGTGCGATGATCCTTACTTTGGGGCACATTAAAGAAGTCTCTTTGTAGGCGAACCCCGATGTGCTGGAATACTCCGTTGAGTTCGTTCCCAGCCATCCTGGCCACCTTCCCTTGTGGAAATAGGTGCTGGTCCCTTCTGCCTTCCGTCTTCCGGTCCCATCCACCGCGATGGGGGCCGTGTCCCCGGAACATCCAAACACCACGACATCCTTGGTGTGGCCTCGATAGGCCAATCCACATCCGATTGCCACGAGCAATACTAGAATTCGTTCCATCCTTCCTTGGTTCCTGTGATCAGATAGAATGAGGTAGCCAGCCTCGCAAAAAGGTCTCTGGCTGTTGTGAAGGGTGAGCGGGTCCCCTGACCTCGCCTCACGTAAACTTCAACGTTTGCTGAATAGACTTCCTCTAAACCTAGCCTTAAAACTCCCATCATTTTATCGTTTTTTGTTAAAAACACTACAAACTTAGCCTTATTAAAACTACAAACTTAACCTTGAACTACAAACTTAAAACTTAACCTTGAACTATAAACTTAAAACTTAAAACTAATAACTTTACAGTGCCGCCCGTTCTCAGGGCGGCCCCTTTAAATTCTGAGAAGGCTGCTGCGAGCTCTTCCCGACGGTGGGAGGGCACTGACCCTTCCCTCTGATCTGCCGCAGCCTGTTGCTGCGCTGACCCTTTCCTCTGATCTGCCGCAGCCTGTTACTGCTGCGATGTGGCCTGTCTCTACCCGGGTTATCTTAACCTGAATTTTACGCTTTGGGGCAGTCTGGGGACATGACCACATCCTCCTGGGCTGGGGTTCTCTACTTGACCTACGGGGAGTTGCTATGGGCGGGGGTTCCGTGACGGACGGACCGGGTTCCGAGACCTCCAACGGGATGACCTGGGGTTCCATCACAGTCGCCGGCTCCGCCTCCGCTGACTCCGCCTCCCTAACCTCGGGGCTGGCAGTTCGTGGCTCCGCCCTGCTCGGCCCAGCAGGCGGCCCTTCACTCGTGATCTCTGCCTCCCCTGAGGACTGGACGTTCAAAGCGGGCGGCCACATCTCTGGGAGCCACATCGGTACTCTCTGTGCTCCTATGGCGGCTGGCCCTGCCTCCTCTAGCTCCTCCCTCCTGTCCTCGGGACCTGCAGCTTGTGTGTCCACCCCGTGTGGATCTCTACCTATCGGCCCCATTCCCCCCAGACCGTTCC
Source organism: Squalus acanthias (assembly GCA_030390025.1). Classification (NCBI taxonomy): domain Eukaryota; kingdom Metazoa; phylum Chordata; class Chondrichthyes; order Squaliformes; family Squalidae; genus Squalus; species Squalus acanthias. Next base: position 127,119,904 of record CM059429.1, read on the forward strand.
TCAGGAACCACCCGTCATCATCACTATGCTCATCTGCACTATCCTCATCTGACCAGGGTACCCTGGGTTCTTCGTCATCTAACCCCCAACTCCAGAAAAACGCTGCATGATCGTCCGGGATGTCCCTTCCCCTGATGCAAGCTGCTATGCCTGCCTGTGTGCCTTGTGGTCCTACCTGGGGCTGTGCTTTCCCATTGGCGGGATTTACCCCTGTAGTTTTCCCCTGCGCACCCGGCTGGTACAGTTTGCATTGGTTTACATCCTCATACTCCCGGCTTTTGGCTATCCTGTAGGCTGCTTTTATCTCTCTAAGCTGCGCTTCTAGCCTGAGCACGTCTAACTTTCCCATTGCTCGGGCATTCTCCTCCCGCAGGGCCTGCTCTCTAAGCTGCCCTTCCAGCCCATCTATTTTCCCTATTAAGCGGGCGTTCTCCTCCCGCAAGGCCTGCTCTTTTAACCTGGCCTCCTCACCGCAGACCCCCTCCTGTGCGTGTCTTTTAAAAGGACACAGGTAGGCAGGCTGCGTGGGCTCTAGTCATTGGGTACTATTAGACGGTCCTGCGGCACCTACGGGGCCGGTTGCGACCGCCACCTGTCCACGCGCATTCAAAACCAGCTTGCGCATGGCTCCTAACACTGCTTCGAGGTCGTCGGGAGGGGTGGGTGCCTTGGCTTCCTTAGCCGGGACAGGCGCCTGGGCTCGGACCGCGGGATTTTTATCCTTGGAATCCTTCCAAGGGTTCCTGCAGTGCTTGCGCCAGTGCCCTGTCTTCCCACACCCGTAACAGGCATTACTTGCCTGTGGGGCGCGATTACCCTCCTGATGCCACTCTCTTTGAGCCGGGGCTGCGGGTCGTACCTCATGTACTCTTCCCTTAAAGGGACGTGTCGTCATACCCCTTATATTACGATAACCTAACGTGAGTCGATTCAAGACCGACTCTTCCGTAAGGTTGAGGTCATTGGGATCGAACCAGGCTTTTGCCTGCTCTCTAATGGCTGGTAAACTGTTGGCTATTATGCACCTAAGCCAATGAATTAGAGCGGCGCCTTCCACATCTTCGCGCTCGGGCGCACCTAGACAGCTGCGCTCATATACTGGCCACAGCCTGTCGGCAAAAACCTTCGGGGGTTCTCCCTCCATCTGCACTGTCTGTCCCACTCTAGCAAACGGACCTCCGTCGTTCGCCCCCACTACTTCTAGGACCTCATTTTTCAATTCCTCATAACTTTTGTTTCCCCTCTTGCTCTCGCCTGAGAGACACTGAAGGACCGAGCTGTCTAATGAGAACAGCAGCATTTTTGCTGTCTCCCCATCATCGCAGCCGTTAATGGCTGCGGCTTGCTCAACTTCCCTGAAATGTACGGAAGGGTCGTCTATCTCGGTCAGCTTCCGTACGTGATTTATCATAGCTCTCAGCTGATGTGAACTGTGAGGCAACACCAGCTGTCCGAGGAGATCCCCCGGTTCTTCCCCACCGTTTCTGCTTGGGCCCCTTTTAATCCCCGTTACTGGATACAACGATCCCTTTTCTACTTCCTTTTCAATGGGCTCTTTTGTTTCTTCCGTTGCTTCCTCCCTAACCCAGGTTTCTGAATAGCTGGGTGGCGCGGAGGGCGCAGTGGCTACTACTTCTTCTGCTTTACTTGGTGGGGATTTTCTAAATCTCTCATTTACTAGCGGCTGGTGCGCCGACGGATTGATAAGGCACACCATGCCGTTCGCATTATTCACGGCCTTTTTGAGGCTCTCTATCTCCCTTTGGCAGGCGCTATGGTCGGCTCCCTGAAACTTATCCTCAAGGGCCAACTTATACGCCGACCTAACCCCCATTAAGCTCTCTTCTTGAGTTCTTATCTGGGCAGCTTGGCGGTTACATCTTTCCTTTAACCTACTCTCGTTCAATTTTGCTTCAGTGACCTGGCACTCGAGATACTCTATCCTTGTTTTAAGGTAACCGGAGACTTCCTGGCTTTCCTGGTGTAACTCATTTAAATTCTTAATGAGCACCTCCCCTCCAGAAACCTTCTCCTCCATTTCTCCCTCTAAATGGCTGATACGAGCTGTTAGCGCTGTAATGGTCTGGTTTGAAATCTGAACCTGCCTTTTGTAGCACATAAGCCAGACTGCTTTCTCAACTGTCTTTTTATGTTCCTTACTATCAGTCCACCTTTCAGCTGCCTCTAGTGGGCTCTTATCCGCTAACAACTCACTTATCCACTTTTTAGTTAGATTAACCTTTCCAAACACATAATCCGCTATCTTTTCCTGCATAACATTTCGTACAGTCATTCCAAAATCTAACACACTACCCTCTCGCTGCCAGTGTCCTGCCGCGGTCGCCATTTTCTGTAAGGGATTCCTGACCCTGCGTGTCTCGTAGCCTGTGAGATTCACGCGGCTCTGTGCAGCCTGTATGTCAGTGCGGGTCTAGGCCTGGTTGCCTGTTCTGGTCTCCAGCCAGTCTGGGAACACTAGACACACCTGTGAGTGGTTCGAATCACTCTCCCTTACGGTTCTAGACACTGGACTTAGATGCGAGAGCAGTAATGGAGATAAAACTCATGTAGACTTGGTTTGAATGGTACGAAATGGAAAATCTTTATTGCATGATACTTAAAATTATGAAATACATGTCATAAGCACAGATTAATGACAGTACAATCTTACAAACGGTTATATAGTCGATCTTAGGGAAACGAGGAACGAACGGCACAACGTAAATAGGGGCACACATTACAAATATCCTTAATCTTTAAACCCTCCCCTATCAATATCTATCCTAAACTAGCTTCGTAGGATCTCGAGACTCATGCTCACCACTCGTGATAACTCGGAGAAATTCCGAATAGCTGATCGGATGTTTTTCACCGCAGCACCCACGTGTCGGTCAGGAGATCTCCTGGTCCCACTTGTTTACTTGCTTCTGCTGCTTCGGCTAGTAGGCTGGACCGTCTGCTGTGATGAAGACCTCTGTTGGTGGGTTTCACAGTTTAGTCTTGGAGCACCGTTGTCAATATCATTGATACGATATGTTTGCACGTTCCAGTTGCTTTGGGCACAGTCCAGTTATCATTGATGCAATATGTTTTGTTAGAAGTTTTAAAGAAGAAAACTTCCTGGCGACAAAACTTGGCTGATCGACCTACAGGCGCGGTCGGGATTTACTGACCGTGGCGATGGATATGGTCTTCTTCTCTTCTCCTCTCATCTCATCTCATCTCGGGCCTTTGGTTCCGCTGCCAGTTACCAACATAGGTCTTCGTTACGCGACACGAGGTAGATCCGAACGGATCAGAAAGTTCAACAGTCTTTTTCAGAAGAGGCAACAGGCACGCAGAAGCCCAACTACGAGTACACAGGAGCAGCCACGAGGTTACGAATCGACCGGATAAAAGCACAGGAGCAAGCGAGCGAATGCAGGAGCAAGGGCAAGAGAGCGAATGGACGGTTTGGAGCCTGCAATTATAGTGCAAAAATCTTCCGTTTCCCGCCCAACTATAATGTCCATTCTTTTGTTTAGGGTTTGGCGCCCAAATGTCTTGTATGGGTGATCTCCGTCCTTAATGGGTTTCGGGGCTACTCATGAATGTTTGAGTACCTGTTAATATTTCCCCCATTGTTAAATCGGTCGGTGTTCTCCCTGGAGGGGTTTGGGGCTTCCAAGTGTCCTGTATAACTACCTGCTAACGGCTCTCTCATCGTAGAGTCGTTGGGAGTTTACATATTAATGTCCTTTGGATGGGCCCTTGATTACTCGGTACAATGGCTTTCCTTTGTACCTGGGAGACCGATTTCAGTATCTATGTTTATACTGTAAACCCATAATGTCTCGTGTATTATCTTCACTGTGCTGAATCGTTATCGATCTTGAAAAAACGTTTAATGGAACGCCATCTTGTCTGCCTGTTGAAAAGTCTAGAATGTTCTGTCACGAGGTGCGGCGGCCATTTTACAGGCTGCTTGTGTCCAATTTAAACCTGTCAGCATTCTGCTGAAATAAAAGCTGTTTGAACGAAACTTTGTGTTTTCTCCTTATTAATCAAATCGCGATATATTGCGAATTCTACACGCATTGGATTCATCAGTCACCTGAAAACTCATTTTTAGTGTGGTTCCGAGGGACTGCCTAAGAAGAAGAAGAAGAATGTGTAATGAGACAGGATTAATTCATGATCTCATAGTAAAGGATCCTCTCAGGAAGAGTGATCATAAAATGATAGAGTTTCATAGTCAGTTTGAGGGTGAGAAGCCTGGGTGGAAACTAGTGTCTTCAACTTAAATAAAGGCAATTACAATGGTATGAAGACAGAGTTGACTAAAGTCGACTGGGAAAACAGATTAAAAGGTAAGACGGTAGATAAACAGAGGCAGACTTTTAAGGAGATAATTCATAACTCTCAACAAAGATATATTCAAGTGAGAAAGAAAGACTCTATGAGAAGGATGAACTATCCGTGGTTTACTAAGGAAGTTAAGGAGGGTATCAAATTGAAAGAAAAGGCATACAATGTTGCGAAGGTTAGTGGTAGGCCAGAAGATTGAGAATTTTTTAGAAACTGGCAGAGGATGACTAAAAAAATAATAAAGAGGGAAAAATAGATTATGAAAGTAAACTAGCAAGAAATATAAAAACAGACAGTAAGAGCTTCAACAAGTATATAAAAAGGAAGAGAGTAGTTAAAGTAAACTTTGGTCCCTTAGAGGATGAGACAGGGGAATTAATAATGGAAAACAAGGAAATAGTAGAGACTTTGAACAAATATTTTGTATCTGTCTTCATGGTAGAAGACACTAAAAGCATCCCAATAATAGTAGAAAATCAAGGGGCAAAAGGGAGGGAGGAACTTAAAACAATCACTATCACCAGAGAAAAAGTTCTTGGCAAACTAATGGGACTAAAGGCTGACAAGTCCCCTGGACCTGATGGCCTGCATCTAGGGTCTTAAAAGAAGTGGCTGCAGAGATAGTGGATGCATTGGTTGTAATCTTCCAAAATTCCCGAGACTCTGGAAAGGTCCTAGCGGAATGGAAAACCGCAAATGTAATGCCCATATTCAAGAAAGGAGGGAGACAGAAAGCAGGAAACTATAGGCCAGTTAGCTTAACATCTGTCATTGGGAAAATGCTGGAATCAATTATTAAGCAAGTAGTAGCAGGACACTTAGAAAATCATAATACAATCAAGCAGAGTCAACATGGTTTTATGAAAGGGAAATCGTGTTTGACAAATTTATTAGAGTTCTTTGAGGATGTAACGAGCAGGGTGGATAAAGGGGAACCAGTAGATGTCGTGTATTTGGATTTCCAAAAGACATTCGATAAGATGCCACATAAAAGGTTACTGCACAAGATAAGAGCTCATGGTATTGGGGGTAATATATTAGCATGGAGAGAGGATTGGCTAACTAACAGAAAACAGAGAGTCGGGATAAATGGGTCATTTTCAGGTTGGCAAACTGCAACTAGTGGGGTGCCACATGGATCAGTGCTGGGGCCTCAACTATTTACAAACTATATTAATGACTTGGATGAAGGGACCAAGTGTACTGTAGCCAAATTTGCAAGATAGGTGGGAAAGCAAGTTGTGAGGAGGACACAAAGAGTCTGCAAAGGGATATAGATAGGTTAAGTGAGTGGGCAAAAATTTGGCAGATAGAGTATAATGTGGGAAAAAGTGAAGTTATCCACTTTGATAGGAAGAATAGAAAAGCAAAATATTATTTAAATGGAGAGAGACTACAGAATGCTGTGGTACAGAGGGATCTGGGTGTCCTCGTACATGAAACACAAAAAGTTAGCATGCAGGTACAGCAAGTAATTAGGAAGGCAAATGGAATGTTGGCCTTTATTGCAAGGGGGATGGAGTATAAAAGTAGGGAAGTCTTGCTGCAACTACACAGGGCATTGGTGAGACCACACCTGGAGTACTGCGTACAGTTTTGGTCTCCTTATTTAAGGAGGGTTGTCCTTGCATTGGAGGCAGTTCAGAGAAGGTTCTCTAGGTTGATTCCCGGGATGAAGGGGTTGTCTTATGAGGAAAGGTTGAACAGGTTGGGCCTATACTCATTGGAGTTTAGAAGAATGAGAGGCGATCTTATTGAAATATATAAGATTCTGAGGGGACTTGACAGGGTAGATGCAGAGAGGATGTTTCTCCTCGTGGGGGAATCTAGAACTAGGGGGCATAGTTTCAGGATAAGGGGTCGCCATTTTAAGACGGAGATGAGGAGAAATTTCTTCTCTCAGAGGGTCATGAATCTTTGGAATTCTCTACCCCAGAGAGCTGTGGAGGCTGAGTCAGTGAATATATTCAAGGCGGAGATAGACATATATTTGAGCTACAGGGGAGTCGAGGGTTATGGGAAACAGGCAGGAAAGTGGAGTTGAGGCCAAGATCAGATCTGCCATGATCTTATTCAATGGCGGAGCAGGCTCGAGGGGCCGAATGGCATACTCCTGCTCCTATTTCTTATGTTCTTGTGTGATGGTCAGTGATAGAGGAAAGGTAAGGAATGTGGGACTGTTGGTGAATGGGGAGGTGTAGTTGAGCTTACTGATATCGCTCATGAATAATCTAATCATGTAAAGCCCGGGCAGAAAGTGGCTGTCTACATTGTAGCCTCCTCCTCCTCGTGCTCCTGCTCCTCAGCTTCTCGCCTGATAGATGGTGGCAATGGCTGTTGCCTCACAATGGCCATGTTCTACAGCATGTAGCATACTACCACAACTCTTGATATTCGCTCAGCTGAGTACTACAGGGCTCCTCCAGAGCGGTTCAGGCAGCAGAAGCGTTGCTTGCGGATGCCGATTGTCTGCTCTATTATGTTCCTTTTGGCAGCATGGCTCTCATTGTCGGCCCGCTGTGTACGTGTGTTTGTGTTGATAACCCTTTTCACCCAGTAGCCACCCTTTGACTTGCCGTGGTGGTTCAAATACAAGTGGACTGTGCTTGCATCAATGGCACCTTGCACCATGGGGAAGCCTGCAATCCATGCAAAACCTTGTGCTTGCTCATCCTGCTTGTCACTGGTAAGAGTGAATGAGATGAATGTGTTTTTCTTTGTAGATAGAGCCTTGTGCTAAGTGCCCTTCTTCCCCTCCCTCTTCTAGCAGCTTGTCCTGCTCTGTGTGGTCTTTCTTCATTCTCCCAGTCATGTTCAATTCCCAGAGGAAGCCCTACCAGGCCATTCTTGTCTGGAAGCAACTTCTTTAAGCACAATATTTTATATGACAAAAATGTATTGCAAGATCAGCCAGACCAGTCTCTTTGGAGTACTCAAACTTTAGCCAAGTATAGGAAACCTCCAAAAATGCATACAATTGCACCAGCAGTCAGCAGAAAAAATCCAGCAACTAACCTGTAAGTACTTCATGATCCCTTTAAATAGCCCTGATGGAGGGTACTTCATTCCCCTTAACGTCATGTACAGCTGTGTGAGGTTAAGACGGCTTTGGCTGGAGTGCGCAGTTGGAAAATGGCAGTGGTGGCTTCAAATTAGCGTTGCACACTGATTCACGTCATCATCTCACTGTTCTGCTTGCTGCCGGCGGTCGTTAGGTACCCGTTTACCAAGATAGCATCCTGCGCACTCCCCGTCGGAAGTGTGCGCACCCATGTTGGACCACATTTTTGAGTCTTATTTGGCCGCGTAGCACCTAAAAGACCTAAAAGATGGGGAAATGACGGGGGCTACATGGCCCAATTTAGCTCTCGTAGTATTATATGCTTCCATACATACTGGGAAAAGAATACATCTAACTGTATTGAATACTTGTCTTCCATTGCATTTTAATTGCATTGCATGAGATGATACTTCAATAATAAAGCATTATATTTCCAGCAGTTATTGATACATTTCATTAACTAAACAATAATATAGAGATGTGTAAATTATAAAGGGCGGTAAAAGACTAAAACTGTACTTAAAAATCAATGGCCCTGAAATCTACACACTTACCTGCTGGCTCCGTCGGTCCCGAGACTTCCGATCCTGGGCCTCAGCTCTACGAAATGCGCAGATGCCCAGGTATCCCAGGGGGGCATGCGGTTCGCAAGCGTCCCTGGGATCACGTGGGCCATGGGGAACCAATCAAAGAAGGGAATCCCCAGTCACACTTTTGACAGGTCCGTACGGACAGATCTGGCAAAAGTATGAATGGGGATCACTTAAAAAACACAGTTTAACATTAAATACATTTTTTGTTAAATCACGTATTCAAAATTAGTTAAAATTACATTAAATTAAATATTTCAAACAAAAATTTAATTTTTTGAAAAAAATAATTAAAGTTTTTTACGGGGCTAAAAATAAACTTAGCTTTTTAAAAGTATTTTTTAATTATAAATGAGTGAATTTTTTTTTTTTAAACTCTTATGCTGGTAAAAGCAGGCTTTTACCAGGGTAAGATTTTTTAAAGGTTTTCAGCGGGCGGTGGTTGTGCAGAAAGCGGAACTCCCTGCCCGCAGAGACCCTTTTCCCAGGCAGACAGATGATCTGTCAAGAGGATTCTTGACAGAGCGAAAGTGCCGGGTTTTAGCGCATGCGCTTCGCCTGCCTGAAACCGGCACTTGCGAGGTCCTTACGGGTGCATCCACACCTCGTACGCACCCGTGGGGGTCGGAAAATCTGGCCCATTATGTGTTACCCAAAGAGTTATGTTATAATATTGTGTTATACCATTAGATGTCACTGGTGCACTTCTTAGTAAAGTACATAAATGACTTGCTGACAGATAACCTGCTAAATGAATGAAAAGAACATGAGGGCCTAGAAATTTGATTGAGCAGCGCCTGGTTTTTGGTTGCTAAACCGTCTCCAAATGTCTAATATGGCGGGCAGGAAGCGTGAGCTGGATATGCGGCGCCCGCCATGTTAGATCAGGCTTCTCCGGTGGCATCAGGAGGGCACGCCAGAAGAATTTGAAAGGGTGAATAACTTATTTAAATTAGGGTCCTCTGCTTCTTGTGATTTTGGTATGCCTGACCGCCTGACTTTCCACATGCTGAGCTCACCCAGCAACACGTGGCGCTAACCAGCAGGACCCTCCACCAGCGCTATTTAAGGGGATCATGTAGAACTTACAGGTTAGTTGCCGGTTTGTCATTTCAGACTGCTGGTTAACTTCTGGACGTTTTTCGGCGTGATTTATCACTCTGGAAACTTCAGTTTATCTGCACAGAACAAGATTTTGCTGGTGTTGAACTGTTGTTGGCTGCCTCAGACATAGTTTGACTGCAGTCATGGGTGGTCTGGTAGGGCTGCCTTCAGGGTTGGAGGATGAGGAAGAGTAGCACAGAAGACACCACAGAGCAGGAGCAGCTGCCACAAGAGAGAGGAGGAGGAGGGCACTGCGCAGGAGGCCACATCCACAGCAGGTATTCGGGGAGCATGTCTCCTACATTAACTTTACTGAGGAGCAATGTCTGAGGTACCTTCGCTTCACAAAGGAGGTCATCACTGAGGTATGTCACCTGCTGCAGCCATAACGCTCGCCTTGCACCAGTCCAAGGTGCCATACATATCCCCTACATTGTCTTGCGTGATCTCAATCAGCACCATGGCATTGTTACCAATTGTGAGGGATTCTGCTCCCTCGATGTGCAACTGGTTTGCAAACACAGGCAACGCATTATGCAGGCCTGTGCCCAGTATCCAGGCAGCAGTCATGATACTTGTGCCAATCCTCTGTCACGCTTTTATTCCAATCAGGTTGGCAAGTTACAAGCTGGCAACTGGGTGACGAGGGATATCCCCTCCGGACATGGCTTCTGACTCCTGTCTGGAACTCGCGCACAGATTCAGAGCTGGCCTACAACGAGAGCCATACCGCCACAAGAAATGTAATCGATCAAACAATTGGCTTGCTCAAGCAATGCTTCCAATGCCTGGACTATTTCGGAGGAGCTTTGCAGCACCCCCTGAGCAGATATCCAGATTTCTAGTCATCTGCTCAATGCTCTACAGCATTGGCATCATGAGGGACCAGCTCTTAACATTATGAGGGCAGCAAAAGGTGCAGGAGCAGGAACAGCAGAAGGAACAGGAGCATGAAGAGGAGGAGCATGAAGAGGAGGAGGAGAGACATCAACCACCAGTGCCCCGAGATGCCTGAGGTCTCCAGATCATCAAGGAGCACTTCCCCTAAATCAGCCCTCAAGTCCCAATACACCAATAGTCCCACAATCTTTATCACTGCAGTCCTGACTACTGCCATCATATTGCCTTCCTTCAGTCCAGCCTCATTGGTCTTGCCTTCAACTGAGGAAAAATATGAATATCAACACCAAATCCAGAACAAAAATCAAATTTATTGAACAAATACTGTAAAATTCGCAATTATCGCGATTCAAAATAACGAGAGAGAAACAGATTTGTTTAATCAGTTTATTTAAACAAAATGCTGTCATGATTAAAAAGGACACAGAAGCCTGTAAAATGGCCACCACGCATCATGACAGAAGCTTCCAGAATTTTCAGTGGGCAGACAAGATGGCGTTCGAATAAACATTTCAGTATAAGATTGGATAATACTCAGCAGACATTGATAAAGACAGGATGCAACATGTTTGCATTCGAAACAATAGCATAAGATATGAGTGCTGGAATCGTTTTCCATGCACAAGTAAGGACCATTGTACTGGGCAATCAAAGGCCCATCCAGACACATCAATACGCAAATACCCCCACGGTTCTACAATGAGAGAGCCATTCTCGGGTGATTAAACAAGTATTCGGGGGCCCCCAAAACCCAGCCAGGGAGGCTCCGAGCCGGTTCAACAATGGGGAAAACATTAATGGGTAGTTGACCAGTCTCAGGTGCTACCGAAACCCGTTAAAGACAAGAATCACCCCATGCTGGGAGTTTTGAGCGCCAATATTTCACAAAGGACAAACATTAAGATTTGAGCGGGAGATAAGGGAACACAGCACTATAACTATAGACAACAAATGTCCATCGCTCTCTTATTCTCTTACTCCCTTGGTTCGATTCTTATTCGCTTGATTCGTGCTCTTGTTTCTCTGGACTCTGTTGACTCTGGACTTTTAGCCGCACTGGACGGTTATTCGAATGTTGGGTGGAGCTCAAACGGAACGAGCTGCCTCGACGAAGGCCGGTAACTGGGTGCACCATCCCGAGTGTCGGTAAACGGTGTTCTGGACCCGAAGGCCCGAAGAGACGAGACGAGACGAGATGAGAAGAGAAGAAGAAGAATCCACGTGCCGCCGCGGTCAGTAAACCCCGACCGCGCCCGAAAATATACGACCCATCTCTTGAATTCTACAGGTTACTGCACGAACTGGTCGAAGACTCTTCTTTGAATTCTACCGGTAACTGGTGTCGGTCCAGGAAGACTCTTCTTTGAGTTCTACAGCCGGGCCCGAGCACTGTCGAGTTCTTCATGACAACGGGGAGCCCAGCCTGCTTGCAGCAGCAGCGAAAGTAAACAAGTGGGGTACAGAGACCCCTCAAAAGACGTGACAGTCAGGCGCTGCAGCGAAACGAGCCGAGCGCCTCACTTTAAAATTCTCCGAAGTATCACGAGTGGTGAGCATGTTTCCCGATCCTACAAATCTAGATGTAGTGTAGGTATTGATAGGGGAGGGTGGTTTTATTAAGGATAAAGTATAATGTGTTTCCCTTTTTACGATGTTCCGTGCGTTCTTCATTACCATAGACCAAGCTTTATGAATGTATGTATACTTGTACTATCGTTAATTTGTGCCTATGACATGTACTTCATGATTTTAGACGCTATGCAATAAAGATTTCCATTTCGTACTATTCAACCGGGTCTATTTGAGTTTTTCTCTGCATTACTGCTCTCGCACCTAAGTCCAGTGTTAGAACCGTAATTGCGAGTGGGTCGAACCACTCACAGGTGCTTATTGCAACAAGGCTGGCCGGAGACCAGAGCAAACAATAGTATTAGGCAACGAAGGCCTAACCCCGCACCAGCACCGTCTGCGATACAAGCACGACACAGAACCCCTTACAGGAAATGGCGACCACGAAGGGACTCTGGCAGCGAGAGAGTAATGTTTTAGACCCTGGTGTGAATAGGCGAAATGTGATGGATGAGAGGGTAGCTGACTATGTATTTGGGAAGGTTAACTTAACCCAAAGGTGGATAAGTGACCTACTGATGGATAAGCGTCCGCTAGACGCAGCCATCAAATGGACAGGCAGTAAAGAGCATAAGAAGTCGGTGGAGAAAGCAGTCTGGCTGATGTGCTACAAGAAGCAAGTCCAACTTTCGGACCAGGTCATTGTAGCACAGGCAGCTCAGATCAGGGAATTGGAAGTTGAGATGGAGGAAAAGGTCACAGGAGGACAGAAGCTCATTGCATCATTGAATGCGTTACATCAGGAACGCCAGATAGTAGCCAACCACCATGAGGCTAAAATTGATTACCTAGAGTGTCAGGTCACGGAAGCAAAATTAAACGAGGGTAGGATTAGAGAACGGTGTGCCCGCCTAGCTAACCAGATAAAAGCCCAAGAAGAAAGCTTGAAGGGAGTTAGGGCGGCATATAAAATGGCCCTCGAGGATAGGCATGAGGGAGCCGACCACAGTGTTTGCCAGAAGGAGATAGGGAACCTAAAAGAGGCCCTGAATGAGGCAAACGGCTTGGTGTGCCTCATCAGCCCGTCAGCAAACCAGCCACAGGTGGGTAGGGAATTCCCAAAATCCCTACCAGACAAAGCAGAGGAGGTATTTGCCACTGCACCCTCCGCGCCACCCAGCTATTCGGCAACCTGGGAAAGGGAGGAAGTGGTGGAAATAGAAAAGGAGGTCCCCGAGGTAGGACAATCCCCGGAGGTAGAGTCGAAACCGGGACCGATGTGTCCACTCTGAGGTCACAAGAGAGGCCCGAATGCAGCCAATGGGGATGACGGGGATGTCCTGAACCAGCTTGTATTGCCTCACAGCTCACACCAGCTGAGAGCAATGATTAGCCATGTACGGAAGCTGTCCGAATCAGACGACCCTTCCGTACACTTTAGGGAGGTAGAACAGGCCACAGCAATTAATGGCTGCGACGATGTGGCATAGTGGTTAGCACTGGTGCCTCACAGCGCCAGAGACCCGGGTTCGAATCTGACCTCGGGTGACTGTCTGTGTGGAGTTTGCACATTCTCCCCGTGTCTGCGTGGGTTTCCTCCGGGTGCTCCGGTTTCCTCCCACAGTCCAAAAATGTGTGGGTTAGGTTGATTTGGCTATGATAAATTGACCCTTAGTGTTAGGGGGGATTAAATATGTGGGGTTATGGGGATAGGATGGGATATGTTAGGGGGAATTAAATACGTGGGGTTACGGGGGTAGGGTGCGATATGTGTACTGTGGGGATTAAAGCAGGGACAGGGTACTGGATTTGGATGATCAGCCATGATCGTATTGAATGGCGGAGCAGGCTCGACGGGCCGAATGGCCTACTCCTGCTCCTAGATTCTATGTTTCTATGTTTCTATGTTTCTATGTTTCTATGTTGCTGTTCTCGTTAGATAGCTCGATCCTTCAGTGTCTCTCAGACGAGAGCAAGAGGGGAAATAAAACCTATCAGGAGTTAAGGGACGAGGTCCTAGAAGTGTTAGGGGCGGATGACGAAGGTCCGTTCGTCAGATTGAGTCAAACCCTACAGATGGAGGGAGAACCCCCGAAGGTTTTCGCCGACAGGCTGTGGCCAGTATACCAGCGTAGCTGCCCAGGTGCGCCAGGGCGCGATTACCTGAACGGTGCCGGTTTAACTCACTGGCTCAGGTGTTTAGTAGCCAACAGTTTGCCAGCCGTCAGGGAGCAGGCCAAAGCGTGGTTTGATCCCACTAACCCCGCCACAACAGAGGAGTCGGTCCTAAATCGACTCACCATAGGGTATCGGAACACTAGGAGCACGGGAGCGCGTCCCCTTAAGGGAAAGGTGCATGAGGCACGGCCCGCAGCCCCAGCTCAAAAGGAGTGGCATCAGGAGGGAAACCGCGCCCCACAAGCCAGTGGTGCTTGTTACGGGTGCGGGAAGACAGGTCACTGGCGTAAGAACTGTAGGAACCTCTGGAAGGACTCCAGGGATAAAAATCCCGCAGCCCGAACCCAAGTGCCTGCTCTCTGAGAGAGGAGCTGGTGTGCCTATCCATCCCGATGCGATAGAATCAATGTTGGGAGCTATGCGGTCCCTTATGATTTCGCAAGGAAGGGTGGCAGTCGCTACCGGCCTCACAGATGCCGCAACCCCGTCCACCGGTACCCAATGACTAGAGCCCGTGCAGCCCGTCTACCTGTGTCCGCTCAGCTATGATGCGTGGAAAAGACCCCTGGTTGAGATGGAGGTAGAGAAGCAGAAGGGTAGTTATTTGTTGGACACGGGAGCTTCATGCACCGTGATTCATACGGATAGCCCCTTTGACTCACCGCTGTCTACCAAGGTCCCATACACATTAGCGGGGTTCATGGGCAAAGAGCAGGCTGGCGCGTTCTCCATTCCGCTCTCCATTCATTTAGGAGCACTCCACACCACATGGAAGTGCATACTGATGAAATGGCAAGAGGGGGGTGGCAGAGGTATCCTCGGATCGGATCTCCTATCGGAGCACGGGATCCTCGTGGACCTTAGGAATCACTGTCTCTGGGGAGCCAAGGGTGGGAAAGGCAAGGTAGTTGTAATCCCGGGGAAGGAAGGTAAAGGGGCCCTGTGTACCATGAAGCCATCCGGAGGTTACGACCTCGGGCTTATGGTCGCGGATGTCCCAACGGACATGCAAGCGTACGTGTCAGATAATATGCACGCGTTTGCAACCCACAAGCACGATTGTGGGAGGGTTACCGGGTTTGAGGTCAGCGTAGACGGGGACCCCATGACCCGGCCCCAAAAGCAGTATAACTTCCCCAAAGAAGCAGAACCCGACATGGAGACAGCAATGTCCTCCTTGGTGCAGCAGGGCGTGTTGAGGCCGATAGCCACACACGTGAACTCCCCATTATGGCCGGTGAGGAAGCCGGATAATTTGTGGAGGGCCACGGTGGACTACAGAGTCCTTAACAGTAACATCCCCGCCTGCGCGCCCACAGTAGCAGCAGTTGCTGACCTAATAGGGAGTATCCCAGCGTCCGCGACCACGTTCACGGTGCTGGATATCTCGAACGGTTTTTGGTCCATCCCGCTGCGGCGAGAGGACCAGTACAAGTTTGCCTTTACTTTCAAAGGACAACAGTACACACGGAACTGTTTGCCACAGGGTTTCCACAACAGCCCCAGTATTTTCCATCAGTGTATGGCAGGAAGTTTAAAGGAGTTTAGTCAGCCCAATCAGATAGTGCAGTACGTGGACGATTTGCTCCTGTTCACGGACTCAAGGGAGGAGCATGGACCACTGCTAGCCGAGTTATTGGAGCTGCTAGCGAGAAAGGGTTTTAAAGTTAACCCTAAGAAAGCACGTATCGGTCAGCAGGAAGTGAAATTCCTGGGTCTGACCATTCGCGCTGGGGAAAGAGCCATAGATAAGGCTAGGAGGGAGTCGGTGCAGGAGTTACCGATTCCCAACACCATAACGGGTGTGAGGTCCTTTCTGGGACTGACCGGTTACTGTAGAGACTTCATCGAGGACTATGCGGCCACAGCAGCTCCGCTGCTCCGACTCCTCCATAAGGGAGTGGAGTGGTCTTGGGACGAGGGTTGCCAGGCTGCATTCGAGAAGTTAAAAAGGGATTTGCAGACCGCGCCAACTTTAGGGGCCATAGATGGGGGGAAGGAGTTTTTTCTGGAGGTAGCTGCCAGCGGAGACAGCTTGAGCGCTGTGCTGCTCCAAGAGCGTCACGGCAAGCTGAGGCCGGTTGTCTATTCGCCCAGGGTGTTAACTGATGTGGAGAGGAGTTTCTCCAATTGCGAAAGGCATCTTTTAGCCACGCATTGGGCTGTGAAAAGATCAGCGATCTTCACAGGGCTCTCTCCCATCACTCTCCTCACCCATCACACACCAACTAAGATGCTTCTAGATGGGAGGATTAAGGATGGGACCGTAAGCAGCGCTCGTATTGCGCGCTGGACCCTTCTCCTTTCCCAGATGGATCTTAGAGTTAAAGGTCTTTGCGAGCCCAGGCTTGCGGCCAATTTGGTATACCCCGGAACAGCCCACCGGTGTTCGGTGGAAGGGGTGTGGGAGGTCAACATAGGTTTACGGGCCGGGATACATCCCACAGGTCGCGAGATTTATGTTGATGGTTCCAGCACAGTATCTGCTGGCGAACGACTCACAGGGTGTGGAGTTTATGACCCTGCGGCAAACCTTGCCTTGGCAATTAAACTCCCCAGCACCATGAGCGCGCAGCAGGCTGAGCTGTCTGCGGTGGCGTACGTCGTTACCCACCCAGAAATTTTCCCAACCCCATACACGATTTGTTCGGACAGTATGTTCACGTGCAATTCGTGTACGGAATACCTGGCCATTTGGTCCCGCCGTGGATACACCTCCGCGGACGGGCGACCTTTAACGGTGAAGCCCTTGCTGGAAAAGATCCTAGCAGCAGTGGGGGAGGAAGGGGAGATCTTCATCCATAAGGTGAAGGCTCACTCCTCCACAGAGCCCCGCGGTGAGTGCAACCAGCAGGCGGATGCACTAGCCAGGGAGGGTGCCCGCAACGGCATTTTCTGGGACCCCTATGGGCCCGGACCCGTGGCAGCGATCCAAGGCAGGGAAGGGAATCCTGGGAACACCAGGGTAGCACTGCCCCTAGACCTTAAGACCGTCCAGAACCAGGATCCCGCCCTAAAAGCAGTTCTCAGATCGATTACTGAGGGCAAGCAGGTAGAGGGCCCGTACAGTACGGCAACCCTCTCCGTTAACGAAGGCATGCTGTTCCGCGAGGAACAGTGGGTTGTGCCGCAGCAGCACCGGAGGGAATTCCTCCAGTTGGCTCATGAGGGGCCGGAGGCAGGGCACCCCGGGCCAGAGGTTACCTGGCAACGGGTAGAGCAGGCGGGATGGTGGCCGGGACTCAGGGAGCAGGTCCGCGAGTTCTGTGCAAACTGTCTTGTGTGCGCTGCAAACAACCCAGACCCCCAGAAAAGGAAAGTGCACATGGGACACATCAGGAGGGTGGAGGGACCATGGCAGTCGATACAGATCGATTACATAGGGCCCCTGCCCACCACCCAGGGAGGCTACAAATACTGCCTCGTCTTGGTGGATGTGTTTTCCAAATGGGTAGAAGCCTTGTCATAAATCGCAAGTAACAACTCAGGAAGTACTACTGGGTGGCCAGCTGGGGCGCCGTCCAGGGAGTATAAATACTCAGGAATGGGCCCACCTTGGGCAGAGACAATCTGGAAACAGGAAGCTAGTGACTGCTAACTAGACCTCCATGTTTTGTTACAAGTTGATTAAAGCCTTGCTTTATGTTCAAGTGCGTAGTGAGTCTTTATTACGTCAATTTAATCAACTTGATATCGTCTCCACGCTTTGGGTGCTTCGGAACAACCAGCTGCAACTCGAACCACAGAAGGGAACTTGGGCAAGAAACTGATCCATCATGGAAAAACTCCTTAGACCCGCTCGTCTCGACCTGGACCCGAATGCACCTGCGGCAGCAAAGGTATGGAAGCATTGGTTTCGTACCTTTAGCAACTTTCTTGAAGAATGTGGAGCGGATGTCCCTAATAAGTTACGAATGCTTATCAACTACGTGTCTCCTCATGTGTATGATTATATTGAGGACTGTATAGACTATGACACTGCTATCGAAATCTTACAGCAGCTATATGTCAAGTCCCCAAATGAAATCTTTGCTCGACACCTACTGGCCACAACTCGGCAGCAGCCTGGGGAATCACTCGATGAATTTCTCCAGAAACTTCGCAGGCTCAGCAAGGATTGTAACCTTAAAGCAGTTTCAGCTGAACAGTATCAAGAGGAACTAATCCGCGATTCCTTTATCAATGGAATCGCGTCCCCTTTTATACGTCAGCGCCTGCTGGAAAATAAAACCCTCAATTTACGGGCTGCTTATGACCAGGCGTGTTCCTTGGACTTGGCCAAGAAAAATGCAGACACTTATCTCCCACCACATGCACGGGCGGCGGCTATCTCCTTTAATGAGTCTTTCGGTAGGTCTCGGGCGGATGCCCCCACTGATGTTGACTCTACTCTAACAGACAACGACCCTACCCTGGAGGCCTTCGCTGATGACGACCCCGCCCTAGCAGCATCCTGGCAATCAGGAAGAAAGTGTTTCTTTTGTGGAGGGGCGTGCCATCACAGAAAATTTTGCCCGGCTCGTAATGTGACCTGCAATCATTGCAGCAAGAAAGGACACTTTTCCAAGGTATGCCAGTCACGGGCCTTTGCTAACAAGAAAGGCCGCTCCTCTAAAGTATACCGGTCGAGAGCTCCTGTTAGCTTCACAGCTGCTATCTATGGAGCTGCTCCTCCCCCAAGAACTACTGTTAAGGCTACAGTTGCCGAAGGGAAAATTGCCCCTCCTCCCATCACGGCTGTTTTTCCCCAAAGTTTGTCCCATGCAGCCACAAAGGTTTCAGTAAATGGGCACACTCTAAGCGCGCTAATCGACTCCTGCAGCTCTGACAGCTTCATTAGTAAGCGGGCTGTCAATAGGTTAAAACTGCACATTTATCCCTCGGACAGGGAGATTGCAATGGCTCTGACGACTCTGACCACCAATTCTTCTGGCTTCTGTCTGGTCAACCTCATCCTCAACGGCCGCACGTATCTCTCCACCCGGCTCGGAGTACTCGCAAACTTATGCAGCGATGTGCTTCTGGGACAGGACTTCCAGAAGCAGCACAAGAAGATCACTTTTGAGTTTGGAGGGTCAAGACCGGAGCTTACCATTTCTAAGGTGCGGTTTTGTGCACTCTCGGCGGCCTTACTCGGTGAACCCTCCCTGTTTGCCAATCTTCCCCCCCGCTGTAAACCCATAGCCACTAAATCGCGGTGCTTTAGCCAAGATGATCGAGCGTTTATTGAGGCGGAAATCTCTCGCCTTTTAGTCGACGGTATTATCGAGCCATGTTCATCTCCCTGGCGGGCTCAGGTCGTCATCGTGAGGAATCCCTTAAAACAACATAAAAAACGTCTGTGTATCGATTATTCGCAGACTATTAATCTATATACCGATCTGGATGCCTACCCGCTGCCACGCATAGATGACATGGTCAACAACCTTGCCAAATACAAGGTATTCTCGACCTTCGATTTAAAAAGCGCGTACCATCAGGTGCCACTGCAAGACTCCGACAAGAAGTATACGGCCTTTGAGGCCAATGGTCGGCTTTTCCAGTTTCGCCGCCTTCCATTCGGGGTCACCAATGGGGTGGCCGTCTTCCAACGGGCCATGGATGGCCTAGTCCGGCAAGAGAACTTGACGGATACCTTTCCGTATTTAGACAATATCACTATTGCCGGCCATGATCAAAAGGAGCATGACGCCAATCTTCAGAGATTTTTTGACGTACTCCGCCGTCGCCACTTAACGTTAAACGAATCCAAATCGGTGAAGTCGGTGCCATCGGTGAACATTCTTGGCTACTGGGTGGGCAACGGTGTTATTAAACCGGACCCAGAGCGACTTCGTCCACTTCAGGAGCTCCCTCCCCCGACGAACCTCGGCTCTCTTCGTCGGGCACTTGGCATGTTTGCTTATTACGCAAAATGGATACCACACTTCTCCGATAAAATACAGCCCCTGCTCCATGCGAAGTCTTTTCCATTGGAAGCTACGGCTATTTCTGCCTTCAACCTCCTCAAACGACAGCTGGAGAAAGCCACGCTTCACTCCATTGACGAAAATCTTCCTTTTGTGGTCGAATGCGATGCATCGGAGGTGGCGATCTCCGCTACCTTGAATCAAGGTGGCTGACCCGTGGCATTCCTATCCAGAACCTTGCAGGGTAGCGAGCTCCATTACCCCCCCGTCGAGAAGGAGGCTACGGCCATCATCGAGGCTGTACGCCAATGGGGTCATTTTCTTGCTCGGCGTCATTTTACGCTTATAACTGACCAGCGCTCTGTGGCCTTCATGTTGGATAACCGGAGGCGCACGAAAATCAAAAATAATAAAATTCAACTCTGGAGGATGGAGCTGGCTGCCTTTGGATATACTATCTGTTACCGACCCGACAAACAGAACGTGGCCCCAGATACCTTCACACGGGCATTTTGCTCCTCAATGTCAACGTCGACTCTGGCGGATTTGCATATGGACTTATGCCATCCTGGTGTGACCCGCATGTTGCACTTTGTGCGCTCCAAAAATCTACCATTTTCAACCGAGGACGTAAAGAAAACATGCTCCTCCTGTAGGATTTGTGCAGAATTGAAACCACAATTCTTTCGCCCATCAGATGGCTTACTCATACATGCAATGCAGCCTATGCAGAGGCTCAGCATAGACTTTAAAGGGCCATTGCCTTCGTCGACAAGGAACACCTACCTACTTACGATGGTGGACGAGTATTCACGCTTTCCCTTCGCCTTCCCCTGCCCTAATATACTTACCTCTACGGTAATTAAATGCCTCGATCAGGTCTTTTCCCTTTGCGGGACGGCCAATTTTATCCACACTGATCGGGGTCCCTCCTTTATGTCGAGTGAACTTAAAAGTTATCTCTCCCAACGGGGAATCGCCTCAAGTAAGACGACACCATATCACCCAATCGGTAACGGACAGGTTGAACGATACAATGCCATCATCTGGAACGCTGTCCGTCTGGCACTAAGGTCACGCAACCTGCCGGACCAGCAGTGGGAAACGGTGCTCCCCGACGCGTTACACTCTATCAGGTCTCTTCTCTCCACATCTACTAATGTCACGCCTCATGAGCGATTCTTCAAATTCCGGCGTCGCTCTACACATGGGACGTCTCTACCGTCATGGTTGGTGGCTCCAGGCCCGGTACTACTCCGGAGGTTCGTCCGGTCTGCCAAAAACGACCCTCTCGTTGACGAGGTGGAGTTAACGGAGGTAAACCCCACGTATGCGCACGTACGGTACCCTGATGGCCGGGAGACCACCGTCTCGCTCCGAGATCTGGCTCCCTGCCCAACCGGTCACACGGGTCCGAATGATGAAGGATCCCCCGACAATGATATCAACACTCCGCACCCCTATGAAAATGACGCCCCGCCTGGGACATCGGGGGATCTGCCGGCAACGCTACCGGATCAACTCAGGGAGCTGGACGCTCCCCGTAGGATGGCCACCCGAAACCAGGACGCCGGACAATCTCCAGCCACGACCCGGGATGAGGCCAGCTCCGCACCTGTGGGGACCCGCACCCGGAGTCATGATATTCCCAGTCCACCACAGGATGATCAAGATGACGCGGACTCTACTGACTTAGCGGTATGGGCCAAGCGACCCAGGGACCAGGACACGGTCCGGGGAGACGTGCCTTCCAATCACAAGCAGAGAGCTAAACGTCTGCGGCTATTTCTGGTCCGCCTAGTCCGTTAAAGGAAGACTGGACTTCCAAACCTTTTAGGGAGGAAGAATGTCATAAATCGCAAGTAACAACTCAGGAAGTACTACTGGGTGGCCAGCTGGGGCGCCGTCCAGGGAGTATAAATACTCAGGAATGGGCCCACCTTGGGCAGAGACAATCTGGAAACAGGAAGCTAGTGACTGCTAACTAGACCTCCATGTTTTGTTACAAGTTGATTAAAGCCTTGCTTTATGTTCAAGTGCGTAGTGAGTCTTTATTACGTCAAGCCTTCCCCTGTAGAACAGCTACGGCGCTGGGTACTGCTAAGATCTTGGTCCGGGAAGTGTTCTCGCGGTGGGGACTCCCCCGTTTCGTGGAGTCAGACCAAGGGAGTCATTTCACCGGCCAGGTGATGCAGAACACCCTCATGCTTTTGGGCATTGAAGGGAAGTGGCACGTAACGCACAATCCCCAGTCATCAGGGATTGTTGAACGCATGAACCGGACCCTAAAGGAGAAGCTGAGGAAAGAGACTATGAACTCGCCCCAAAAATGGGCGGAGGTTCTGCCTCTAGTCCTCATGGGGATCCGGGCCAGTCAGTCGAAAAGTACGGGGTACTCCCCGCACGAGGTGATGACTGGGAGGATCATGCGAACCCCCACCCATGTACTAGCCCCGGTGCTCACTGAGGATCAGCTCCAAGAGGTGAAAAGGGACAAGTTTGTCCAGACCCTCTTGGAGCGCCTGAAGCAGGTTTACGAGCAGGCAGCTGGGAACATGGGAAAACAGCATCAGGGCAATCGCCTGTTGCTGGAACCCCGTAAGAAGCAGGAGTGGGAAGTAGGAGATCAGGTCATGGTTAGGAACTATGCCAGAGTAGGGAGTTTGGAACCACTGTATATGGGGCCCTACAGTATTGTAGATAAGGCAAGTCCCATGGTGTACGCCGTAAAAGTACCTCGGCGCACGAAATGGTTCCACATCAACCAGTGCAAGCTGTATAAGCCGGGTGCACAGGGGCCAACCACAGGGGCCAAAACTGCGAGTGGGGACTCGCAACCCCGGGTAGAACCGCAGGGCACACAGACCGGTAAAGCAGCCTGCATGAGGGGAGAGGACATTCTAGAAAAGTGTAGGATCTTTTCTTGGTGTTGGGATTCAGATGAGGAAGAGGTCCAGGAGCTCGACCAAGGTAGTGACCCGATCGGAGAGGTGCTGGGGTCGGAGGATGAAAGTTTCGTCCTCGACTCAAGCTCAGGGGAAATAGGGGCTGCGAGTGGAGATCCACACAGGGTGGAATCGGAAACTGCAGATCCCGAGCCCAGGGGGGCGGAGCTAGGGGAGACGGAGCCTGCGGCTGTGGTAGGACCACAGGTCGTGACGGTGGAAGTCTCAGTACCCGGTCCGTTGGCCCTGGAAGTCTTGCCCTTGGGGGAGGTAGGGATTGCGAGTGGAGGACCACCTACTTGGCCAAGTAGGGTGGAGCCAGAAACTGCAAATCCCGAGTTCAGGGAGGCGGAGCCAGGGGAGACGGAGCCAGCGGCTGTGGTGGGACCACAGGCCGTGACGGTGGAAGTCTTGGTTCCTGGTCCGTCGGCCCTGGAAATCTTGCCCAATGTAGCCCTCCGTAGGTCAAGTCGGACACCCCAGCCCAGGAAGTCGTGGTCAAGTCCACCGTATGCCCCCAAGCGTAAGTTCAAGGTCAAGGCAGCCCAGGGAGATCCCAGTCCCAGCGCAGCAGCGACAGGCTGCGGCAGATCAAAGGAAGGGGTCAGTGCCCTCCCACCACTGGGAAAAGCTCGTGGCAGCCTTCACAGAATTTAGGTAGGCCGCCCTGGGAACGGGCGGCGCTGTACAGTATAAGTTTATAAGTTTAAGTTTGTAAGTTTGGTAAGTTTGTAGTTTAATTTTAAAAGTAAATGGTAAAGTGATGGGAGTTTTAGTGATAGGAATAGTTAAAGTCTATCCAGCATACATGTCTTTTTACGTGAGACGAGGTCAAGGGACCCGCTCACCCTTCACAAAAGCCAAAGACTCTTGGGAGGCTGGCTACATCATTTTATCTGATCACAGGAACCAGGAAAGATGGAAAGGATTCTGATCGTGCTCACAACGATCAGATATGGATTGGCCTATCGGGGCCTCACCAAGGATGTCGTTGTGTTTGGTTGCTCCGGGGACACGGCCCCCATCGCGACGGATGGGACCGGGGAGCGAAAGGCTGAGGAGACCGCCACTTATTTCCACAAGGGAAGGTGGCCGAGATGGCTGGGAACGAATTCAACGGAATACTCCAGCGCATCCGGATTTGCCTACAAAGAGACTTCTTTACTGTGCCCCAGAGTGAGGATCATTGCACCCAGAATCAGTGTCACCGTCGGCAAAAGGATTTGTTTGACATGCAATGGGAAGGTCTCATTGAGCCGATGGTGGTGGTTACGGAAGTTAAGCAAGACTATGAGAAATTCCTCGGTTGAGTGGGAGCGATTGGGTAACAATACCCATCAGACAATTACGGGGACTAACGGACAATTGAAAGTCTGTTGGGACAAATGGTGGGAACCGGATGAGGGAATATATGTTTGTATGTGGGGATCGAAGTACGTTTGCCCCAAGGGTATATCCATATTTTTCGTACACCAGTGGCAGGATAACGGGAAAGGGATGAGGTGGGATGTCAGCACAAAGGGGTGCGGAGCCCCATTCTCCCCGATCCCGGTAAACGCCACTGAACTCATCACGCGCCCACGCAAGTCTCCGCCCACGATTCCGGTGGTTTTGGCTCAGGAGGAAGGGTGCCCTAAAACCACTAAGGGGCCCGGGAATGGTTTGGTACTGGTCCCAACAGACCAGATACTATTTCAGGGGGTACATTACGCGGTGGCCTCGGTGATTCTAAATCTCACCGAGGTGCGTTTACCAGAGTGGTGCCCCAAAGAGACGGAACAATTGTATCAGGTCCTGTTGACAAACATGTTCAGACAATTCTACGAGTTTGATTTTGCAGAGATTGACAAAACAAGCTTGTACACCACACCACACGAAGTTTTGGGTCAGGTGGGGAGACAAAGAAGGGGTATTGTGAACGATATGTTCACCGCCTTTAATACAGGAACATCTGTGGTCAACGCTCTAGACAACGTGGAGCTGCAGACCCAGATCAATGGTTTAAAAACACAATTAAAAAGCATCCTCACAAGCGAAAACAAGGTAGTAGGGTCTGAGTTACATGAGGACCAGGCCATGACGTTACACTTAAAAGAAATTATAGCAGAGCTGGAGAAGCATGCGAGAACGGTAAATGCCCTGATTAGGGAAGATCGGAATGCATCCGATCAAGCTGCGCAGAACGAGGTGTGAGTACTATACGGGGCGTGGTTACTGGGCGAGGGCCGCAGTAATTTGGAGGATTTAAAACAAGGTTTGGTCCCGTCCTGGATAAGTAACAAACACCTGCAGGCGCTCCACCCTTTTCAGAACGCATTAAGCCCGTGCCAGCTCAGGCTAGCCTCAGAGGCATACCCAGTCCCCGTGGACTGCGGACGGTCAAACCATACCATCATGGGTATAGTACTACGTATGCCGGTCTTGGGCGACACAGCAAAGCCCGCCCCGGTGTATCGGGTAGAGAACATTGGTGTCATTCAGGGGGGAGCCCACATTCGCTACGCAGCGGTCCCACCTTATATCATCCGCTGGGAGCAAACGATGACAGGTACCGACCTATCGGGTTGTCATGGCCGGGGAGCACACATAATACTGTGTCCCCAGCACTTGAATGCCTTTTTAACACCACAATGCGGGTTCAGAACGGCTGGCGCCAAGCCCATGAATTGCACCATGGAAGCAATGACACAAGATCATGTGCCTCCGCAGGTGGCATACATAGGGGGTGGAACATATTGCGTTACCACTGCAGCGCAACACTACCAGCATGGAAACCGCAGCCGGTGTCCGGTGAGTGACAGCAGTTTCTGTTTTAAACCCAGGGCTGAAGTTCAAGTGGCACAACAGCGAATTGTCCCGATCCCTGAACCATCCACTGTTCATCTCACAGTAAAAGAGAATTTCACCGACTTGCAGCGATTCGTCGCGCATTTCGGGTACATCATTCCCCCTCTCCCTGAACACCTCACCAAGCTTTTGAAAGCCGTCGCGGTATCACAAAAACATTTTTACACCCTGGAACAAAAGACTGTAGAAATAGGGACAGAAATTTGGACATAGTAATCCCACCGTGGTGGGACCTGTTCACTAATATTGAAGTTCCTTCATGGATCAGGATAGCCTCCCACATTTTAGTAGTGTGCCAAGTTATAATAATAGTGTACCTATTGGTCGTGCACTGCAAAAGAGGCAAGCGCCTCACAAAGCAGGAGAACACAGGAGAGTGGAGAGAACGTTACGTGCGCGTGAACGAGGAAAGTTCCGCGTGAACGGCCAGGATGACGCCGTTCCATTTTACCATGTGTGTTTTTGCAATTGATTGTTAGTTATGAAGCTATGTAACTAAGTTTGGAACTTTGTATTTTTTAAAATGGTTGTTTGATTATTTTTCCTTGTATAATAAAAATGCATATACAGGTGGTGCGAGAGGCATCGGCCTGTTGCACCTGGAAGGCGTATGCGAAATGTAAGTTTAAAGGCAATACTGCCTGCGGTTTATCCAAGTTTTAAACAATGTAATTTCCCCGGGAAATGAGGACGGCATGGAGACAATAGATAGTTTAAGTTAAGGGAGTGTTTGGATGTGGAGAATCGGGATAATTTTGCTCACCACCACTTTAATTGATACGATAAGCGGAGTTATTCGCATCAACAGGAGGGTCTGTAAAATTCGCAATTATCGTGAATCAAAATAACGAGAGAGAAACAGATTCGTTTAATCAGTTTATTTAAACAAAATGCTGTCATGATTAAAAAGGACACAGAAGCCTGTAAAATGGCCACCACGCATCATGACAGAAGCTTCCAGAATTTTCAGTGGGCAGACAAGATGGCGTTCGAATAAACATTTCAGTATAAGATTGGATAATACTCAGCAGACATTGATAAAGACAGGATGCAACATGTTTGCATTCGAAACAATAGCATAAGATATGAGTGCTGGAATCGTTTTCCATGCACAAGTAAGGACCATTGTACTGGGCAATCGAAGGCCCATCCAGACACATCAATGAGACATCTACAATGAGAGAGCCATTCTCGGGTGATTAAACAAGTATTCGGGGGCCCCCAAAACCCAGCCAGGGAGGCTCCGAGCCGGTTCAACAATGGGGAAAACATTAACGGGTAGTTGACCAGTCTCAGGTGCTACCGAAACCCGTTAAAGACAAGAATCACCCCATGCTGGGAGTTTTGAGCGCCAATATTTCACAAAGGACAAACATTAAGATTTGAGCGGGAGATAAGGGAACACAGCACTATAACTATAGACAACAAATGTCCATCGCTCTCTTATTCTCTTACTCCCTTGGTTCGATTCTTATTCGCTTGATTCGTGCCCTTGTTTCTCTGGACTCTGTTGACTCTGGACTTTTAGCCGCACTGGACGGTTATTCGAATGTTGGGTGGAGCTCAAACGGATCGAGCCGCCTCGACGAAGGCTGGTAACCGGGTGCACCATCCCGAGTGTCGGTAAACGGTGTTCTGGACCTGAAGGCCCGAAGAGACGAGACGAGACGAGATGAGAAGAGAAGAAGAAGAATCCACGTGCCGCCGCGGTCAGTAAACCCCGACCGCGCCTGAAAATATACGACCCATCTCTTGAATTCTACAGGTTACTGCACGAACTGGTCGAAGACTCTTCTTTGAATTCTACCGGTAACTGGTGTCGGTCCAGGAAGACTCCTCTTTGAGTTCTACAGCCGGGCCCGAGCACTGTCGAGTTCTTCATGACAACGGGGAGCCCAGCCTGCTTGCAGCAGCAGCGAAAGTAAACAAGTGGGGTACAGAGACCCCTCAAAAGACGTGACAGTCAGGCGCTGCAGCGAAACGAGCCGACGCCTCACTTTAAAATTCTCCGAAGTATCACGAGTGGTGAGCATGTTTCCCGATCCTACAAATCTAGATGTAGTGTAGGTATTGATAGGGGAGGGTGGTTTTATTAAATCTGTACCCCAGTGAGAGTCAGCGCTGGTGAAATCTGTACCCCAGTGAGAGTCAGCGCTCGTGAAATCTGGATCCCAGTGAGAGTGAGCGCTCGTGAAATCTGTACCCCAGTGAGAGTCAGCGCTCGTAAAATCTGTACCCCAGTCAGAGTCAGCGCTCGTGAAATCTGTACCCCAGTCAGAGACCAAGCTTTATGAATGTATGTATACTTGTACTATCGTTAATTTGTGCCTATGACATGTACTTCATGATTTTAGACGCTATGCAATAAAGATTTCCATTTCGTACTATTCAACCGGGTCTATTTGAGTTTTCTCTGCATTACTGCTCTCGCACCTAAGTCCAGTGTTAGAACCGTAAGGGCGAGTGGGTCGAACCACTCACAGGTGCTTATTGCAACAAGGCTGGCCGGAGACCAGAGCAAGCAATAGTATTAGGCAACGAAGGCCTAACCCCGCACCAGCACCGTCTGCGATACAAGCACGACACAGAACCCCTTACAATACTGTCACAGTATATGGCTTAGCTAAAAAAAAATACTAATCACCCTTTTGTCAACTCTTTGTGCCTGTGTTGTATGCGCTTTTCCTTATCTGAGTACTCCTACGAAGTGTTTCCCATTGATCTTTTTGCGGCATTGCAGCAATGTCCTGGGTGCAATGCTCCTGATATTCACATGCTCTGCAATCATTTCCCATTGTCCCCAGAGCTGATGGCTGGAGGGTTCTTGCCCTTTGGGGGAGGAGGATGTTCCTCCTCCTGTCCACTGCCCAAACCAGGGCCTCCAGTGCAGCATCAAAGAACCTTGGTGCCCTCTCAGTGCTTGCTGCAGTCAAGTGGTGCCTTCCTTCTGCAGCCAGAGTGCACCTCCTCTTTAAGAGGTGCTGGCTGTCTTTAAGTGGTGTCAGAGACACCCAATATTCGACCTCCATGAAAGGTGTGCAGCCAATGAGTAACGTGGGTAGCGCTAGCTGCACGGCCATGCAATTATCATAGAATCATAGAATGGTTACAGCACAGAAGGCGACCATTCGGCCCGTCGAGCCCTTGCCAACTCTCAGCTAGTCGCACACATCTGCCCTTTCCCCTTAGCCCTGCAATTTTTTTTCCTTCAGATACTTATCCAACTCACTTTTGAAAGATAAGATTGAATCTGCCTCCACCACCCTTTCAGGCAGTGCATTCCAGATCTTAACCACTCGCTGCATAAAAAAGGTTATTTTTACGTCGTCTTTGGTTCTTTTGCCAATCACCTTAAATCTGTGTCCTCTGGTTCTCGACACTTCTGCCAATGGGAACAGTTTCTCTCTATCTACTCTGTCCAGACCCCTCATGATTTTGAACACCTCTATCACATCTCCTCTCAATCCTCTCTGCTCCAAGGAGAACAACCCCAGCTTCTCCAGTCTATCAACATAACTGAAGTCCCTCATCCCTGGAATCATTCTCGTAAATCTTTTCAGCACCTTCCTAAAGTGTAGTGCCCAGAATTGAACACATTACTCCAGTTGGGGCTGAACCAGTGTTTTATACAGGTTCATCATAATTTCCACACTTTTGTACTCTCTCCTTCTATTTATGAAGCCCAGGATCCCGTAAGCCTTTTTAACAGCTTTCTCAACCTGCCCTGCGATTTGTGCACATATACTCCCAGGTTCTCTCTGTTCGGGCACCCCCTTTCGGATTGTACCATTTAGTTTATATGTCCTCTCCTCATTCTTTCTACCAAAATGTATCACTTCACACTTTTCTGCGTTAAATTTCATCTGCCATGTGTCCACCCATTTCACCAGCCTGTTTATGTCTTCCTGAAGTCTATCATTCTCCTCCTCACTGTTCACGATACTTCCAAGTTTTGTGTCATCTGCAAATTTTGAAATTGTACCCTGTATACCCACATCCAAGTCATTAATATATATCAAGAAAAGCAGTGGTCCTAGTACAGACCCCTGGGGAACCCCACTGTGTACCTTCCTCCAGTCTGAAAAAACCACTACTCCCTGTTTCCTATCACTTTGTCAATTTCGTATCCATGCTGCCACTGTCCCTTTTATTCCATGGGCTTCAACTTTGCTGGCGAGCCTATTATGTGGCACTTTGTCGAATGCCTTTTGGAAATCCATGTAAACTACGTCAACCACATTACACTCATCAACCCTCTCTGTTACCTAATCAAAGAACTCGATCAAGTTGGTTAAACACAATTTGCATTTAACAAATCCATGCTGGCTTTCCATAATTAATCCACACTATCCAAGTGACTGTTAATTTTGTCCCTGATTACTGTTTCTAAAAGCTTTCCCACTACCAAGGTTAAACTGACTGGCCTGTAGTTGCTGGGTTTATCTTTACACCCTTTTTTGAACAATGGTGTAACATTTGCAATTCTCCAGTCCTCTGGCACCACCCCCGTGTCTATGGAGGATTGAAATATTGGCCCAGAAATTAAAGACGGAGCCTTCCTGCGGGGGTAAGGCTTCCCCGCGATATCTCACTGCGCGCCTGCCTTTTCCTTCCGAGCTCACACGAACTTTAGTTTCAAGGCTGCAGCTGTGCAGTGTGTGCGTATCCCACAGACGCAGTTAATTCGTGCGAGCTGTGGGATCACGTGATTCAGTTAGAGCCAATGGCAGCACACCATCTTTCATTCATAGTTTTGACAGCAAGGGCTGTCAAAGCTATGAATCTATACCCCCCCAAAAGAACAGCTAAACCTCAATTAATTTTTTTTTAAAAACCATCACATTAATAAAATAAGTATAGTTTATTAAATTAACCACTTTAAACAAAAAATTAAATTTTTGAAAAAATTTAAAATCTTTTTAAAAGTTATAAAAATAAACTTACCTTTCTTTAAAGTCTCTAAAAAAGATATACCTGTTGAAAAAAATGTAAAATAATACTTAATTAACTACTTACCTTGTTAAAAGAGGGTCTTACGCCTCCTTTCTTTATGTGCAAAATCTTCCATGCTTACCTGCGCGTTCAAAGCACTAAGTGCACTGCGTGCGCGCAGCCTGTAGCGCGCACGCGGTTCACTTAGGAACCGCCCCCTTTTGAGTTCACCAAGTGCCGGTTTTCAGCGCATGCGCAGTGCATGCAGAAAACCGGCAATTGGAGACAGAATACGCGAGAGTACACAGTGCGTACTCTCGCGTACTGAGACTGATTTTTGGGCCAATATGGCTAGTACCTCCTGTGATTTCCTTCCTCAATTCCCTTAGCATCCCCGGATGCATCCCATCCACTCCTGGTGATTTATCTACTTTAAATTTATCTAAGGAAGGATATACTTGCCTTGGAGGCGGCACAACGAAGGTTCACTAGATTGATTCCTGGGATGAGAGGGCTGTCCTGTGATGAGAGATTGTGTAGAATGTGCCTATACTCTCTTGGAGTTTAGAAGAATGAGAGGTGATCTCATTGAAACATACAAGATTCTGAAGGGGATTGACAGGGTAGGTGCCGAGAGGTTGTTTCCCCTGGCTGGAGTGTCTAGAACTAGGGGGCATAGTCTCAGGATAAGGGGTCGGCCATTTAAGACCGAGATGAGGAAGAATTTCTTCACTCAGAGGGTTGTGAATCTTTGGAATTCTCTGACCCAGAGGGCTGTGAATGCTGAGTCTTTGAGAATATTCAAGGCTGAGATAGATAGATTTTTGGACTCTAGAGGGCTGGATTTTCAATGACCCATGGAGTCGGGTTTGGAGGCGTGTGGGGGGTTAAAGTTGCGGGGTCGGGGGTCCTGACCCCATCCCGACTCCAACACACCTCCACGCAATTTTGAAAAATCGGTCGTGGGGTTCCCGACTCCGTCCTGCCTCCAAGAGGCGGGAGAGGCCATTAAAGACCTTAACAAGCCCTAAATTGGCTCTGTAATGCCATTTTGAAATGTTTTAGCTAGTTTAACCCTTTTGCGACGTGAAGTACGCCTGATGTGAAACACTCCAGTGAAACCTGGCGGGAGCACAAGTGGATAGCTGACTATCAGCTGCAGGTCCACTATTACAATGGAGATGTGATGAAGGTAGTAGGTCTGAAAGTCGCCTCTGATGCTGCTGCATTGAATGTCTTCAGAGACTGCCTGGCCTTGCTGTGAGAGGACCTGGATAGAAAAAAAAATCTCAGTCTCTCTCTCTCTCTCTCTTTCTCTCGTCTCTCTCTCTCTCTCTCTCAGCGGCTCATTTTGCATCCAGGTCCACTCACAGCAAAAGTCAGGCAGGTCCACTCACAGCAAAGGCCAAGCAGTTTCTGAGACCAGGCACTCAGTCTCTGATCTGCAATGATGACATCATCAGAGGCGACTTTCAGACTGAAACCACTAATTGGTTCATGGGTTCCCACATGCTGGAACTCAATTGCCCAATTAAGTTAAAATTGCATCATTCATCCACATTACTCTGGAGTCGGGGGTGGGGGGGGGGGGGGACATGAAATGCAGGTAACACGACCCCAACCCGACCCCAAGACAAAATCCAGCCCTTAGGGAATCAAGGGATATGGAGATCGGGCGGGAAAGTGGAGTTGAGGTCGATGATCAGCCATGATTTTATTGAATGGCGGAGCAGGTTCGAGGGGCCGTATGACCTACTCCTGCTCTTATTTCTTATGTTCTTAAGTACAGCCAGCCTTTCTAATACCTCTTCTTTATCAATTGTTATACTATCAAGTGTCTCCACTACCTCCTCCTTCACTATGTCTATGGCAGCATCCTCTTTCTTTGTGAAGACATATGCAAAGTACTCATTTAGTACCTCAGCCTTACCCTCTGCCTCCATGCATAGGTCTGCTTTTTGGTCCCTAATCGGCCCCACCCCTCCTCTTATTACCCTTTTACTATTTATATGCCTATAGAAGACTTTTGGATTACCTTTTATGTTGGCTGCCATTCAATTCTCATACCCTCTCTTTGCTCCTCTTATTTTCTTTTTCACTTCTCCTCTGACCTTCCTATATATAGTCTCATTCTCAGATGTATTTGCAACCTGACATCTGCCATATGCGCTCTTTTTCTGCTTCATCATATTGGCTATCTGTTTCGTCATCCAGGGAGCTCTGATTTTAGTTGCCCTACCTTTCCCCCTCATGGGAATGTACCTCGACTGTACCTGAACTATTTCCTCTTTAAAGGCGGCCCATTGTTCCACGACAGTTTTGCCTGCCAATCTTTGATTCCAGTTTACCCGGGCCACATCCGTTCTCATCCCACTAAATTTGGCTTTCCCCCAGTTAAACATTCTTACTCTAGATTTCCCCATGTCCTTTTCCATAGCTAATCTAAACCTTATGATACTATGATCACTGTTCCCTAAATGTTCACCTACTGACACTTGCTCCACTTGACCTATCTGATTCCCCAGAACCAGATCCAGCAATGCCTCCACCCTCGTCGGGCCAGAAACATACTGATCAAGAAAGTTCTCCTGAACACACTTCAGAAATTCTTCCCCCTCTCTGCCCTTTACACTATCACAATCCCAGTCTATATTAGGATAGTTGAAGTTCCCCATTATTACTACTCTATAGTTCTTGCACCTCTCTGTAATTTCTCTGCAAATTTGCTCTTCCATATCTTTCCCACTATTTGGTGGTCTATAGAATACACCCAGTAGTCTAATGGCATTGCTATTATTTCTTAACTCTAGCCATATAGATTCTGTCCTTGACCCCTCCAGGACATCCTCCCTCTCCAGCACTGTAACATTTTCCTTAACCAAATCTACCACACCACCTCCTATCTTTCCTTCCCTATCTTTCCTGAACACCTTATAACCAGGAATATTTAATACCCAATCCTGCCCTTTTTTGAGCCAGTTCTTAGTTATTGCCAAAACATCATATTCCCACGTGGCTATTTGTGCCTGTAGCTCACTTACCATGTTTACTGCGCTTCGTGCGTTCACATACACACACTGTAAACCCATTTTAGACCATCCTGTATTCTCTCTTCGTTCGACCCCACCTAATACCGTACTATTTCTTACTTTTGTGCTCTCTGTCTCTCCCAATCCTGGAGCACTTTATTTCCCCTTTCTAATGTTACATCCTGGTGCCCATCCCGCTGCCAAATTAGTTTAAACCCTCCCCAACAGCACTAGCAAACCTGCCCGCGAAGATATTGGTTCCGGCCCTGTTGAGTTGCAACCAGTCCGGCTTGTACAGGTCCCACCTCCCCCAGAACCGGTCCCAATGCCCCAGGAATCTGAAGCCCTCTCTCCTGCACCATCCCTCCAGCCAAGCAGTCATCTGCTCTATCC
This sequence comes from Squalus acanthias, assembly GCA_030390025.1. Taxonomy (NCBI): domain Eukaryota; kingdom Metazoa; phylum Chordata; class Chondrichthyes; order Squaliformes; family Squalidae; genus Squalus; species Squalus acanthias. Next base: position 127,153,708 of record CM059429.1, read on the forward strand.
TCCTATTTCTATACTCACTTGCGCGTGGCACCGGGAGTAATCCGGAGATTACTGTCTTTGAGGTCCTGCTTTTTAATCTCTTTCTTAGCTCCCTAAAATCTGCCTGCAGGACCTCATCCCTCTTTCTACCTATGTCATTGGTACCAATATGATCCACGACCTCTGGCTGTTCACCTTCCCACCTCAGAATGCTCTGCAGCCACTCAGTTACATCCTTGACCCTGGCACCAGGGAGGCAACATATCATCCTGGAGTCATGTCTGCGGCCGCAGAAATGCCTGTCTGCTCCCCTAACTATCGAATCCCCTATCACTATTGCTCTCCCACTCTTCTTCCTCCCCCTCTCTACAGCTGAGCCACCCGTGGTGCTGCGGACTTGGCTCTGGCCGTACTCCCCAAAGGAACCGTCACCCTCACCAGTACTCAGAACCGAATACTGGTTGGGGAGCGAGATGATCTCAGAAGACTCCTGCACTACCTGCCTGATCCTCCTTTTCTGTCTGGCAGTCACCCATTCCCTGTCTGCATGTGCACTCCTTATCTGCGGGGTGACCACCTCCTGAAACGTGCTATCCACAAAGCTCTCAGCCTCACGGATGCACCGCAGTGACGCCAGCTGCTGCTCAAGCTCCGAAACCCGGAGCTCGATCTCCTCCAGCTGATGACACTTCCTGCACACATGGTTGTCCAGGACACGGGAAGCGTCCTGGAGTTCCCACATGGCACAAGATGTGCATTCCGTGGGACTGAGCTGCCCTGCTATGCCTCTATTTAATAGGCTATTAACTAACTTACAGAAACTTAAGAATAAGATGTATCTGATTCAAGTTATTAATATAATATAACAGTTACTAATTTAATATAGTATTATCTGTTACTAATGTCCAAGTTCCTGCTTAATTCCTAGCCAGCTATTTAACCCCGGCCCCTAACTTGAAGAGCAAAAAACACGATGTGACCTTTACCAACCAATCAGTTACCATGATGTCACTCCAGGATTTTTTTCCTTCTTTTCCTCTCTCCTCTCTGCTCCCGACCAGGTTCGCTGCCGTGCGAGTCTGGGGCTTCTCTCCGCCGCTCCTTATACCCGGCTCTCCTCTCTGTTCCCGACCAGGTTCGCTGCTCTGCTCTTTCAGATGAAACCTTAAACTGAGACCCATCTTCCCTCTCAGTTGGACATAAAAGATCCCATGGCCCTATTTGAAGAAGAGCAGGGGAGTTCTCCCCGGTGTCCTGGCCAATATTTATCCCTCAACTAACATCATTAAAAACAGCTTATTTGGTCATTATCACCTGCTGTTTGTGGGACCTGGCTGCCGCATTTCCTACATGACAACAGTGACAACACTTCAAAAAAGTACGCCATTGGTTGTAAGGCACTTTGAGATGTCCTAATGTTGTGAAAGGCACTATATAAATGCAAGTTCCTTCATGCATCATTCATTCAGGCATCATGATTATCATGTGCTGCTTAAGTCAACACTAACAGGCGTGCGCAGTGCGTGCTCTGCCCCTACGTTTCCGGCAACAATCAAATTTCCAGGCTATTGTCTGCTGAGTCAAACAATTAATATTTTGTTATTTTTCTCATGATAGCAACTGCATATTTTGTTTTTTTTCCTCTGTAATGATGGCTGCTGAGGGGCCCGAGTGCCGGGCCCCTAAGAGGACAGTGTTCCCGAGATGAATTTAATCAGGGGAGAAAATGTTTGGGGAAGGGAGAGAAAAAGGCCCAAAGATTTGGGCCGGGACCCCAGGAGGTTTGGAAAAGAAAACACGGTGGTGGTTCAGTGCGAGGATAAGGAGATACGAGCTTGGGATATTATCCAGGCGGTACATGAGGACTGCGGCGAGGGGAGCTGCTTTGCCTGCCGACCAAAGCCGAATGTTGGGTTTGAGGTGACGGTCAGCAGCCGAGAGGAGGTGCAAAGACTTTTACACAGTTTGAAGGTTGGTGATAAGTTCTTGGAGGTATCTCTACTATATTCGGAAGAGGTGGTGGTCTCATTCTTAAACTTGTCGGTTTATATTGAGGACGATGTGTTAATCAAAAAGTTGGAGTCGTGGGACATTAAAATTTGCTCGGCAATAAAAAGGAGATACTATCCAGGAACACAGGTAGCAGATGGAACCCGTTACGTAAAGGTGCGGTTCCCAGAGGGAGTGAAATTTGAGAAAATGGAAGGAGTGCAGTACTTCCGGGTAGTGCATGATAACCAAGTGAAGGTTTGTTTTTATTGTCTTGGTCACGACCATCTTGTAAGAAACTGTCCAGACTTGTGCTGTTATAATTGCGTCGAATCTGGACACATCGCTTGGAGCTGCAAGGTGGAGAGCTGTGAGGTGTGTCACAAAGGCCCGACCCGCTGTGAGTGTGAGGCAGAAGGAAGCCCCTTGAGTGACGAGGAGATTGGAGCAGGAGGTGTGAGTGGAACGGCCAGAGCAGCGGAGCAGGCAGAGGACACAGCTGGTGAATTGAAGGAGAAAAGAGTGCAGGAAGAGGCAGAAAATTGCAGAGCAGAGAACAGGATGCAGATGGTGGAAAACAGACCAAGTACGGTGGAAAAGGACAAAGACAGCAAAGGGCAGCATGGGTCGAGGGCAGAGTTGAGCCATAATATGGTCCAGCTCTCCCTAAAGAATCTGGTGTCCGCGGGGGGAGAGGAGGTGGGAGCAGGGTGCGTGGTAAATGTAAGTACTCCAAAGAAAGACGGGGAGTCAAACATCTCGGTGAGCAGGAGGGGGCAAAACAAGGAGAGGGTGCAAGAGGCAGGGGCCTTAAAGGGGCAGCAGGACGGGAGCGGCGAGACAAAGACACCAGAAGGGAGCAATATAGGTGCGCCATTGTCCCAGAGAGAGAAGGATCAGGGAGCAAGGGTCAGCAGTGGAGATGAGGCTAAAGGGAGCAGCACTGTTGGAGAAACCGCGATGATGTATCTGACAGGGAGCAGGATTATGTATCTGATGGGGAGCAGGAACAGAAGGTTACAGAAGAGCTCGAGTGTGAGGAATCAGAGGAGGACAGAGACATGGAAGTGGGGGGTGGGATGGCATCGTGTGGAAAGGGAAAGGTTAGTGAATGGCAGAAGGAGGGAGAAGGGGAAGCTCCTCGGCCCAAACCTAATGCAAGGAAGAGGCTGAAACAGCAGGGAAGGTTCAAACAGGAGGTGAAAAAGAGCCGGAGGCTGCAGGAGAAAACAACAGTTGCCCGAAAAGTTGGGAAGGAGCATGAGAGGAGGGAAGGGCCAGAGATTAAATGATGGGGAGATTATCAGGCATACTTCCCTTATTCGGAGCCATGATTACATTGGTCTCGATTAATGTGAACTTGAAGGGATATTTACTAGTCCTAGTCCCTTTGGGGCTACCCCGGATCAGGCGTATTTCTCAGACGCTCACTTTCAACTAAAGTTTGAGGTAGCCGAATCCTAAAGACGCATAACTGGGTCTAAAGGTCCGGGCTATCTCTCCCTAAAAGAAAGGAACAACCCGAGAATGTTACCGCCCTCCAGATAGCAGTTTTAATAAATTTAGCTTGACTGTGATGTCCCAGATATTAGAAGGGTCCGGAGAACTCCTTCAGAATTCTGTAACTCTTCACCAAAGAGTGTACAGAGATTGAGTTCACGAGTTATTGATACAGAAGACTTATGTGAGACAATTCTAAAAATATATAGAGATTTATTAAAAGAATCGACATGCAATTTACAGTTGGTGAATCAGTCAATCGCAACGTTAACAGTTCTAAAAAGAGAAAAAGTACAATCTTATTATTAACAGAGAATTTTACTTTTAAATCTTAACTTCGTTACAGTATTACAGTTCTTAAAGTTTTCTATACAGGATATCCATCAATATCAAATACCTTTGATCCCCGAGGTACAAAGAGTTGGAGACTGCAGAGCCGCCTCTGTGGTCGAGAATCGCTTTGCCTGATTAAAGCGAGTTTGATATCCCATTTGAGAGTTCAATATTTATACCCTTTTTCAGTGGTATTTCCCTTAAAGTTCCTGCTGATGCAAGCTAATTATCACTATTCATCTTTCTACATAGAAACATAGAAGATAGGAGCAGGAGTAGGCCATTCAGCCCCTCGAGCTTGCTCCGCCATTTAATGAGATCATGGCTGATCATCCAAATTCAGTACCCTGTCCCTGCTTTCTCCCCATATCCCTTGATCCCTTTAGCCTTAAGAAATATATCTAACTCCTTCTTGAATATATTTAATGAATTGGCCTCAACTGCCTTCTGTGGTAGAGAATTCCACAGGTTCACCACTCTCTGGGTGAAGAAATTCCTCCTCATCTCAGTCCTAAATGGCTTACCCCTTATCCTTAGACTGTGACCCCTGGTTCTGGACTCCCCCACTATTGGGAACATTCTTCCTGCATCTAGTCTGTCTAGTCCTGTTAGAATTTTATAAGTTTCAATGAGATCCCCTCTCATTCTTCTAAACTCTAGCGAATATAAGCCTAATCGACCCAATCTCTCTTCATACTTCATTCCTGCCAACCCAGGTATCAGTCTGGTGAATCTTCGCTGTACTCTCTCCATGACAAGAATATCCTTCCTCAGATAAGGTGACCAAAACTGCACACAATACTCAAGGTGTGGTCTCACCAAGGCCCTGTACAACTGCAGCAAGACATCCTTGCTCCTGTACTCGAATCCTTTCGCTATGAAGGCCAACATACCATTTGCCTTCTTAACCGCCTGCTGCACCTGCATGCTTACCTTCAGCAACTGGTGCTCAAGGACACCCAGGTCTCGTTCCACTTCCCCTTCTCCCAATCTATTGCTGTTCAGATAATAATCTGCCTTTCTGCTCACCTCTGCAATTTTTTACTGCTACATCAGTTTGTAATATTCCAGAATCTTGTCTCATCTCCAGGTGTTCTGGGTTCACCATATAAAACGATGTGAAGGGAAGGTGTCCCTTATTTTATGTCATCTTTATGAGGGCAGATGTTCCTTATCTTATGTGCCATCTTTACGAAGCTTAAATTAAAACACTTATCCAGGGGTTGACCATTGTTTTTGTTCCCAAAAATCATCTACTCAGAGCCAAGCACCTTCTGTTTCAATAAGGTTATTAAGGGGGAACAGCCCGAGAATGTTACCATCCTCCAGATAGCACTTTTAATAAGTTTAGCTAGACTGTAACGTCCCGGATATTATGAGGGTCCAGAGAACTCCTTCAGAATTCTGTAACTCTTTACCAAAGAGTGTACAGAGATTGAGTTCACGAGTTATTGATACACAAGAATTATGTAAGACAATTCTAAAAATATATAGAGATTTATTAAAAGAACCGACATGCAATTTACAGTTGGTGAATCAGTCAATCGCAACGTTAACAGTTCTAAAAAGAGAAAAAATACGATCTTATTATTAACCATAGAGGGGTGACTGTTTTGGTGAACATAAGAACATAAGAATATAAGAAATAGGAGCAGGAGTAGGCCATTCGACCCTTTGAGCCTGCTCCGCCATTCAATGAGATCATGGCTGATCTTCAGCCTCAACTCCATTCACCGGCCCTATCGCCATATCCCTTGATGCCTTTACTAGTCAGAATTCTATTGACTTTTGTTTTGAATATACCCAATGACTGAGCCTCCACAGCCCTCTGGGGTAGAGAATTCCAAAGATTCACCACCCTCTGTGTGAAGAAATTCCTTCTCATCTCAGTCCTGAATGGCCTACCCTTTATCCTGAGGCTGTGGCTCCTGGTTCTAGACTCCCCAGCCAAGGGAAACATTCTCGCAGCATCCACCCTATCAAGCCCTGTAATAATTTTGTATGCTTCAATGAGATCCCCTCTCATTCTTCTGAATTCAAGAGAATACAGACCTAGTTTACTCAATCTCTTCTCATGCGACAGTCCCGCCATCTCAGGAATCAATCTCCTGAACCTTCGTTGCACTCCCTCTATGGCAAGTATATCCTTCCTTAGGTAAGGAGACTAAAATTGTACACAGTACTCCAGGTGTGGTCTCACCAAAGCCCTATATAATTGGAGTAAGACTTCTTTACTCCTGTACTCAAATCCTCTTGTAATGAAGGCCAGCATACCATTTGCCTTCCTAATGGCTTGCTGTACCTGCACATTCACTTTCAGTGACTCGTGTACAACAACACCCAGGTCCCTTTGAGCATCTGCATTCCCCAATCTTTCACCATTTAGGAAATACTCTGCCTTTCTGTTTTTTCTACCAAAGTGGATAACTTCACATTTATCCACATTATAATCCATCTGCCATGTTCTCGCCCACTCACTGAGCCTGTCGAGATCCCCTTGAAGCCTCTTCACATCCTCTTCACAACTGACACTGCCACCTTGCTTTGTATCCTCAGCAAATTTGGAAATGTTACATTTAGTCCCCTCATCTAAATCATTGATACAGATTGTGAATAGCTAGGGCCCAAGCACCGATCCTTGTGGTACCCCACTAGTCACAGCCTGCCATCCTGAAAGAGACCCGTTTATCCCTACTCTTTGTTTTCTGTCTGTTAACCAATTCTCAATCCATCCTAGTATATTACCCCCAATTCCATGTGTCCTAATTTTGTTCACCAACCTCTTGTGTGGGACCTTATCGAAGGCCTTCTGAAAATTCAAATACACCACATCTACCAGTTCCCCTTTGTCTACTCCACTAGTTACATCCTTAAAGAACTCCAATAGGTTTGTCAAACAGGACTTCCCTATCATAAATCCATGTTGACTCTGCCCAATCTTACTATTAGTTTCTAAGTGCCCAGTTATTGCATCCTTTATAATAGATTGCAGCATTTTCCCACCTACTGATGTGAAGCTAACAGGTCTGTAGTTCCCCGTTTTCTCTCTCCCTCCTTTCTTAAATAGCAGGATTACATTTGCTATCCTCCAATCTGCAGGAACCGTTCCAGAATCTATAGAATTTTGGAAGATGACAACCAATGCGTCCACTATCCCAATGGCCACCTCTTTCAAAACCCTAGGATGTAGGTCATCCGGACCTTGAGATTTATCGACTTTTAGTCCCATTAATTTTGCTAGTACTGTTTTTTTACTAATAATAATTACTTTAAGTTCCTCATTCTCGCCACACCCTTGGTTTTCTCATATTTCTGGGAGGTTTTTTGTGTCTTCCTCCGTGAAGACAGAAACAAAGTATTTATTTAATTTCCCTGCCATTTCCTCATTCCCCATTATAAATTCTCCCGTCTCTGACTGTAAAGGCCCTACATTTACCCTCATCAGTCTTTTCCTTTTCACATACCTATAGAAGCTTTTACAATCCGTTTTTATATTTTTCACTGGTTTGTGCTCATATTCCATTTTCTCTTTCTTTATTAATTTCTTGGTTCCCCCTTTGCTGATTTCTAAAAAGATCCCAATCCTCAGGCTGACCGCTTTTTCTGGCAACTCCCTCCTTTGACTTAATACCTGCTTTAATTTCTTTTGTTAGCCATGGTTGGATCACTTTTCCTTTTGGGTTTTTATGCCCTTGAGGAATATGTTTGTTGCAAATTATGCATTATTTCCTTGAATGTTAGCCATTGTATGTCCACCTTCATACCTTTTAGAGTAGTCTCCCAATCTACCATGACCAACTTGTCCCTCATACCCTTGTAGTTTCCTTTGTTTAGATTGAAGACCTTAGTTTCAGATTGGACTACATCACTCTCAAACTTAATATAAAATTCAGTCATATTATGGTCACTTGTCCCTTAAGGCTCCTTTACCACAAGATTATTGATTAGCCCTTTCTCATTACACAGTACCAAACCCAGAATAGCCTAAGCTATGGTACTTATTGACGATGGAGGATATTCCTGAGTGGGCGGAAAAGTCCAACCGAGAGGCTTGTGTGTGGTTTTTATGGGTAGGGAAAACATCCTTGGTTGCTTACAATACCATCATTAGATGGAGAAATCAAAGAGGACTCAATTTCCCAGATATTGATTTGAAGAAAAAATCCTTTAGAATCAAATGGGTGAAGAGATTTCTTCAGAAGTCAAATACAAGATTTTGGAAGAGTTGTTTTGAGCATTTTTAAAAACGAAGTGGGATAGGAGGGCAGGGGATATTGTAGAATAATATGTTTTTGAAATCGATTAAACCTCTCCCTACGTTTTCTAAGGGGGTTGTAGAGACTTGGGCCCAATTGTTAAAAAGTGTGCAGTTTATGCCCAAGGGTGCTGCGGAATTTTTAGAACAGCCCTTATTTTTGAACAGGTGGGTCAACATTGAAGGAGAGGTATTATTTAATCAAGCTTTTATAAAAGCTGGTATTATATGTGTGAAAGATGTATTATATGAGGTAATTCCAGGTTGGTTGCAGCAAGCGATAGTGAGGGACATGGTGTGGGAGAAGGATCAGGAGGTAGAGGAAAAAGCAATAGGGATCATGTATGAGAAGATTGTGAGGGCAATGCTACAGGATTGGATGGAAGAAATAAATGCGGAAATCTCCAAAAGAAGTAAAATGTGTCCCGCTTTTCCAAGCTTTCTGCTGGAGAAAGGGGGAGAGTTGGTCCAATTTGACAAGTGTAATACTCGAGATTTCTATGAGGTATTTAGAGAATGGAAATTCAAGACACCTGCTTGTCAGGAGTTTTGGCAGAGTATATACCCACAACTGGACTTCAACAGGATTTGGAAGGGAGTGTGGGCGAATTTTAAATGTCCAGAGTGGATTCAACTGGATTTCAAATTAGCTCATAACCAGATTTTTACCAAGACGGTCTTGTGTAAGATTGGGCGAGTGGAGGGGGCAACTTGCCCAGTGTGTGGGACATGGGATGAGACCCTGTCCCATTTACTGGTGTTATGTCCACAGTTAAATGATTTTAAGTACTATGTTCGACAGTTGTGTGAGGTTTTTTTGTTGGGTGGGGACCGAAGGCGAGAATGGGAATCCCGTGGGACTCAATTTTGAGATGGGGATTGCAGGAGAGTCTGCCCGAGTCTAGTGGAGCTGCAATTAATTTAATGTTCAGTTTGGCTAGATTTGTGATTGTGCAAAGAAGGAATGCTCTGTTTTTTAAGGGGAGGAGAATCAATCTAAAAGAGTATTTTAGATATAAGCTAAAAGAAAATTATAATGCTCTGTGGATGTTTTATTCAGAAAGGAATTTAAAGATAGTATTTTACGATCAATTTTTAAAGTACAGTCGATAAATATATGTTATAGGAGACAAACTAAACTTCAGGTTTTGATGTTAATTTGTGGTGGAGGAATGGCTGTGCAGAGCGGCGGAATGGATTTGAATGATACAATGGAATGATCACGATGTTGTAAATGTTCTTAATGTTCAATAAATAATACAATAATAAAAAAAATTTAAAAGTTGGTAGCACTCTCGCCTCTGAGACAGAAGGTTGTGGGTTCAAGTCCCACTCCAGAGACTTGAGCACAAAAGATCTAGGCTGACACTCCGGTGCAGTACTGAGGGAGTGCTGCACTGTTGGAGGTTCCGTCTTTCGGATGAGACGTTAAACCGAGGCCCCGTCTGCTCTCTCAGGTGGATGTAAAAGATCCCATTGCACTATTTGAAGATGAGCAGGGGAGTTATCCCTGGTGTCCTGGCCAATATTTATCCCTCAATCAACATCACCAAAAAAAACAAATTATCTGGTCATTATTTGTTGCTTGCTGCGTGCAATTTGGCTGCCGCGTTTCCTACATTACAACAGTGACTACACTCCAAAAGTACTTCATTGGCTGTAAAGCACTTTGGGACATCCTGAGGTCGTGAAAGGCACTACTTAAAAAATACAAGTCTAAAAATGCAAGTCTTTCTCAGCTGAGATCAGTTAACTTAGCGCAGCGCAGGATTGAACCCAGGACCTTTCTTGTCGGTTTGGTTCAGTATCATACCAGACAGTGCAGCTAAATACAGTATATCATAAATGTCATTTTAATTTATTGATCCAACTGAGCAAATACAACCAATATTTATTTGAAATATGGGTATGGGGGAGAGTGAATAACCAAATGAAATGATTATTGATTGTACAGTGATGAGAGATTAATGGTTGATTTGTAAACCGTTCAGAGGAAGACAAAGAGGTAAATGAAATTGTAATTTTGAGTTCATCCACTCTGCAGTTGAGAACTTGAGATGTGCCAATAGGATGTAGAGAAGCCTGGGATAAGTATTAAGAATTTGTCTGCAACCTGCTAGACTATGTGCCATATTCTGGGAAGGGTGAATCGTCTGAAACATGGCTGGAAGAAGGTCCTTTAGAGTGCCATGTGTTTTATAGAAACATAGAAACATAGAAAATAGGTACAGGAGTAGACCATTCGGTCCTTCGAGCCTGCACCGCCATTCAATGCGTTCATGGCTGAACATGCTACCTCAGTACCCCATTCCTGCTTTCTTGCCATACCCCTTGATCCCCCTAGTTGTGAGTGTTATATCTAACTCCCTTTTGAATATATTTAGTGAACTGGCCTCAACAACCTTCTGTGGAAGAGAATTCCATAGATTCACCACTCTCTGGGTGAAGAAGTTCCTCCTCAGCTCAGTCTTAAATGGCTTCCCCTTAATCCTTAGACTGTGACCCCTGGTTCTAGTTTTCCCTAACATTGGGAACATTCTGCCCGCATCTAATTTGTCTAAACCAGTCAGGATTTTAAATGTCTCTATAAGATCCCCCCTCATTCTTCTGAACTCCAGAGGATACAAGTTCAGTTGACCCAATCTTTCTTGATATGTCAGTCCGGCCATCCCAGGAATCAATCTAGTGAACCTTCGCTGCACTCCCTCAATAGCAAGAATGTCCTTCCTTAAGTTAGGAGACCAAAACTGCGCACAATACTCCAGGTGTGGCCTCACCAAGGCCCTGTACAACTGCAGCATCACCTCCCTACTCCTGTACTCAAATCCCCTTACTATGAAGGCCATCATTCCGTTTGCTTTCTTGACTGCCTGCTGCACTTGCATTCCCACCTTCAGTGACTGATGTACCATGACGCCCAGGTCTCGTTGCACCGCCCCTTTCCCTAATCTGCCACCATTCAGGTAATAGTCTGCCTCTCTATTTTTACCACCAAAGTAGATAACCTCACATTTATCCACATTGTACTTCATCTGCCATACATTTGCCCATTCACCCAACCTGTCCAAGTCACTCTGTAGCCTCCTAGCATCCTCCTCATTGTTCACACTGCCTCTTAATTTAGTGTCATCCGCAAATTTGGAGATATTACATTTAATCCCTTTGTCCAAATCATTAATATATAATGTAAACAGCTGGGGTCCCAGCACCGAACCCTGCGGTACCCCACTGGTCACTGCCTGCCATTCTGAAAAGTACCCATTTACTCCTACTCTTTGTTTCCTGTGTGCCAACCAGTTCTCAATCCACGTCAACACATTACCCCCAATCCCATGTGCTTTAACTTTGCTCACCAATCTCTTGTGTGGGACCTTGTCGAAGGCCTTCTGAAAGTCCAAATACACCACATCTACTGGTTCCCCCCTGTCCACCCTATTGGAAACATCCTCAAAAAATTCCAGAAGATTTGTCAAGCATGATTTCCCTTTCACAAATCCATGCTGACTTGGACCTATCATGTCGCCACTTTCCAAATGGTCTGTTATGACATCTTTAATAATTGCTTCCATCATTTTACCCACGACCGATGTCAGGCTGACCGGTCTATAATTCCCTGCTTTCTCCCTCCCTCCTTTTTTAAAAAGAGGGGTTACATTGGCCACCCTCCACTCCATCGGAACTGATCCAGAGTCTAAGGAATGTTGGAAAATGATCGTCAATGCATCCACTATTTCCAAGGCCACCTCCTTAAGTACTCTGGGATGCAGACCATCAGGCCCCGGGGATTTTTCAGCCTTCAGTCCCATCAATTTCCCCAATACCTTTTCCCGACTAATAAGGATTTCCCTCAGCTCCTCCCTCTTACCAGATCCTCTGACCCCTTTTATTTCTGGCAGGTTGTGTGTGTCCTCCACAGTAAACACCGAACCAAAGTACTTGTTCAATTGATCAGCCATTTCCTTGTTCCCCATTACGACTTCCCCTGTTTCCGACTACAGGGGACCTACGTTTGTTTTTACTAACCTCTTTCTTTTTACATATTTATAGAAGCTTTTGCAGTCCATTTTAATGTTCTCTGCAAGCTTCCTTTCATATTTTATTTTCCCTGCCCTAATCAAACCCTTCGTCCTCCTCTGCTGAGTTTTGAAGTTTTCCCAGTCCCTGGGTTTGCTGCTACTTCTGGCCAATTTGTATGCAACTTCCTTGGTTTTAACACTATCCCTGATTTCCCTTGTTAGCCATGGTTGAGCCACCTTCCCTTTTTTATTTTTACGCCAGAGCGGGATGTACAATTGTTGTAGTACATGTAGTGTATGTCAATAATATCACTGTATCTTCTGCTTCATCCCAGCCTGGGAAAATCTGGTTATGTTCAACATGAATACTAATACCTAATGCAAGAAAACTTACTTAACACATTGGATAAATAAACAATAATAGGTCAGACAGTCACTACACTTGATGGAATTATTTGTGTATTAATTATATATCTTTAAAAATGTTGAATTTAAAGTAAATATATTTTAATGTTTTTTTAATGATTTGATCTCTTTACTCCACCTTGTGGAAAGGTTTGTGCAACAATGTATTGAAGAACAGCAATGTGCATTGCTGCAGCCCTGAGTGGCCAGTGAGGGGCAACAATTAACCAGGGATCACAAGCTGTCATAGTGATAATGATGTTGATTGGTGAGGTGAAAAAAAGCTGCTGATAAATTATCACCACTTATTGTATAATAAAACACACTTTAATGCTTCAGCACAGTATACCCTTTTATTGGGCCTGTCATAGTTATGCCTTGATCATTTGTCTATTAATTGATTTTTATTTGCAGCACAGCATTTTGCAAAATCCCACTTCTAAATTAATCCGTGTGAACTGAGATAGCAGAGATAAAATTGAAATTGTGACGTATGTTGTTGGAAACGTGTAAATGCTGTTTTAAGCAATCATTGTATTGCGAATATGTAACCTAGCAACGAGCGAAACCTGTTGCAAATATCCATTATGCTACTCGTTTCAGCCTATACTGTTTTTGTAGTTTTATAGAATCCGGCAGACTAGACTAAACCAGACAGGATTGGACATGTTAATTGCTTGCTGAACCAATCCATATTAACTTTTGTTGGATTTTTCTCTCTCCAGTCTAAGCAAGGCAAATTGCCATATAATTAAAGTATGAACGCAACCGTGCTGCCAGCTGGCCATTTCTGGCATTTATTCAGCTTGAGCTCAGTAGGATGGGCACCATGTGTTGCATCTATTGTAAGGCTCGTGGGTTTAAGGGTGAGGGCACCAGTATGTCTATGATGCCAGAAATAAATAGTCAATCCATTTTCTAGGAATACACAGTCTTTGTTTAAGACGAGGACAATTCACAGCCTTTCTATTACATATCACAATCAGGATAGAAAATTCAATCTGCTTTGAATAAATTTAACTGAAGAACATAAAGCTGTACTTAAGAAATAATTCTTAGTTCTTATTTGTGGAGTAGAAAAAAATGATTTTTTCAGAATATTTGGGAGGATTTTCAGAAGGCAACAGAAGATTGCAAATAAGGCCTAAATAAGTTAAGAAAATTACAACAATTCTTTAGAAGAAAACATTTTGATAACTGGTCTCATCTGTAGGAACAAGGAACAGGAGTAGGCCATTCTGCTTCTCGAGCCTGTTCCGTCATTCAATGCGATCATGGCTGATCTGTATCCTATTGTAAAGTTAAATTTACAAAAAATAGCCTGGATTTGATTAGAATCCTAAAGTAAGTTTGATGCAAACACAATCTGCAATATCAGAAATCTAAAACACCATTATGTTCATGTTCAGCATCAAACATTCCCAGGTCATGGGTTGATGTCGTCTAACCTCCTTATACACTGCACCAAAAATAAGGGCACTTTTCTGGAAGTTGTTCTTCATTGCAAAAGTCTGGCAACACTGTAGACTAAGGTTTAGGATGACAGGAAACAGGGCTTATAAAGGTATAAAAACATCAATTCAACTCATTCATTGGATACGATGCAATTAGAGCAAACTACATCACAGTTTTGATCACTTAAATGCTCTGCATGCATAGAGGCAACTCTCCTCCATGACCTCACCTAAAATCGGGCAGGATTGCGGTGGGAAAATTAGGAAAAATGCAGACGGTGAGGCCTACTGCTGCCTCACTACCTCACAATCTCCCTTCCCCTCCTGCAACATGCAAATGACGGTGGGGCATGGTCCCTGGTCGATTTCCCTCCCATCGTCCCCACTTCCCATCACATCCCGGGGCCACCATGTGGAAGATGAAGTAGCGGTAAAGGATCTGCAGTGCCCCAGTGGAAGGAGAGGACCCTGTGGTGGCGCCCTCTCCCTCCAAGGTGGACCCAGCACTTAACTTCTGAAGGCCTGGGTCTTGGCCTAGGGCTCCAGTGAGAGCCTTGCTGCCTTCATTGGTGTGCTTTTGCCCGTTAAAGGTCTTTTGCCACCTCTTCTGGTCCTGCAGTGACATGTCCCACCCCCACCACCGCCCCCTCCAGCCTCCCCAACCAATGCACCACTGGGATTTTCCACCCTTGAACTGGTGGTCTGCTTCTTGACAGCAGGAAACCTGCCAGAAGCTCCTCGTGCATGTAGAATGAACTCTGGCACTGGAAAATGAGTAATGTTTGGGGCGGATCCAGAGAGGCAGGTGGAACTCTGCCCCGTAGAGGAAAATTCCCCAGTGCTGTCTACAAATCTGACTCAGGGCTGATGAGATGAATTTATTACCAAAGTGAACAAGAGGAGAGCAACAATGCAATTGTTGTCTTACTGCATCTGCCATAATCCTTTCAGGGAAGAATCTGAAATGACCGGTAAATTAAGAAAAATCAGATTGCTACACATTTCCGATAAGGAAATCTCCTGTGCCAAGGTTAGAAGCATCAGTCATCAGGCTGTCTAATAGCAGGTCACACATACAGACCCATGATACCGGTTTTACACTCACAGGAAACATTACATGTAATGATAGGATAAAACAAATTATCTGCAAGCTGTCTGTCTGAACTGTTACATCAGTATTTAGTCCCATTACCTGAACTTAAAAAATGTTTTTAGACTGTAGCTCAGTGCAATCTGAGCCCTGAGAACACAACATCAAAACAACTTCTCTGTGTCGCTCTCCTATTTTTGCATTTGAAGTCTCCACAGCCCATGAAAATAATAGCTAGACCCTTGTGTCAGGCATTGATGGCATCAGAGTAATATAAAAAATCCTTTCATGTCTTTATGCCTAGTCAAAAGTACAAATAATTGAGGAGGCAAATAATTGGTGATGTGAAACAATTAATTTACTTCTTTGAATGTGAACACTGTTTACACTTTACCTCTATGGAATCAATGGGCTGGATTTTGAATGACCCATGGAGTCGGGTTTGGAGGCGTGTGGGGGGTTAAATTTGCGGGGTCGGGGGTCCCGACCCCATCCCGACTCCACGCAATTTTGACAAAATCAGTCGCGGGGTTCCCGACTCCGTCCCGCCTCCAAGAGGCGGGAGAGGCCATTAAAGCCCTTAACAAGCCCTAAATTGGCTCTGTAATGCCATTTTGAAACATTTTAGCTAGTTTAACCCTTTTCTGACGTGAAGTACGCCTGGTGTGAAACACTCCAGTGAAACCTGGCGGGAGCACAAGTGGATAGCTGACTATGAGCTGCAGGTCCACTATTACAACGGAGATGTGATGAAGGTAGTAGTAGTATTAGGTCTGAAAGTCGCCTCTGATGCTGCTGCATTGAATGTGTTCAGAGACTGCCTGGCCTTTGCTGTGAGAGGACTTGGATGCAAAAAAAATCTTTCTCTCTCTCTCTCTCTCTCTCTCACATATATACATCCAGGTCCACTCACAGCAAAAGCCAGGCAGGTCCTCTCTCACCAACATCCAGTCAGTCTCTGAGACCAGGCAGTCAGTCTCTGACCTGCAATGTAGCAGCAATGATGACATCATCAGAGGTGGGTTTCAGTCTGAAACCACTAATTAGTTCATGGGTTCCCACATGCTGCAACTCAATTGCCCAATTAAGTGAAAATTGCATCAGGCAGCCACATTAATCTGGAGTCGGGGGGGAAACACGAAATGCGGATTACACGACCCCAACCCGACCCCAAGACAAAATCCAGCCCTATATGTTTCATATTGATTTTGGCTATGTAACTGTGTAGAAGACCTTTATACTACCCTTCTGGTAGCAGTACCACTAGTGGTTAGGTCTCTCATCCAGCTGGACACTTTGGGGGAAAAATTCAGTTGGTTAGCGTCTCCTGTTAGCACCTGGCAGGGGCGCTAATGAGGCACTGACGCAGTAGCGCCGGGGCGAGGTGAATCCAGCGACACACGCCAAATTCGGCCCCTCCCCTGTAGCGCCACCACTATGAGTTACCACCAGGGACCTAAGTGCCAGGCAGATCATGACGTCAGTGAATGTATAACGCTCACTGGGCACCCGATCTGCAAAATTAATTGTCGCCCCCCTGCCTTAGCGCCTCGCCCCGACAGTGACAGGGAGAGGAAGCGTCAAGCAGGCGAATGCCCGCTCCGGGGTGCTACTTAAAGGGATCATGAGTAATGAGTCACAGCTGTCATGTTAGTGGGCTTCCTTGTCAGTTTGACATTGTGCAACAATTTCATTCAGTCATTTAAAGGTTATTTAGTATCAGGAGTGTTGTGGCTACTAACAATTAGATACATTTATTCTCACAACATATCAAAGTGCTACATTCTTTACATTAATGGGGGCTGTACTGGCAGTCGGCCTCACCCTCCATGATCTATGGAGGAGGGAGCGGAGGCAACAAGAAAGATTGGAACATGTGGCCAGTGGGAGGAGAAGGGCCATGCGTGCTCTCAACAGGAGGCCTTACCCTCCGAGGTTATTCTGAGAGCACTTCCCCTTCCTCCAATTAAGCGAGGAGCAGTGTATTAGGAGGCTCCGCTTCAGCAAGGAGGTGGTCATAGAACTCTGCCACCTCCAGCAACCAGACCTTGAGCTTCAGATCAGGGCGACCACGGCTCTCTCAATGGCAGTCAAGGTCACCTCAATTTCTTTGTCAGTGGATCCTTCCAGTCTGCAACAGGAGATATAACTAACGTCTCGCAGTTCGCCATCCATCGCTGCATTCGGGAGGTCATAGAGGCTCTCTATAGTAGGAGAAGGGACTATATTTTCTTTCTCATCACCAGAGAGAAACAGGACAAATGTGCATGTGGCTTTGCCAGGATAGCGGGCTTCCCCATGGTGCAGGGCACTATTGACTGCACCCACGTGGCTTTGCGGGCACCGCATAACAATCCTGAGATCTTCCGTAACCGCAAAGGCTACCACTCACTTAATGTGCAGTTGATGTGCGACCACAGACAGCAAATCCTCAATGTGAATGCCCGCTATCCTGGCAGCAGCACTATGCCTTCATCCTGCGCCAGAACTCTTCCAGCCACCACGTCAAGCTTGCGGCTGGCTGGTCGGAGACAAGGGTTTTCCGCTCTCCAACTAGCTCATGACTCCCATCTGCAACCACAACACTCCTGCCCAGCTCTCATATAATCAGAGCCATGCTGCCACCAGGAACATCATTGAGCAGACCATCAGGGTGCTCAAGCAATGGTTCCACTGGCTTGACCGCTCGGGAGGAGCCCTCCAGTACTCAGCTGAGCGGGTGTCCCATTTCGTCATTGTGTGCTGCATGCTGCACAACTTGGCCATCATGAGGACCCAGCCATTGCCGCCAGGCATAGCGGGATCATCTCAGGAGGAGGAAGAGGGAGAGGAGGAGGAGGAGGAGGAGGAAGAGGAGGAGGAACAGGAGCGAGGGAGGAGGCAGCCACTCAGTTGACCTTCCTCAAGGATAGTCTGTGATCGCCTCATCGGACTGCGGTTCCAATAAATTAAATCCCAGATCCCTGTTGCTCACCACATCCCCATCATTCCATCCCTGTCGCAGGCCATATCACAGCACAAAGCTGAAATGAGAGACACTACAAAATAATCTAAACTGAATTAATAAATTTATCAATAATCAGTGAACACATATTTACAATAACACACTTGTGCAATCCTTTAGTGCCTCACGTTACTGTGCCTTTGCCTACTCTAGTGCTCCTATGAAGTGTTGGCCCAGTGGCTGCAGCACGGTAGGTAGAAGGCTGCTGAGTGTCCGTGCAGGAGACTTCAGATGGCCTTGCAAGATGCCCTCGACCAGCTCTGGGCCTGGAAAGCCCGGCTGTAGACTTGTGAAAGAATAAGCCATATAACCTGTTCAGAAAAATACACCATTCTATGAAAGAATTCTGGCCTTATTAAAACATGACAAACTGGGTTTGGAAATCTAAAAACCTAACAATGGAGAAGCTGTATTGTTAACAGCATACAGGCTATTGAGATAAGATAGTTGTTGACACTGAATCAATAACCTTATTGAAACAGAAGGTTGGAGGCTCCTGATGGTCTGAATCTTTGGAAAGAAGACAATGGTGCATCCTGGTTAAGGTGTTCTAAGTTACACTTCCTAAACAGGCACATAAAATTAAGAAACATATGCCTTCGTAAAAATGACATCAAGTAAAAGAAACACCTGCCGTCACACCATTTTTGTGTTAAGCTTAAGACACCTACACAGGAGACATAATTCTGTATTGCAACCAGCTGAGGTGACTAAGAATTGCATAGATCACCCTAGTTAAGGTGTTCTAATTGCAAGAGCACAAACGGAAGGCCTTAGTAAAAATGACATCATATGAAATGCACCTGCTGTTACACCGTTTTTTATGGTAAGCTTCGGACACCTAGGGTAGAAACACGATTCTTAATGCTACCAGCTGATCTGACTGTAAGAATTGCAGAAGTCAGCAGAAAAATGACTCGAGATAATTAGCTTACATCAGCAGAAAACCTTAAAGGGAATACCCCTGGAAAAGGGTATAAATATTGAGCTCTCAAATGGGATAATAGATTTGCTGTAAAGGGGCAAAGTGATTCTTGGCTTCAGAGGCGGCTCTCTAAGTTTACAACTCTTTGTACCTCGGGGATCAACGGTACTGTGTTTGATTTTGGTGGATATTCTGAATAAGACTAAAAACTGTAAAACTGTAGCGAAGTTAAGATTTGAGAATAAGGATCTCTGATAATAAGATTATAAAAGCTTTCTCTTTTTAGAACTGTTAATGTTGCGATTGAATCACCAAGTGTAAATTACATGTCGGTTCTTTAATAAATCTATATATTTTTAGAATTGTCTCACATAATACTTCTGTATCAAAGTCGCGAACTCAATCTCTGTACGCTCTTTGGTGAGGAGTTGCAGAATTCTGGGGGAGTTTTCCGGACCCTCATAATATCCGGAAGGTTACAGTCTAGCTAAACTTATTAAAAGTGCTATCTGAAGGACGGTAACATCTTCAGGTTGTTCCTTTCCTTTAGGGAGAGATGGTCCAGACCTTTAGACCCAATTAAGCGTCTTTAGGATTCGGCTACCTCAAACTTTAGTTGAAAGTGAACGTCTGGGGAATACGCCTGATCTGGGGTAGCCCTAAGGGGGCTAGGACTAGTAATTATCCCTTCAGACTGCACCACCTCTGCATAGGCGGCAGCAGTCTGGGCTGGCTGGATGACAGGCAGCGACAAGGACAATAGCGGAGTGCCAGTGGTGGGAGCAGGAATGCTCTCATCCTGAGAGAGGACAGCAGGTTCCTGCTCCACTCCCCCAGGGCAGCACCTCAGCATCCCTAGCAATCTGTTGCAGCACAGATTGCTGACCTGCTGTGACACCGTGAAAGCCCCAGTCGACGGTGGTAGACCCAGCCATAATGGCAGCAGTCAGAGCTTGCGTTGCATCAAACTGAGACTGCATGAGAGCAGCCTGAGATTGAATGTCACCAAGCATAGACTGCATTACAGCACTAAGACGTTGTGTCGCTTCCGCCTGTGCTGCAATGGAAGCTGCAACATCGCCCATCACACACGGCATCAGGTCTGGGTCACCACAATCTCTCTGGGAGCCGACCATCCTTTGCAGACTGGAAATGATGGGCTCCATGGTGTGTGCAGAGCTCTGTGCAATGTTGGAGGTGGACTCCTCCACGCTCCTTACCATTGCCGAGAGGCTCTCAGACACCCTTGCCATTGCACCTATCATCTCCGTGTGCATGCTCATCACCCTTCTTCTAAAGGCCTCCCCATTGAGGTCCTCATCTGAGTCCTGTGCAGCAGAACTCGCGCGCGAACTCACCCTCTGGGGAGCTGTCTCCTGAGCTATCCTTTCCCCCCAGCCTTGCTGCAGCCCACTCAGCCCGGGTGCATCACCCTGTGTAGATCCTGCTACTAAACTGGCCTCTACAGAATGCATAGTACCAGTATCTGAACTGGTGCCTGCGGGTGAAACAAGCAGTGATGCAGTGTCTTCTTCCTCCTCCTCCTCTTCTCCTGCCTCGCTCTCAATGGTACCCTCAGGGACAGGCTGCTCAGGTGCTTGCTCATTATCTGAAAGCATAAAGGCACAATAGTCGGGTTAAGGTGAGGGGAGGGGTGCAGGAAGGGACAAATGTTTGCATACAGTATGATTAGCTGGAAAGCGCAAAAGGCTTGTGGGGTGAGGGGGAAGTGGGATGTGAGAGGAAGGAGTAGGGATGAACATACCGTTGTTGTCCCCAAGGGGATCAACGTCACCAGTGGCCACGGCGCCCACCACCTGGCACCCAATAATTTGCAGCACTCGATTCTCCAGCACAGACAGTGGTTGGGTGCCAGCTTGTCCCCCACCTGTGCGCTCCTGCTCCCTCCTGTGGTGAGCCACCTTGGCCTGCAAGAGAAAGGAAAGTGTGTGAGTGAGTGTGGAGCAATGTGTTTGGGTGATGTGCCTGCCATAGTTGAATAGCTGTCATTGTGTGCAAGGTGTGAGATGTGGGTGTGAGTGTTGGTAGGTGGAGATTATTGGTGGGTGAATGCTGGGGGTGTGGTGCTTTGGGCAGTGTGTGCAGACTGTGTTTCAGATGGTGGTATGTAGCATTTGTTGAAGCATTGACTCACCCTGACCACCCGAGTGAGGTCGTTAAATTTCTTCCTGCACTGTGTGTGGGTCCTGGGGACCACAGTGCTGCCCGAGACCTGCTGGGCTACCTCCCTCCACATGGTGTGGAAGACTTGCGGTGAGGGCCTCCTGCCACTTGCTGGGTACAGCACCGCCCTCCATCTTTCCACTGCGAACACCAATGCCTCCAATGCATGGTCGCTGAGTCTGCAGACTCTCTCCCTGGGTCGTGGATCTGCCATCATTACGGCTGCTTGAGTCGTCCGGCTCCTTCTCCTTGACCTGCTGCTGCTGGCTGAGACGGCTGCACAGCCAGCAAAAATGAGAATGAGATTCTGCAGCATCAATGAACCTCCCCTTTAAGTACTGGGAAGAGCCTGTGGCAATGATGACTTAGGATTAGACTGCACCTGATATTGGTCAGCGCTTCGAGTTTTAACGCCACTGAGCATATGAACATATGAATTAGGAGCAGGAGTAGGCCACTCGGCTCCTCGAGCCTGCTCCGCCATTCAATAAGATCATGGCTGATCTGATTACTCCACATTCCCACCTACCCCCGAGCTAGGCCATTCGCACTTGATTTAGCCCTCCAATCTTTCTTTGTGCTTTGAGACTGAATTTTGCGTGCAGTCTGAAGCATTAGCGCCTGGCGCTAAATCTCAAACTTTTCTAATTTTACCGCCCATTCCTGGGCTATAATGAATTTCTCCCCCTTTAAGTTTGGTGTGAGGGGATGGTGGAGCTATTAGCACAACTCCCTGATGGCAAGGAATGCTTCTAACAGTCGCTGCAGAGAGGTCACTACTTTTGGGTGAAGCACCCACAAATACATTTCTTACAACATAGATAAGCCTGTGGGCCCAAGTCCGAACATTAATATCAATGCTGAGGATATGGTGAATGTGGAATTCTAACACAATGCCAAAAATAAGAAAGCACTCTATTCTTTTGCAATGTCATTTCTCACCTTATAGATAAAAAGAAATAAAAATCAGTGAAAGGAAAGCACTTTCATTTATATAGCGCCTTTGATGAGCTCAGGACATCCCAAAGTGCTTTACAGCTAATGAAGTACTTTGAAGTGTAGTCACTGTTGTAATGCAGGGAAACGCGACAGCCAACTTGCACGCAGCATGGTCCCACAAACAGAAATGAGATTCAGTGGGACTTGCATCCATGATCTTCTGACTCAGAGCTGAGAGTGCTACCACTAAGCCAAGGCTGACCGTGCTGAAAATATGAAATTAAAAAAGTGCTGGAAATACACAGTGGGTGCATGAGCATCTAGAAAATAATGAAAAGTTTAACATTTTTGGGTAGAGTCCCTTCATCAAAATTTTAACCAATAGGGCTGGAATATTTTCAGGGGTTCCCTGACCTCCAGCTGTAACAAAAGAGTGGCAGCAATCCCAGAGAAACAACATCAATAAATGCCATTTCTCCAGAGTTTCTACTACAATTACAGCAGGTGATCGGTAGAATCCATATGGAAGTTATTGGAAAGGGTCTCGATCCAAAAGGTTAACCTTTCTTTTCTATTTTGGAATGCTAATTGTCCTGCTTCGGATTTCCAGCACTTTTTGTTCCTCACTTTCGTGACGATGAAGTTTACTGTATTTTTTTATTTTTGCTAAGTTCTTCACATTCTCTCCTGAAGGTGTTGATTTCTGCTGATATCTTTTCCTACAGCTGATGGTAAACTCAATGGATTTCCGAAAACTGATGAAGGCTTTGATGTTTTCTTATCTTCCTTGTTTCCAATGACTTACAGAAAATTTCTCCTAACTTTCCTCCTATTTATTGTTTTAGTTTCTTGAATATCTTCTGACAGGACCCAGTCTAAACACTTCCAAAGCTCTTTGCCTCCGATAATCACCCCTCTCATCATCTCTACTTCTTTCTTAGAAATACGGAAGACTTGATTTAACGCTGTTTATATCTGTATGTGGAAAATAAGTTAACACGATATAGGAAAGACAACAGAGACTTGAATAATTCACTAATAGTTTGGTCTAAAAATGCTGCCTTTAAGTGGCATTTAGACACATAAATTGATTTTAACAATAAGCTTTTTCATGTTATTGAATAGGAATTGTTTTGTATGTTTAAAAAACGTTTTTCAGATTATTGCTACAAAAAACTTCCACGACAAAGGAGACTTTAAAAAACTGAGAGATGAATCACATAAAACCTATGAGACAAATTAGTAACCTCTGCCTTTCGATCAAGAGGTTAACTCCAAATTGCCAGGAATGCAACGAAGTAGAAATAGTGATTACTACTGACCTGACAGTGGCATTTTACCACAGCTGATGAAGATTGACGATATTGGCCTAAAGTAAGTGGAAATAATTGCACTTCAAAAACACATATAAATGTGTGAGCAGCAAATATAGCGAGCAGGATTTGTAGAGGGACAATAATGAAACTGTGTTGAACGATCCAGCAGGGTTTTGATTGGACTGTGGGACAGTGAACTGACTGAAGCACAAGGTGACATTACAGCCATTAGTAGCCAGAAGTCACAAGGTCATTGCTTTTAGATTTAAATCTATTCCAGAAATGTCAGACTGCAACACAGATTAATCTTTGCTTTCCAGAAAATCAATTATATATTTTTTTTAAAATCTATTGACCAATCCTGAACAATAAATGTTCATTGTTCAATATATTCATTGTATAACTGTAGTCTTTTTTTTAACAATGTGCTTAAACAGTTCAAAACCAATTACTTTAACATGAAACTTCCACTCTTATTTTTTGTACACCATTGATTTCCAGGCAACATAAAAACTATCGTCAAACTTTAGTGAAAAATCATTACATTGAATGACATTCCCCTGTGCTGTCCATTGTTCCATACTGCACTATGAGGGCTGTGTAACATTGCTTTATACACTAAACACTTACAGTTCATGGGTTTAGGACAAAAAGGCTGTTGGCTGTGCACCAAGTGGCCAGAGAAGGCGTGTATTATCTGGGCCAGCATATGTTGTATGAGACAAGTTTCTTCTTAAATGACTCCAGGGACCAATACAGCAGGATGCTTTCAAAACCCTGAGTGGAAATGACACCATGTAAAACATTCATTAATGACGCTCCCATTAGTGAAGCATGATGTGTAAAGTGAAATGAAGCGAGGCCCTCATCGTCTGCAATCCATCTTGACAGAGTTTCCCCCTCCCCCATCTAATCTGAGTCAGTCAATTAAGCAATATTATGCACAATATCAAATATACACTATTTTGAGAGGCTTTCAAGAGTCAAATGCAAGAGTTCGGACAAACTAGGATTCCCTTTTCTCAATTTATATGTTCTCATATTTCTTAGAATTTACTTCTGCATATAAATTTTTTTCAATACACCTCACACAGAATTTCTACCATACAATTTTGTGGTATTTAGAAACTAGAATCTGCATTCATATTTATAGTTATCTCCTATATAAGCTTGCTTCATGTTCAAACTAATGTGTAAAAGAGACTTGTGCATAAGTCTGGGTTATTCACATCCATCTTTTTTATCACTGCAGAAAAGATACTTTGACAGTTTAATTTGTTGGTCATTGAATCAATAAATGTGGGATGAGATAATGGGGCAAATTAACCACACTCGACATTATAATGGGCATTGTTCTATATGTGCTTTGAGTGGTGACCTATACATTCAGAGGGCAAGCAAAAAATAATGGTGATTAATTTAATTTTTATAGTATCTGTAATAGTATATTAACCCTTACACTACCAGTAAGCCCAAGGGAATTATGGTCTTCCTGAGCCAGCCAGTTATTTATCTCCTCAGTTGACACACCATGGTGCTGAAACAAACATTAATATTACAATATTAAATGCTCAAATGTTAGAAGTAGCTCCATTACTCAAGATCACAAAATATCAAGGATGCGGGAGGCAATATGAGCCACATTTGTTAATTTATTTGGATATACCCTAAAGTCTCTGTTTGCAGAATCCAATTGTTTTTTAAATTATCCCATGGTTTTTGCCTCTACCACTCTGTCTGGAAGACCATTTGATGTGTGATCACTGTTTATGTGAAGACGAACTGCCTGATGTCAGTTATATTTCACCAGCTTGAACCTGTGTCCCTTTGTTCTATTCGCACAATTTAGTTTGAAGTAATTTTCTGCATTTATGTATTCCATGCCGTTAACTATATTATATACTTCTATAAGATCACCTCTTAGCCATCTCCTTTCAAGGCTGAAAAGCCTGAAGTTTTTTCAATATTTCTTCATAACTCAGACTGCTGACACTAGGGATCAGCCTTATGGCTCTTCTCTGCACTGCCTCCAGAGCTTGAATGTCTCCCTTGCATCCAGGTGATCTGACCTGGACACAAGGCTCTACAGTTTGATCATGAGTTCATCTGATTTGTAATCTACTGTTTTGACTATGTGGTTCAACATTCTATTGGCTTTGTTGATTGTTGCCCTACATTGATTCAACATGTTGGGTGTTAAGTCCCCTCGGTCTCTTTTGAAGCTTGAAAATGTGAAAGCTTTCTGATTCTCTGCACTGTTTTGTTGGGTCCAATATTACTGATGCTATTGATTTTTTTTTGGTGAACCAGGTTTCTGACATGCACAGACACCCATCAAGAGTTTCCAACTAGGTTACTGAGAAATCTACACATGTACAGTTTCTGTTTGTCTGACATGGAATGCACCCTCTTTTCCTGTCAGGATAAAGCCCATTTACCTCAGTCCAGAGAGCTTCGGAGCAACTTGGCAAGAGCCAAGGCTTATACACTAAACAGGCACATACTTGGAAGGTTAGCCCCAAGCCTTCAGCAGAGGAGAGGTAAAATGCATTTTACACAAAAGTTACAACAAAACTATTTTGGTGCTGACATTATTCTGCTATGGCTGGAGAGGAAAGAAATAAAATAATTGAAGTAAGGAATAACAATTTTTAAAAATACACAGAAGGCTTGCTGAAAATAAAATTGTTTATCAGCTGCATTACCTGGATTGAAGTCAATGTTCAACAGAGTGTTATACTTTTAAGGAACTGTGGGCAGATCTCTGAAATGAGACCTTGTTGCATCTGTTTTACGGGCAAAAAAACAGGCAAAATTAGGCCCAATTTCAGAGACCAACTGCCTATGCTCCATGGACTCCTGAAAAATGATGACCTGAAACTGAATCAGTCCATTTTACAGGCGACCAGGGCGACCACCAAAAATAGACGTTAGGCCCCTTGCATATACTCTAGTTGAACTTGCTATTAGGAGTTGTATTCAATTAGCCTGGAGTGACTGACCCTCCAGTTCTCTCTCCCTCTGATTGGAGAAACTCCTAATAACGTGATTGAGCTGGGGAATTCACCAAATGGGGAAATTCACATGTAAACCTACAGCCATCCATTCATAATCCAATACTTTGGCTGGAATTTTCCCCCCAAAAAAGGTGGGTTTGGGGCGTAGGGGCAGTTAAATTGTTAAAAATGGGATTCCCGACCTGATCCCGCCTCCAACCCGCCCACTTCCGGTTTTAACAGGGCGTGGGACGGGGGCGGGACGGGGAGGTGGCAGACGACCAACCCGCTCTCAGGAGGCAGGACGTCAATTTAAATGTTATAATGAGGCTGGAAGCCTCTTTTTTCACCTTCATTTTGAATTTAACTGCATGTGGACGGGTCTCACACTATTCATAGAATCATAGAATGGTTACAGCACAGAAGGAGGCCATTCGGCCCGTGGAGCCCATGCCAGCTCTCTGCATGAGCACTTCAGCTAGTCCGACTCCCCCGCCCTTTCCCCGTAGCCCTGCAAATGTTTTTCCTTCAGGTACTTATACAATTCCCTTTTGAAAGCCACAATTGAATCTGCCTCCACCACCCTTTCAGGCAGTGCATTCTAGATCCTAACCACTCGCTGCGTAAAAATGTTTTTCCTCATGTCGCCTTTGGTTCTTCTGCCAATCACCTTAAATCTGTGTCCTCTGGTTATTGACCCTTCCACCAATGGGAACAATTTCTCTCTATCTACTCTGTCTAGACCCCTCATGATTTTGAACACCTCTATCAAATCTTCTCTGCTCTGAGAATAACCTCAGCTTCTCTAGTGTATCCACGTAACTGAAGTTCCTCATCCCTGGAATCATTCTCGTAAATCTTTTCTGCACCCTCTCTAAAGCCTTCACATCCTTCCTAAAGTGTGGTGCCCAGAATTGGACACAATACTCCAGTTGAGGCCGAACCAGTGTTTAATAAAGGTTCATCATAACTTCCTTGCTTTTGTACTCTATGCCTCTATTTATAAAGCCCAGTATCCCGTATGCTTTTTTAACTGCTTTCTCTACCTGCCCTGCCACATTCAACGATTTGTGCACATATACCCGCAGGTCTCTCTGTTTATGCACCTCCTTTAGGATTTCACCCTTTAGTTTATATTGCCACTCCTTGTTCTTCCTACCAAAATATATTACTTTGCACTTTTCTGCGTTAAATTAAACGTGTCAAAGTAAAAAGCTTAACCATACAGACTGCAGCATTTGACACGTTGGACCCCCTGTGACCCCACCTCATTGTCTTAGCTGTATTTTGCTGTGTCTTTGATGTAATGCCTTTCTGACTGACCTGATTGTATCTCTGCCGAGGTGTGATGGAGGGCAGTCAGTAAGATTTACTGTAGTCGTCTGACATTGTACGCTACACATTGTTCTCTGTCTATATATGCTTTGCTGATTTGTATTCCTTCACTTTACCTGATGAAGGAGCAGTGCTCCGAAAGCTCGTGATTTCAAATAAAACTGTTGGACTATAACCTGGTGTTGTGCGACTTCTCATTTTCATATCGATTTTGTCCTTGACCCCCTCCAGGACGTCCTCTCTCTCCAGCACTGTAACATTCTCCTTAATCAATACTGCCTCCCCACCTCCTTTCTTTCTTTCCCTATCTTTCCTGAACACCTTATATCCAGGAATATTTAAAACCCATTCCTGCCCTTTTTGTGAGCTAGGTCTCCGTTATCACCACATCATATTCCCATGTGGCTATTTGCGACTGCAGCTCACCAACCTTATTTACCACGCTTCGTGCATTTACACACATGCACTATAAACCTGTCTTAGACCTTCTTGTATTCTCTCTTAGATTGACCCCACCTAATACCTCACTATTTCTTACTCTAGTAAGAAATTTGTGAAACCTGGCAGTTAAACCGAAGCAGGGACTGCTGCATCCAGGGGGGAAGTGGGGTAAGTGGCTTTATACCCACCTCCTGGATCCAGGGTCCCTAACTAACCCACTCTCCGTGATCGGAGACCGTCTCACGAGGCCTCCGATCATCTTGCCAGGCCTCCGATCCCCACCATGAGGCCTCACCCCGCCCCACCCCACTGGTGGCCGGCCCCGATCCTCTCTGGCCCCTGCCGATTCCCGATCTCCGGCCAACAGCTCCCCCGCCGATCCTCCAACCCCCGATCCCCGCCGACCCCCCCCCCCACCGATGCTCCGGTCGACTCCCCTCCCCAACATCGATTGCCCTCCCGCGATCCCCGATCCTCCACTGCCGACCCCACGACCCGTCCTCCCACCATCCCATGTCCTCAACTGCCGACACCCCCACGATCCCCAATCCTCCACTGCCGACTCCCCCTGCCGCGATCCCCGACTGCCGATTCCTGACCCTGACCCACTACACCCCCGTAATCCCTCCCCCGGACCGACCCCTCGCATCTGCAGGCCTACCCGCCCGCAGCCAGCCAGCCTCTCAATCTGGCTGGCTGCGGGCGAGAGTCCGTGGCCTCACATGGAAATCAGGCCCTGCTGTTAAATTCTGCAGGGCCTGCGGGAAACCCGGCGTTTCCATCCCGTCTCGGAGGCACCCCGCCCCCAACCTGCCTCCCTGGAGAAAATTCCAGCCTTTGTTACTGCAGACCCACTTTAATCAATCCTTTCAATCTCTGTCAGAATATGACTTTGTGGCCTAGATGTTTCCAAATGCCACATGGGCAGAGGGAACAAACCCCGTTCCCAAAGATGGAGGCCCGAGGATCGCAAAAATTGGTCCGTGGACCTCATCTAAATAATGAAAGCGAGCTGCTGACTCCTGTCACGCCTACAGAAGCAGCTTAACCGACGACAGACCAAATTTCAGGCCATCCGCTTTGTCGGCAGCGGGCCTCAGGTAAGTCCAGGAGAGGAGGACAGTTGGGGAGTGGGAGCTCAGGTAATGAAGCAGTCCATGCCCGCATGCAGCAAAACCTGGACGACATTCAGGCTTGGGCTGATAAATGGCAAGTAACATTCGCGCCACACATGTGCCAGGCAATGACTATCTCCAACAACAGGGAGTCGAACCACCACCCCTTGATATTCAACGGCATTACCATCGCTGAATCCCCCACCATCCATATCCTGGGGGTCACCATTGACCAGAAACTTAACTGGACCAGCCACATAAATACAGTGGTCACAAGAGCAGGTCTAAGGCTGAGTATTCTGCCTCCTGACTCCCCAAAGCCTTTCCACCATCTACATGGCACAAGTCAGGAGTGTGATGGAATACTCTCCACTTGCCTGGATGATTGCAGCTTCAACAACACTCAAGAAGCTCAACACCATCCAGGACAAAGCAGCCCGCTTGATTGGTACCCCATCCACCAGCTAAACATTCACTCCCTCCACCACCGGCGCACCGTGGCTGCAGTGTGTACCATCTATAAGATGCACTGCAGCAACTCGCCAAGGCTTCTTCGGTAGCACCTCCCAAACCCGCGACCTCTACCACCTAGAAGGAAAAGGGCAGCAGGCGCATTGGAACACCACCACCTCCAAGTTCCCCTCCAAGTCACGCTCCATCCTGACTTGGAAGTATATCGCCATTCCTTCATCGTCGCTGGGTCAAAATCCTGGAACTCCCTCCCTAACAGCACTATGGGATGATCTTCACCTCACGGACTGCAGCGGTTCAAGAAGGCAGCTCACCACCACCTTCTGATGGGCAATAAATGCTGGCCTTGCCAGCGATGCCCACATCCCAGGAATGAATCTTTTAAAAATGCCGGCCGTGGCTGTCAGGAGTGCTGTGGAGCCAGAGATAAAGCTCACCAACATTTATGATGTAACATTACTTGGATGGCAAATTCTTACATAAATGGTCAAATAGTCATTTGGCATTTTAATTAAATAAAAAGCCTTAAATGTTTTGGAGGTACATATAAATTAATATGTTTAACTATAAGCTACAGTCATTTTTGATACAGAGATACAACTTTTCTCACGTAAAACAAAGGCCTGAATTTTCTGGGGTGGTAGTGGATGCGATCGGAAGCGGGTCGGGTGGGAAAGTTGTTATCTTTGGGAGTGGGTCAAGAAGCCGCTGTCATCCTGCTCCCACGTACCTTTCCCCCAGGCGCGTCTGTCGGAGCAGACCCAACCCAACCGGCAGAGGCGGGCGACCCAATTTAACGTACTGGTAGCTTGTTGTCAGACCTTAAGAGTGGTTTTAACCATACCTTTTAAATTTAACTGGATGGCCACAGGAAACACGCTGCTCAGGAACTACATCTGTCAACCTGAGGCGGGAGTTCAGTGGCCATTGCTCCAGCTGATTAGCTGACAACATCAAATGTACAGTAAAAGCTCCCACCTCCCACCTGACAGATGATCACTTTCCTCAGCAGAAGTTGTTTCTCACAGCATTCCCAGCACAGATTCTGTAGGCTGCGGTCTTTCCAGCAAAGTCTCCATTAGTGACACCTCACTGGAAGAACCTCTCTCACCATTGACAGATTGCTTCTGTCATCTCTACATCACCTGCCATCTATTCCATCAGCATGGATGCCATTTATACTGTCTCACCTTGCTCCTCAGAATCTGACCACAATACTCCCCAGCACCAGGCACACCAGCAGCACCAACAACAACACCACCAACCTTCTCCGCAATCACCTGATGCTGCACAGGACAGAGAGCATCAGCACCCGAGCACATTGCTGCCCGGGAGGCCAGGGATGGCCTCATCATGGCCAGATTTACTTCACATGATGCTGTACACCCATATGGCTGCCACATGATGTGCCAAGTTGGCACCACCACACACCAACACCATAAAGCATCCCTGCAATGACCAAGCCATTCCTTTCACACTCACCACCATTGCTGGAGGTAGCGTTATGTCTCACCATTCACTGCAACTCACTAAGCCACCTACAAAGGTGCACACAAATCTGTCCAAGACCGGAAAGTGTTGAAAATAATTTTTTTTCTGTTTGACAGCACATTAACAGAAACTTTACATAAACATTGGATAAAACATCCAAGTGGCTACCCTTGTGAATCTACTTGTGTGTCATCTCTCTCATTCTACGTGCTTCAGGAAGGCAGATTATTATCTGAATGGCAATAGATTGGGAGAAGGGGAAGTGCAACGAGACCTGGGTGTCCTTGTGCACCAGACGCTGAAGGTAAGCATGCAGGTGCAGCAGGCGGTTAAGAAGGCAAATGGTATGTTGGCCTTCGTAGCGAGAGGCTTTGAGTACAGGAACAAGGATGTCTTGCTGCAGTTGTACAGGGCCTTGGTGAGAACACATCTTGAGTATTGTGTGCAGTTTTGGTCGCCTTATCTGAGGAAGGAGGTTCTTGCCATGGAAGGAGTTCAGCGAAGATTCACCAGGCTGATACCTGGATGGCAGGAATGACGTATGAGGAGAGATTGGGTCGATTGGGCTTATACTCGCTGGAGTTTAGAAGAATGAGAGGGGATCTCATTGAAACTTATAAAATTCTGAAAGGACTGGACAGCCTAGATGCAGGAAGGATGTTCCCGATGGTCGGGGAGTCCAGAACCAGGGGTCACAGTCTAAGGATAAGGGTAAGCCATTTAGGACAGAAATGAGGAGGAATTTCTTCACCCAGAGAGTGGTGAACCTGTGGAATTCTCTACCACAGAAGGCAGTAGAGGCCAATTAATTAAATATATTCAAGAAGGAGTTGGATATATTTCTTAAGGCTAAAGGGATCAAGGGATATGGGGAGAAAGCAGGGACAGGGTTCTGAATTTGGATGATCAGCCATGATCGCATTGAATGGCGGAGCAGGCTAGAGAGGCCGAATGGCCTACTCCTGCTCCTATCTTCGATATTCTATGTTTCTATGTTTCTACAAGGTGCTACCCTTGTGGTTTCAGCAGAGGTAGAGGCAGCCTGCTCACTTCCCTGCTGCCAAGGAGCTGGAGAGCACCTTGCTGCACATTAGTGGAGCTATGAGGACCCACGTCTATGCTGACATCCCTCCTAGAGAGGAGGTCTATGAGGCTCTGCCATCTATTCTCCATACATAGAGTCATAGAGTCTTACAGTATTTTGGCCCATCGAGTCCGTGCCGGCTCTCTGTAGAGCAATCCAGTCAGTCCCATTCCCCCGCTCTATCCCCGCAGCCCTGCAAGTTTATTTCCCTCAAGTGCCTATCCAGTCTCCCCTTGAAAACATAGTCATCTATCCTCCATAGATAGCCACCTATTCTCCATAGAGACCATGTGCTCCTGTGAGTGGCGCATTAGCGGCTCCATGTAGGTGGTCATCCTATCTATGGAGGCGCCTACAGTTGCCATCGCCTGCGACACGGTGGTGCTCATGTTGGAGATGGATTTCTCCATTCTCTGAACATGTGCAGACATCACGGTTGCAAAACCTGTCAGAGCCTCCTGCACTTCTTCCTGCACCTTCAGGATCGTCCTCTTTCTGGATGGCCCCCGAGGATCAGCATCTGCTTGCAGCTGAGCAGAGCTAGGAGCATCCTGTGCCCGCCGGTGAGGAGTCTCCACTGCCGTCCCTGTCTCCACCATCTGCTCTTGCTCACTTGTGACACCAGGTGAGAACACTATTCTATCTCACGTGGCACCCACCGAGGTGCGCGTATTTGCTCTGGTGCTGGGTGCGCTTTTGTCTGGTGACGGTGCACCCTCAGAGGCTGGAGGCTCCTCTGAGGAGTCATCTTCCTCTTCCTCCTGGACAGTTTGGGGATGGCCTCTTGATGGACCTATGGGAGAGTAAAGAGATGAGTTAGATATGTCATATGAAGAGTGGGTACAGATACCATTATGCACATGATGACCATTCAGTGGCTGCTGACATCAGTGCCCATATGAGTGACTGATGTATGCCATGTAGCTGTATGATATGTAATTCTGTCACCAGGTTGCTGAGATGTCCCCCTCTCTCCATCTCCCACCTCCATCTGCTCGGCGACTCCAGATATTTCTAAAGCAGCCTCCTCTGCTGTTGTAAGACTTGCAAATGAAGGAGGGCCACCACCGGTTCTCTCCCTCTCCCTCTTATTTTGGGCTCTTTTTTTCCTGCAAGGATGGAAAGAAGAGATGGTCAAGTTAGAGTGATGGAATAAGTGTAAGGAATGGATGGGTTAGATCTTTAGAGGGTGACTATGATGGAGTGGGGTGCCAAAGCCAAGTAGCCTCCTTGTGTGTTATTAGTTGGTATGATTCCACTAGGATGAGGGTGAGTGTGAGAGGTGGCTAGTGAGATGGGGATGTGATAATTTAGATAGAGTGAGAGGGATGGGTGGACATGCAAGGTATGTTGGTGTGAGTTAGGATGTACAGGGGTCGGGTTGGGAAGGCAGAGTGATGGGGATTTGATGAGAGGCACAGCAGGATGCAGTTGAGTGTAGAAACATAGAAACATAGAAGATAGGAGCAGGAGTAGGCCATTCGGCCCTTTGAGCCTGTTCCGCCATTTAATGAGATCATGGCTGATCATCCAAATTCAGTACCCTGTCTCTGCTTTCTCCCCATATCCCTTGATCCCTTTAGCCTTAAGAAATATATCTAACTCCTTCTTGAATATATTTAATGAATTGGCCTCAACTGCCTTCTGTGGTAGAGAATTCCACAGGTTCACCACTCTCTGGGTGAAGAAATTCCTCCTCATCTCAGTCCTAAATGTCTTACCCCTTATCCTTAGACGGTGACCCCTGGTTCTGGACCCCCCCCGCCATTGGGAACATCCTTCCTGCATCTAGTCTGTCTAGTCCTGTTAGAATTTTATAAGTTTCAATGAGATCCCCTCTCATTCTTCTAAACTCTAGCGAATACAAGCCCAATCGACCAAATCTCTCCTCATACGTCATTCCTGCCATCCCAGGTATCAGTCTGGTGAATCTTCGCTGCACTCCCTCCATGGCAAGAACATCCTTCCTCAGATAAGGTGACCAAAACTGCACACAATACTCAAGGTGTGGTCTCACCAAGGCCCTGTACAACTGCAGCAAGATATCCTTGCTCCTGTACTCGAATGCTCTCGCTATGAAGGCTAACATACCATTTGCCTTCTTAACCGCCTCCTGCACCTGCATGCTTACCTTCAGCGACTGGTGCACAAGGACACCCAGGTCTCGTTGCACTTCCCCTTCTCCCAATCTATTGCCATTCAGATAATAATCTGTCTTCCTGTTTTTGACACCAAAGTGGATAACCTCTCATTTATCCACATTATACTGCATCTGCCATGCATCTGCCCAATCACCCAACCTGTCCAAATCATACTGGAGTTTCTCTGCATCCTCCTCACAGCACACACGCCCACCCAGCTTTGTGTTGTCTGCAAACTTGGAGATATTACATCTAGTTCCCTCGTCTAGATCATTAATATATATTGTGAATAACTGGGGTCCGAGCACCGATCCCTGCGGTACCCCACTAGTCACTGCCTGCCACTCAGAAAAAGACCCATTTATTCCAACTCTTTGCTTCCTGTCTGCTAACCAGTTCTCTATCCAAGTCAGTATCTTACCCCCAATCCCATGTGCTTTAACTTTGCACGCTAATCTCTTATGCGGGACCTTATCGAAAGCCTTCTGAAAGTCCAAATACACCACATCCACTGGTTCTCCATTATCTATTCTACCAGTTACATCCTCAAAAAATTCCAGTAGATTAGTCAAGCATGATTTAACTTTTGTAAATCCATGTTGACTTTGTCCGATCCGGTCACTGTTTTCCAAGTGCTCTGCTATTACATCTTTTATAATGGACTCTAGCATTTTCCCCACTACCGATGTCAGGCTATAATTTCCCGTTTTCTCTCTACCACCTTTTTTAAATAGTGGGGTTATATTAGCTACCCTCCAATCCATGGGAACTGTTCCAGAGTCTATAGAATTTTGGAAGATGACCAGCAATGCATCTATTATTTCTAGGACCACTTCCTTAAGTACCCTAGGATGTAGATTATCAGGCCCTGGGGATTTATCGGCCTTCAATCCCGTCAATTTCCCTAACACCATTTCCCTACAAATAATGATTTCATTCAGTTCCTCCCTCTCATTAGACCCTATGTTCTCCGACATCTCTGGGAGGTTATTTGTGTCCTCCTTTGTGAAGACAGAACCAAAGTATGTATTTAATTGTGCTGCCATTTCTTTGTTCCCCATTATAAATTCCCCTGATTCTGACTGCAAGGGATCTATGCCTGACTTCACCATACTTTTTCTCTTCACATATCTATAGAAGCTTTTACAGTCAGTTTTTATGTTCCCTGAAAGCTTACTCTCATATTCTATTTTCCCCCTCTTAATTAATCCCTTTGTCCTCTTTGCTGATTCCTAAACTGCTCCCAATCCTCAGGTTTGCTGCTTTTTCTGGCCAACTTATATGTCCTCTCCTTGCATCTTATGCTATCCCTAATTTCCCTGGTTAGCCACGGTTGAGTAACCTTTTTTGTTTTATTTTTATGCCAAACAGGGATGAACAAATTCTGTAGTTCATCCATGCGATCTTTAAATGTTTGCCATTGCCTATCCACCGTCAACCTTTTAAGTAACGTTCCCCAATTCATCCTAGCCAACTCGCGCCTCAGATCATCATAGTTTCCTTTATTTAAATTCAGGACCCTAGTCTCTGAGTCAACTACTTCACTCTTCATCTTAATGAAGAATTCTATCATATTATGATCGCTCCTCCCCAAGGGGCCTCGCACAACAAGATTGCTAATTAATCCTTTCTCATTACATAATACCCAGTCTAAGATGGCCTGATCTCTAGTTGGTTCCTCGACATGTTGGTCCAGGAAATCAATCCGTATACACTCTAGGAATTCCTCCAGCACAGTATTGTTACTAATTTGGTTAGCCCAATCTATATGTAGATTAAAGTCACCCATGATAACTGCTGCGCCCTTATTGCACGCGTCTCTAATTTCCCATTTAATGCCATCCCCAACCTCAGCATTACTGTTTGGGGTCTGTATACAACTCCCACTAATGTTTTTTGCCCCTTGGTATTTCTCAGCTCTACCCATACAGATTCCACATCATCAGAGCTAATATCTTCCTTACTATTGTGTTAATCTGCTCTTTAACCAGCAATGATACCCCACCTCCTTTTCCTTTTTGCCTGTCTTTCCTGAACATTGAATACCCCTGGATGTTGAATTCCCAACCTTGATCACCCTTGAGCCATGTTTCCGTAATCCCAATTATATCATATCCCTTTACATCTATTTGCGCAGCTAATTCATCCACCTTATTACGAATGCTCCTCGCATTAAGACACAAAGCCTTCAGGCTTGTTTTTTTAACACTCTTAGACCTTTTAGAATTATTATTTACTGTGGCCATGTTTGATTTACACCCTTGATTTCTCTGACTGCCACTTCTGCTTTTCTCCTTCCTGTCTTTTGCTTCTATCCTTCCTTCCCTTTCCTCTGTCTCCCTGCACAGGTTCCCAACCCCCTGCCATTTTAGATTAAACCCTCCCCAACAGCACTAGCAAAAGTCTCCCTAGGACATCAGTCCCGGTCCTGCCCAGGTGCAAACCATCCAGTTTGTACTGGTCCCCCCTCCCCCAGAACCGGTTCCATCCAATGTCCCAGGAATTTGAATCCCTCCCCCTTGCACCATTCCTCTAGCCACGTATTCATCTGAAATATCCTTCTATTTCTACTCTGACTAGCACGTGGCACTGGTAGCAATCCTGAGCTTACTACTTTTGAGGTCCTATTTTTTAATTTACCTCCTAACTCCCTATATTCAGCTTTTAGGACCTCATCCCGGTTTTTACCTAAGTGTGGCTTTGTTCTCATGTTTCCTGATCTAATGAGATCATTGAAACATTTGCGGCACTGCTCCCAGCTCCTCCTGACCATATCCCTGCTGGTGACCTCCTCTGCAATCTCCAACCAGGCTGTTTTGGTGTCCTGGGGATGTCTCTTCCGCCCTTTGGAAGGGAAGAGGACCTCCCTGTGTGCTCTGACTCCCTCCATAAGCATATGGAGGGATTCATCGGTGAACGTGGGTGCAGCCCACTGCCTCTGTGCAGTCATTGTCAGTGTTTGCAGCACTCCAATGCTGTAGTGCACTGACAGCACTATGTTACATTGACAATCAAATCCAATGTGGCCATGGCTCCTTTAAAGATCCCGGCTGAAAACGCCTCATCGATGCCGTCCCCAGACCCGCACCATTTAATTGGGCCGGGTAACACGCGTGGCGGGCTTATTAATCTCTATTAAGGGAAAGTCGTTTTCAGCAGCGGGATGGAGCCAGCAGCGGGGTCACGACCCGCCATGGCCACCGCCCACACCGGACCCACCCAGGTAGGCAAAATTCCGGCCAAACTTTTCAGAAATTCTTTGTGGAATTAAGGGTACAATAACTTCACCTGACAGGAATTAAACAGATTAGTGAAGATATGACATAATGACAATCTGGCAAAGGCAGCAGTTGCACTAAATCAATATGTCAACAGGGATCCACTTCATCAAAAGCAAACTATAGCAGCAATCTGCCTCATCCAAATTCAAATAGGATAGCAGCAGGCTCTCAGCAAATCAGACAAGTAGACTAGTGAAATACAAACAGAAAATGCTGGAAATACTCAGCAGGTCAGGCAGCATCTGTGGAGAGAAACCAAGTTAAGGTTTCAGATTGATGACCTTTCATCAGAATTGGAAAATGTTACAGATGTAACAGGTTTCAAGCAAGTACAGGGGCAAGGAAAGGTGATGGGAGGAAAGAACAAAAGGGAAGGTCTGTCATAGGGTGAAAGGCAGGAGAGATTAAATGACATAAGGGTTGATCTGTCTGAAGCTGAACCACACTGTTCGCAACCTTGGTGTCATATTTGACCCTGTAATTAGCTTCCGACCACATATCCGCAGCATAACAAAGACCGCCTACTTTGACCTCCGTAACATCGCCTGTCTCCGCCTTTGCCTCACTTCATCCATGCCTTTGTTAACTCTAGACTTGACTATTCCTACGCACTCCTGGCTGGCCTCCCACATTCCACCCTACGTAAACCTGAAGCCATCCAAAACTCGGCTGCCCGTGTCCTAACTCGCACCAAGTCCCGTTCACCCATCACCCCTGTGCTCGCTGACCTACATTGGCTCCCGGTTAAGCAGCACCTCGTTTTCAAAATTCTCATCCTTGTTTTCAAATCCCTCCATGGCCTCGCCCCTTCCTATCTCTCTAATCTTCTTCAGCCTCACAAACCCCGCCCCCCCCCACCCCCGAGATATCTGTGCTCCTCTAATTCTGCCCTCTTGAGCATCCCTGATTATAATTGCGCAACCTTTGGCGGCCGTGCCTTCTGATGCCTAGGCCCTAAGCTCTGGAATTCCCTGCCTAAGCCTCTCCACCTCGCTACCTCTCTTCCCTCCTTTAAGACGCTCCTTAAAACCTACCTCTTAAACCAAGCTTTTGGTCAGCTGCCCTAATTTATCCTTATGTGGCTCGGTATCAAATTTTTTTGTCTTCAAATATTCCTGTGCAACGCATTGGGATGTTTTACTACGTTAAAGGCGTTATATAAATACAAGTTGTTGTTGTTGATGGTGCAAGGCAAAAGGGGGTGCTTATGGGTCAAGTAAAGAAACAAAAGATGGGTCTAGAAGAGGTGTAAATGTAACAGTGTAGGAGGCTGAGGACAGAGAGGTCAGGGTGGGAGTGGAGTGGTGAATTAAAGGGACAGGCGACCGAAAGCTCGGGGTCACGCTTGCGGACTGAACGGAGGTGTTTCACAAAGCAATCATCCAGTCTGCATTTGGTCGCCCCAATGTAGAGGAGACCACATCGTGACCAGCAAATACAGTATAGTAAATTTAAAGAAGTACAAGTAAATCGCTGTTTCACCTGGAAGGAGTGTTTGGGGCCCTGGACGGTGGGAAGGGAGGAGGTAAAAGGGCAGGTGTTGCATCTTCTGCGCTTGCACAGGAAGGTGCCATGGGAAGGGGAGGGGCGTGTTGGGAGTGATTGAGGATTGGACCAGCGTGTCGCAGAGGAACGGTCCCTTCGGAAAGGTGAAACGGGAGGGGAGGGGAAGATGTGTTTGGTGGTGGGATCATGCTGGAGGTGGCGGAAATGGCAGAGGATGATCCGTTGAATGTGAGACTGGTAGTGTGGAAGGTGAGGACAAGGGGAACCCTTTCGTAGTTCTGGAATGGAGGGGAAGGGGCGAGAGCAGAAGTACGGGAAATGGAACGGACACAGTCAAGGGCCCTGTCAACCACCGTGGAGGGGAATCCTCGGTTGAGGAAAAAGGAAGACATATTGGAAGCACTGGTATGGAAGATAGTATCATCAGAACAGATGTGACAGAGAGGGAGAAACTGGGAGAATGGAATAGAGTCCTTACAGGAAGCAGGGTGGGAGGAAGTGTAGTCCAGGTAGCTGTGGAAGTCAGTGGGTTTATAGTGGATATAGTAGACTAGTGATATTTACTTCATTGCAAACAAACAGGCTAGCAATGATCTTTCAATGAGGCATTCCACTTGGGCAGGAGCATGGGTTTCATTGACACCAATGCACTCTGGAAGCTGTAGTCCTGTGATCCAATGCAAGGCATCCAGCTCCTGTAATCATGCATTATCTGTGGTCTGGCATACTTCTGGCTCATCATTTGCTAATCTCAAACTAGCCTAGGACCAGGCAGTTGGCTGGAAATTCTCCTAAGTCCTCAGTTTTACTAGTGCTCAGTGACTTCCCCGGTGACAACACTTCTAATGGTCTAACTAATTCCTCGCAAGTGGATGACTCTGTACTGGTGCTTGCGCAGGTTAGATGCCAGGATGTAGTTGGTGATAAAGTGGCTGAAGCTTCTGTTCTGGAAGTGCTGAGGTAGTTATTTGAATGGCCAGCCTCTTCCTCCATACACTCCTATAATATGAAAGACAGAAGAGCTATGTTAGCTTTGCAGATGGTGACATTTATCAATTGAAAAAATAACGGGTGAGTGTAAGGGCAATACAGTACTTTAAGAAAGAACAAAAATCTAAAACTACATATGAGAAGCCTTTATCAACCTTCTGTTTCCAGCTCGCCTTGAACCTCATTTTTCCCTACAGGCTCTCCTATCCATCTGCCTACTATATCTAGAAGGTGTTTGAGTGTTCGGAGAGGTTGCCCACAGCAGAACAGAGTTTTCCTCCCACCCAGGTGCTGATAGAGAAAGAGTGCATGAAGCTATCTGAGGGGCAGAGCATGGTATACCTCTGAGTGGTGTATAGGCAGCACAGCCTTGAATTACTTTGGCTACCCTTGTGAGGTCATTAAACCTCTTTCTGCATTGTATGGCAGTTCTTGAGGTGGTGGAGGATGCACTGACTGCACCTCTGTCCAGAGAACCCGCAAAACTCTCACATGCCAGAAGCAGCAGCAAGGGCTGGAGGGGATTATCTGATGGGCATTGATGCATTGGAAAATCTAGGGACCTTCCAGCTGCTTATACCCTTGAGTCTGCTGCTTCTCCTGCCTTCCTACTCAGATGTGATGCTACCCTTTAACTAGCTGCAGTTTTTTATAGGATGCACAACAACATTATTTCCCTTTGCGCCAGTGGCAGTAAGCAAACGGAGTGGATTTTTCTGGTCTCCAAACCACCCTGCATGTTAATGAGAGCTGTGGGAGGGAAATATGGTGGGTCTCAGGGTCACCTCTCTGCAAAAGAATTCAGACCTTGATTTCTAATGAATTGATAGCTACCCTGTGGATGAGAAAACATTTCAGGCTGGTGTGAATGTACAGAAATGAAATATAGCAATGTTCTGAATTTCCTGCTGGTTTTTATTTGTGTTTTCACGGATGCTAAGGCATGCAAATGAGAGCATTAAGTTGCAGCCTTAAATTCTCTGCAAAATTCCCACCCTACGTTGAAGTGGACATTAAAAGCCAGCAAACGTATGGGTTGTCAGCAATGGTCCCTCTAAGCTGCACAGCTGCGCAGTAATGGGAATGGTCCCGCGCAGGCCGCTCACCGGCTTTTACATTGTAAATACCGCACATGCGCAGAAATTTAAAGGGACGGCGCATTAAAAGAAACAGGCCGCGCAGAACAAAGCCCAGCTTACAGGGAACATTGGTTGTCAGGAAGTAAACTGTTAAAGGTACACTATCATTTTAATTAAACATCTTTTTGTAAGATAGGATTTCACAAAAGAGACCGAAGAGTGCATGCCAGGGAGATCAGGTGGCACTAAAACTAGAATTGTCTGGATCTGCCATTACGTTACTAATTGTATCAGTAGACCCAGGCACAATTACCTGACAATAACTGAGAGGAACTGCCTATCCAGATTCCAGGTCAACAAAGAGCCAGTTGCAGAACCACCTTCTTAAGGGCAACTAGGGATGAGAAATAAATGCTGGCATTGCCAGCGACACCCATATCCCCAAAATTATTTTAATAAAAATGAGCTGTGCTACCATTAGTCGTATTTAATGTTTATGTATTTGTGTATCCAGGATGAGAAAAGATCATCAGACCCATTTATACTCACCCCGCCCACCCCAACCTTCATCTGATTTCATCCCCATATAACAATCCTCCCTCCGCCCAGCTCCTGGGAGAAGCAAAAAAACAGATCTGTAACCAGTTCAAATATGGAACCACCAAAAATTCCTCTCACCACTCATGAATGACTAGTCAAGCCCCAGGAGGCCCTAAAACCATTAATTAGTATCCAGAATGATTTAGACCTACCTTCCATTTGATGTGTTACCTCTTTTTCCAGAAGTCCATCTATTATCTTCTTGAATCAGTCTTTACTACCTCCTCTGGACTTCTGTCCCACAGGTCGATCAATTGTGAATAGTGACCATAATTTGATCGAGTTTGATATTAGATTTGTTAGAGAGCAGCGAGAGTCATAAACCAAGGTTTTAAATTTAAGTAAGGCAAACTTCAAATGGATAAGAAATTAATTGACCATTGACCACAGTAAACAGGACTGAACTGTTAATGGATAAACCTACAAACAAGCAGTGGGAAGTATTCAAAGTTTTTGGGTACAATACAAAACCAGTACATACCCCTAAAAGGCAAAAGCTCCACTACTGTAATTAAGTAACCACA
This sequence comes from Squalus acanthias, assembly GCA_030390025.1. NCBI lineage: Eukaryota > Metazoa > Chordata > Chondrichthyes > Squaliformes > Squalidae > Squalus > Squalus acanthias. Next base: position 127,196,151 of record CM059429.1, read on the forward strand.
GTCAACAAATGAAATAAAAGACAATATCAAGCTAAAAGAAAAGGTTTACACAAGTGCAAGGAACATCAGAAACCCAGCAGATTGGGAGAGTTATAAAAAGCAACAAAGGGATACGAAGAAAGTAATGAGGTGCAAAAAGGGAGAATGAAAAATACTCTCTAGTGATAGCAAAGCTAACTGTAAAAGTTTTTATAAATTTATTAAGAGAAAGATAGTGGTAAGGGGAATATGGCCCAGTAAAGACAGATGCAGATTATATTATAATAGCTAATAAGGAAATGGCAGACTTATTAAATGAATACTTTGGGCTGGATTTTCTCAGCCCCGAGGCGACAGGTATGGAGGCGGGACTGCCTGGAAAGTTGCAGAATTTGGGGGCGGGTGGCAAACCCGCCCCCACCCCGCCTCCATGCCCTCTTGCCAAGAGGCGGGAAGATGTCTGGCCCCAGGTCCCGTCTCCTTGGAGGCAGGAAGGTATTAAAGCCTATTAACTGCCTGTTAACAGGTAGTTAACAGGCAGAAAATAGTATTTTCCCCATTTTTTGTGCTGAAGTGCGGGCTTCCCGACCTGGGGGAACCCCGCCGGGGTGTAGGAGGTGAGTAGGAGGTTTGCGGGGGTCGGAGGGGTCTGAAAGTGCGATGTAGAGGTGAGTGATGGGTGTAAGTGTGGAGTGGTAAGTATGTGAGGTGAGTGTAAAGTGTTAGAAAATGTTAACTTACCTTTGTTTCTACCTACAGTCTTCAGCCGCTGTGGAGCCGGAGTCCCCGACATCTCCATTGTAGAGATCACAGACTGGCTGTTGAATCCTCCGATCCAACAGCCAGCTGATTTCTGCTAAGTAGAAAGGTTTGATGAGTCCTGAACACAAGAACTCATCAAACTACACAGAATGTCAGTGTTTGACAGCTTCACAGAGCTGTCAAATGATGACATTTCTTCTTTCAAAAGTTCTTGACAGATGACACGTCATACGTTGACGTGCTCTGTCACTGACTTCCCCCTAATTGGCCTGCTGAGCCCGCTGGGCGGGCTTAACAAGGTCAATCAGGGGAAATTCACGCTGGTTGGCCAGAAGCTGATGGAGGCAGGATTGAAACCCGGCAAGCAGCAGTCCCGCCTCCAAAAGCTTCCCATTCAGAAAATCCAGCCCTTTGTATCCATTTTCACAGTAGATGAAGAGGACAAAATGGGGAGAGGACTAAAGAGGACAAACCTGCAGTATATAGGAGCCTAAAATGATGTCAAGGAGTGTAACTTACTGGATTTAATATAAGTAAAGCAAATGGTAATGGAGAAAATAATGGGGCTTAAGATAACCAAATCAATAGAACATGATGGATTCCACCCTAGGGTATTAAAAGAAACAGGTGTGCAAATTGCTGATGCATTAGTCATAATTTTTCAAAGCTCTCTAGATTCTTCAATTGGATTGGAAAATTGCAAATACCCCTCCATTAGTTAAGAAAGGAGGGAGGGACAAATTAGGAAACTACAGACCTGCCAGTTTAACGTCACTTGTGGGGAAGTTATTGGAATCTATCATCAGTTTCAGAGTGACTGAGCACTTGAACACGTATGAGCTGATCAAAGAGAGTCAGCATGGATTTGTGAAGGCCAGGACATGTTTGACTTTTTGAGCAGGTCACTAACATGGCGAACAGGGGAGTATCTATGGATGTTGTCTATATGGACTTCCAGAAGGCATTTGCTAAGGAGCCGCAGAAGAAATTATTAGCTAAAATAAAAGTGCACGAATTTGAAGGTTATTTTGTGACATGGGTTAGTAATTGGTTAGGAGGTAGGAGACAGAGAGTCGGGAATGTACTCTGATTGGTGGGATGTGAAAAGTGGTGCTCCCCAGAGAGCTATACTGGGGCCTCAGCTTTTCACAATATATAGCAATGACTTGAATGAAGGCATAGTGGCCTAGAAATTCATTTAGACCAGTTTTCAAGCACTGAATGAGCGCAGGGAATGAGCCCTGAGCCCAAAGACAGAGGATTGTGAGAAATTGGTCCTCAAGCCTCATCTAAATAATTGCAGTGAGCTGCCGGCGTCTGATGGCTCAGCTGATGAAGAATTGAATCGGCAGTGGTCCTTGGGTAAGTCCTGGAGGCGGGTGGGGGTGAGGGTGGGGCTGATCACAGCCAGTAGCTGCCATCAGGAGTGCTGTGGAACTGAGAGGAGCACTCCTGCTCCTCCTAGCTGCACATCAATTTTTAGAAAATAATTACGCTTGCTAGGCCGCATCCATGTCAATAATTGGGACTTTCCTAAAACAGACGTGAGGCCCCTCATTCGCATACCTCAATTAGATGACCCCTCAACCTTCTAAACTCAATGGAATACAAGCCACATTTGTGCAACTTATTCTCATAGGAAGTATATGTTGGCCTTGGAAGGGGTACAGCACAGATTCACCAGAATGATGCCAGGGCTTAAAGGGATAAATTATGAGGACAGGTTGCACAAACATGGCTTGTATTCCACTGAGTTTACAAGGTTGAGGGGTGATCTAATTAAGGTGTTTAAAATGATAAAAGGATTCGATAGGGTAAATATAGAGAAACTATTTCCTCTGGTGGGAGAATCCAGAACAAGGGGCACAATCTTAAAATAAGAGCCAAGCCATTCAGGAGTTAAATAAGGGAATATGTTTAATACAAAGGGTAACAGAAATCTGGAATTCTCTCCCCCAAAAAGCTGCGGATGCTGAGTCAATTGAAATTTTCAAGACTGAGATCGACAGATTTTGATTAGGTAAGAGTATCGAGGGATATGGATCAAAGGACGGTAAATGGAGTTGAAGGACAGATTAGCCATGATCTAATTGAGGGGTGAAACAGACTCAAGGGGCTAAATGGCCTATTCCTGTTACTATGTCTTCATCCCCGCCACATACTCCATACCGTTGCCATCAATTCGATCCCCCTCCCTGCCCACTGTCTCAGGCTGAAGCAGAGTGTCCGCAACCTCAGCCTCCTGTTCCACCCCAAACTGAACATCCAATCCCACATCATGTCCATCACAAAGCCTGCCTACTTCCACCTCTGTAACATCGCTTACCTCAGCCCAACTGCTATGGAAACCCTCATCCATGCCTTTGTCAACTCTGGGCTTGACTATTCCAATACTATCCTAGTCGGCCTCCCATTTTCCACCTTCCATAAACGTCAGCTCATCTAAAACTCTGCTGTTCGTATCCTATCCGGCACCAAGTCCCGCACACCTACTACCCCTGTCCCTTGTGAGCTATATTAGCTCTCGGTACTTCAATGCATCAAATTTAAAATTTTCATCCTTGTGTTTAATGCCCTTCACTCAATGGCCTTGTCCCTCCCTATCTCTGTAACCTCCTCCAGCCAGGCAACACCCCTTTCCTGAACTCTCCATTCCTCCAACTCTGTCTTTTTATTCATCCCCTCCTCCCTTCACCACTGGTGGCCATGCTTTTAGCTGTCTCGGCCTCATGCTCTGTAATTCTCTGCCTAACTCTCTCAATCTCTCCAGCTCCATCTCCTTCTTTAAGACCCTCCTTAAAACACATCTCTTTGACCAAGCTTTTGGTCAACTCTCGTAATATCTCCTTCTTTGGCACTGTGAAGCGTCTTGGTATTTTTTTTACATGACCTAAGTCCAAGTTGTTGTTGCTGTTGCTTACCTCTACCATTCCAATATCACACGTTAAGTTTCTGAGACTTTTCTAACCTTCTTACTCTCGATTATTTCAGCTCTCATATCGCAGATCACTTTCATATGGGAGACTCTCAACTCCTCCATACCATTCAGAGTGTGTATCCTAGCCTTGTGATCTAGATGGGCTTTCGGTCATGCCCGGAAACAAGCAGCAAAACTTGTTTGGTAATTGCTTTTGGCTACTTGATTTATCCTTTGCCTCTATAGGATTTCATTCCCGTCTTCAAAATTGGTTGAGCATCACATCAACCTTTATTTGGAGTTTAAAATATCAAGCAAATTTATTTTACAATTGATGAACAATCACATAAATAACAGTTATAGTTCTATTTCTATATTTACACCAGGCATTCTTCAATGTAAACTCCTTGAGTGGACAAAATAACATAAATTTCAATTCTAAGAACTGAGCTAATCCTTTCGATCCCCTTTTAAATCATAAGTTTCTTTTCCTGGAATGTCTTACCAGTGTAGGAGCCTGATTAATCTAAGCCATTTCTTGGCAATTCAGACCAATTTTTCTTTCTTTCAGAAGAGGAAACCAATTGGTTCCTCCTCTGGGTTTTCAAATAAACCCTTTGATTTGAACGGAAGAGCTCTTTTTATATTCTGGAAAAGAGTTGCTGGGATGTGAACTTTGGATTTTGAACATCTGATCACTCAGATTTAAACAGGAACTGAACCAATCACATATCATTGTTGAAGTTTGAATTATTCTCTCTCTAGCCTGTAACTGCCAAAAGTTGCAACATTGTTTTGGCAGAAGCTTATTACAAGATTCTGGCTTAGCTGGCTGTTAAACTCCTTGGGGGCCATACTTCCTGGGGGTGGGAGAACACAAAGGAGATAAATCATCTGCGGGAGAGGCAGGAATTTGGAGTCAAAAATAAGTCAGCTGGGTTTCCGCCCCATGCAACCTGTGACCAATATTTGGTTCCGGGACTGGGGGCTGGGGACAAGTCTTCCGTCGACCCTCCCTATGTCTGCAACCAACTTTGGTGGCATGTCTAAAGGTATCCCCAGGCTACCCAGGCCAGCACGCCCTCCTTAGGCTCAACTACTAAGAGCAGGCGTACGTTCTATTGTAGGTCTAGTAAAAGCCCGAACAGAGACAAAGGTATTTGTCTTCTGGGATCAAATACCTTCTGAAGTGAGGCACTTTGTTTTCCTGTGTGGAAAATCGATGTTTTTAGATATAAATCTTCAACCTTTTGAGGATCTCTAGGTCCTTCCATCAGGGCTGCAGGGCACCACTCTTATTTTGCGGAACCTCATGGGGCGCATTGTATTAGTCGTATGATACAACAATAATGGAGTGGTTGATTCATCATGGCAATCAATCTCTATCAATTAGTCTACAACAGACCCAGCCATGTGGCGAGGAAACCTCCAGAGGTGGAAAGCTTTGGGAATCATAGCTTCAAAGTCACTGTTCCTCCCTTACACTTTCCATATGTCATGTCTCAAATTACTCATACTGGAATGGGTTCAACATCCAGTGACAGAGCAGGGGCCTTTTAATTTGGGGGCCTTTGTATATTATGACTGGATTTAATGAGACAAACAGCAAACCAAAATTAGACAAAAATATTTCACTTTTGTGAAAGCCCGCATTGGAATTTCTACCTTAAAAAGAGTGAATTATCACTTCATGTATCATATTGAGTGATATTAATGCTTTGATTGGCTAAACCAACATTGTTAATTTCCAGTTTATGTTTAGTGCAATGGGTTCCTGTTGATTTTGAGAAGAAATAGGTAAACTTAAAGACTTTTTTTTTACTTTGTTTTGGCAGTAAATTGCATCCAATTAAAATGAAGGGTCTTAACACAAGGGGACAGAACAATTTTCCATTTTTGGGGTACCCAATACCAAGATCAAACAGTTCCAATTCAAGAATAATATGCATTAGTTTCAAAATAAAGCTTTCTTTCCACTGGCATTAAGCCTTATACCAATGTGCCTTAGATAAACATCGACACTGAAGTTTAATTCTGTGGTCTTGGACTAGTAAATGGTTTAAGACTGCTCAACTTGCAATTAGGTATTACAAAGTACTTACAGCACACAAACAGGCCGTTCAGCTCAACAGGTCCATGCCGGTGTTTATGCTCCACACGAGCATCTTCCCACCCCTCTTCATCTAACCCCATCAACATATCCTTCTATTCCTTTCTCCCTCATGTGATTATCTAGCTTCCCCTTGAATGCATCTGACAGAAACTCACAGAAAGAATAGTCGCTTATCCCATCAGTCTTATCAATCCAGGTCCCACAGGTGCAAAGATAATTTGTTAACTGACTGCATTGTCCAGTCCTTTTAGAATAGTTACCTTTTTTGAAGATTTTGAAAAGAGCTTTTCTTCTGCAGCTGCTCAGTCATAGTCAAATGAGTTTGGTGCTGTTAAGTGTGAATAGAAAGTTGGCCTGAATGTTAGTTGTGCTTGATGGCAGATGTCTGTAAAATGCAGTGGAATCTGATTGTTTTGTACAGTATATTTTTGAAACACTTTATGGGGTAGTATTTCCACAGGGTATGTCCCAACTGTTTACCATAACTTCAGTGGAAACACTGGAGAAATAGCCATTTACGCATTCCTTTAAGGTTTCCTATGGAGTTACAGCAGAATGCTGACATTCCAAGCGTGCCTATTTATGTTTTGAATTCTGCCATTTTTTCCTTTTATGTGTTGTGTGCTTTCCCATCAAAACTACCATAATCACACTTCTTTTCAAAGAGCACATCATTTGCTGACAATACAAAGCTAGGTGGGAAAGTAAGCTGTGAGGAGGACACAAAGAGGCTGCAAAGGGATATAGTGGTTGGGCAAGAAGGTGGTTGATGGAGTATAATGTGGGGAAGTGTGTAAATATCCACTTTGGTAGGTACAATGGAAAAGCAGGATAATTTTTAAATGGTGATAGACTAGTAACTGTTGGTATTTAGAGGGACCTGGGTGTCCTTGTACACAAATCACAGGAAGTTAACATGCAGGTACAGCAAGCAATTAGGAAGGCAAATGGTATGTTAGCCTTTATTACAAGAGGATTTGAGTATAAGAGTAAGCAAGTCTTGCTGCAATTATATAGCACTTTGGTGAGACCACACCTGGAGTATTGTGTACAGTTTTGGTCTCCTTACCTAAGGAAGGATATACTTGCCTTAGAGGGAGTGCAACGAAGGTTCACTAGATTGATTCCTGGGATAAGAGGGCTGTCCTATGAGAAGAGATTGAGTAGAATGGGCATATATTCTCTGGAGCTTAGAAGAAAAAGAGATGATCTCATTGAAATGTATACAATTCTTAGAGGGTTTGACAGGGTAGATGCTGAGAGACTTAGCTGGAGGGTCTAGAACTAGGGGTCACAGACTCAGAATAAGGGGTAGGCCAGTTAGGACTGAGATGAGGAGAAATTTCTTCACTCAGAGGTTTGTGAATCTTTGGAATTCTTTACTCCAGAAAGCTTTGGATGCTCAGCCATTGAGTATATTCAAGACTGAGATCAATAGCTTCTTGGGCACTAAGGGAATCAAGGGATATGGGGATAGGGTGGGAAAGTAGAATTGATGTAGAAGGTCAGCCATGATTTTATTGAATGGCGGAGCAGGCTCGAGGGGTTGTATGGCCTGCTCCTTATGTTCTTATTTCGGCATTTCTCTGGGGTTTTCACGGATTGTTTGTCGAACTTATGACAGACAATCCCCACAGAAAGTCAATTCCTTTGTCTTCATGTGTCATAATAGCTATGATGGGTGCTGTTTTTGAGTTGTCATCTTCTTGGGCTGTGTCGGATTTTTTAAAGCTGTGGGTCAGCTTTTGCTAGTTTTCTGGGTTGCCATGTATATAATATTCAAATCCCTCAAGTGTGTCACAGCCTTCTAATGCGGTTCCAAATATTGATTATTCTCTGTAATATAGGCTACAGAGAACATGGCTTGTAATGCTCATTGATGAAATTGATAACTTTCATTTGCTTATGTCACAGCATTAACTTACACTTAGCTGTGCCACAATGAGGCATACATAATCAAGGGAGAACCATTTCCTTCAAGCAAATGAGCAATAATGTCTGGAAGACATTAATCAGTTGATGACAGCGGCTGATGTCCATGCTGTTCTGAGGAAAACAAAATTAGCTATTTATTAATTTTCAGATGTAATGGCACTCTCATTCATCATCACTATAACCCCACTTCCTATTATTAACAATCATTAGCACCTCCATAAGCGCAGTGACAGGACGCTCACATACAACAGTTGGGATGCTCCAGAAAGTTCCTTTAGTATTTAAAAGGTATATTTTAGCAACTTGTTTTATATATTTGAGCGGGGGTGGGCGGGGTGAAAATGCTGAGCAAACGTGCACTGTTTCTGCAAATCTCAAAAAAACATCAACTCATCTTTAGTTTTCTTCTCAAATTCATATGAAAACAACAGTTGAAGAAAAAACAACATTTGATTGATTTGCTTTAACAGCCTTCAGTCCTATGCTCCAGCTAATTTGATTGATTCATATCGATAACCTCTGGTTTCTTCTGAAAGGCCGACAAACTGACACGTGGTGAAAAGCTGACTGGGAGTCTGAAACTCTGCCAGTTGGCATGTATGATGTTACTATAAATGTAAGGGAAAAGACTGATTTATACAGTTACCAAACATTGATAGAGTCTTACAGTCTTGTATATGCTTATTTTCTATTATACACAGTTTAGTTTTGTGAATCTGTTACAGCCAATACTACCATAATCAATCCCCAAGTTTTTCTCTGCAGTTCTTCATCACACAACATGAAGAAAGGGTACTTTAGACAAAAGTTATAATGGGATTAACTGACAAGAAGAAAGCATTGCACTGATAAATATCATACTCCTGTGGCGGTCCGACACTTGAATGTATTAAAACATAATAAGAAGGAGTCACGTATGAAAAGGAAACACCAAAGACTTGAGTTTTGTGAAGACTGGTGACTTTTATTTTTTTCATTCTCCCCACTGTCTCTCTGACGTTTCGTGAAAAAAGGCAGGCCACATTCTGCATCAGCCATCTTAGATGCCACACCAATTACACACACTCACAAATTCAGAATATCATTACTGCTGAGTAAAAATAATTTACCAGTACAAAAATACCAGCAATCAAGCACTACAGAACATCACAAGGACTCAACAGCACCAAGCAAGTAGATCAGGATTGCGTAAGGCAGTGGCCAATCAAGTAGGCAGGAAGGCAATCAAAAAATTCACTGTAAGGCTGAAAGAAATGTATGCTTCCAACTACAAACTCCGTGCTCTGAGGATGGTCAACAGTTAAAACATAAAGAGTTGTACTTCGTCTGAGACTTCATGCTCATGCATGATAACATTGGTGTTCATGATGTTCAATAGGATTTACCAAAACTAGGACACTCGGGCTTTCATTTTATTATATTTATTAATTACAATATATTCACTGTACTTTGGGCATATCTTTGAAGCCTAATTGGCACCATATTGCAGTGGATTCAAAATACCAACCAATAAGGAGAAGGATTCCAGTACAATATAATCACACTCTATAATACACAATTATTACTGAGACAACAGGTAAAATCGACTATATGACATATAAGGTGGCTAATGATGGCTTCCACCTGTCATTTAATTACTTTAGACCTGTCATATGTTTAAGGAGGGCAACATATTGAAACGTGAACCATTACAATTGCACTGCCAACAGGTTTTCTCTGCTGGAGTTTCATTTTGTGGCAACATAGTTGGAAATATACATGCAGCCTTTTTAAAAACTTTTTAGCCTAAGCATCAATTAGTTCCAAGTCAAAAGTACAGCTCCAGCAAATACAACATTAGTACAATTTGAAACCTATGACCAGCATGCATAAAGAATCTGGACACTCCCTTAGCACAGTTAAAAAAGATAGTGACTAAGAGTTCTAAATTCAGTTAAAACAGGCTTGAATGTGTCCCCCATTTTAAAACCTCCCTCCCCCAACAAGCAATTATTTTTGTTAAGCAGTCACCTGCATTCAATGGCCTGTTTCACCAATCCCACTACTTTTGCCACATGTCTGGATGCGAGTGAAGCCTTTATTAAGCAATCATATACTAATATGGTTAATGGCAGCACACTATTGTAGCTGTAGTGGTCCCCTTTGCTCTGTTTTGATGAGTAAAACCTGTAAATTACTACTTAGACTAATAGAAATATATGTGCTACAAAATACACCCACTTCTAGTCACCTAACCATGGAAATGATTCAGTCTTGGCGAGGATTAAGAGATCACCTGGTTAAAATTGGAAGGTGACCACTTAATAATACAGGTTTCTTTTGTATTTAGTTCTTGCTAGCTCTGTAACTATATCATTCTAAGAAGACATTAAATGCAGTAGTTTCTGGTATGGCAGAAGCTTACGGTCTGTCCAAATGGCAATGCATAACATGCTCACATTGATAATTAGGATTCTACAGCATTATAAAAAGTTACTTCAAGAACAATATTAAATGTTTCCTGTGATTTGTGTTCATCTTAAAAACAGTAGGTTAAAAACATCCTTTTAAACAACCATGTTGTTGCTTGGTGTGACATATGAAATCACGCTGTACCAGTGTATGCATTAATTGCTTTTACCTTTGGGCAAGAATCATTATTAAAACAGGCTGAAATTCTGGTTAATTCAATCCCCTATTAACTCCAATTAGCGAACAACAGTCTTCAGCAAGTGACCTTGCGGAATAATCAAGCAAAAACCTGTTCACTTGTGATGTTACAAACAACCATCCTCTCTGAGGCAGCTATAAGACTGAATAACAGTGAGCATTAAAAATATCCAAGTAGATGACATTATTTAGCCCAAGGACACAATAAAACAAATGCTGCCTTACTAGAGGTCTGACATGTACTGAAGTACAAGTGATTGCTTGCAGTGAAAGCTTTTGGCGGTATGTATGAAACAGATATAGTGATTTAGTGCTGTCTGCCTACATGCTGAAGTATAAGCTTGCCAGTATATCAAAAAACCTATTTGTGCTGAGATTAACAAAGTTTTTAATACTTACCTATGTTACCAAGACAAGAAAAGTAGAATGTATTGTGCCTTCAAGACCATTAATGTTGACCTCTAAATTTCCTATGGAAGGTTAGAAAGTATCCCTTTGTTGGCCTACATAGACTGTTTTTTTTAGAGGGTTCATATCACCATTTTGAACTAAATGTATTAATATGCTAACAAGTACTGCATGAAACAATCATCATGTTTAGTTATAGGCGTAATAAGCTATTATAGAAAAGTGGAACTGTTTCAAAAAGCTTGATGATATGTTCAAAGTGACAGGCTAATTATGCCAGAAAAGGATACTACCTTTGCAACTGGACAATATGACAATAGCTTTGGTTGTATTCATGGCACAGAATTACAGTCAACATAGAGGACGACGATTATTAAGACTATAAAGAATTATCTATGTTCAATTTTGTTTACATTAAATAGACCAGTAACAAAAATGAATTTCACAACTTTTTGTTGTCAATACATATTAAAAACATGTAACTAACACAAAAACCAACTACTATGTCAGATAGTAACTATTAGTTGCCAATGTGCATCATAGACAAAATGTGATTCCAGAGTACGATGCTAAAAATATTAAAACAGTCACTAACTGTCTAATAATTTTTAAGTCAAGTGGCCTTTATTTAAGGAGAAACTGGATGAAGACATTTTTCAGCTTTTCAAAGTTTCAATTAAGTATGGATTTCTTATCATGGATAGGGATAAGAATTTATCTTTAAGGTTTTTAGAATGCACATTTACTAAAAGTGACATTTTTTGGCTTAATTTTCTTACAGCGCCAATAAAAAATGGATGTGGAAGATCACAGTACAAAGTTCAAGACAGAACATTTAAACCATTTCTCTGAAGCCTAATAAGTAATTCCAATCAACTGTACTTCCAGTCAATGTTGCTGTGAGTTACATTTACCTGTATAATCTACCCTGACACAAAAATTTCTTCATTTTCAATTAGTTTTCAATTTTGTGTAATACTTTGTGAAGTCCTCTGCAGATGTTATTATCTCCATCCCATAGTTTACAAAGTCTAAAATATATTGGCATTTTGTTGTGCTTAATACAAGAACTTAACATCTGCTCATTACTGAACAAATTCATCCTGTGCAGTGAGGTTTCTTTTCTGCTTGAATGTACTGAACTGAAAGAAAATAAATATGGTCCTATGTATAGCTCTGAAACGAATGAATGAAACCACTTAGCTGACATTTGCTAGTTGAAAACCTAGGCCTAAAGGAATAGGCACAGCTTTGCAGGAATTGCATCACTATCCTTCAGAGTGGTGTTCTCCAATGAAGGAACACTTCTTGGATTAAAGAACCTAACTATCAAGAATTTGCTTTAGAACTTCATACTGGCCAAGAGTTCCTTCTGAATAAGTGGACTTATCATTATTGGTGAGCAAAGTAAAATACCAACTTGGTTACATTTTCAGACAATGGCTTAGTTTGGAGTAGAAATGGGGATATGTTTCGTAAGTGTCTTTTTTGCTTTGACATCTCCAATCAATAGAAATAACAATCTCGTTATTTCTCTTTCATCTTTGAATGAATTGTGCTTTGACTTTCCTTTTAAGTTCATTAATGGTTAAAATCGCTGTAACCAAATAAGTGTGAACTATTGTTATTTTTCACTAAAGGTTCACACTTTCAGGCAAGTATTGTATCTGGACTGAGAGAAAGTTTACTTTTGTTAAGTGGTGGTAAATAGTGCAGAATTTAAAATGGACTGCTTGTCCCTGCCTATTTTAGTACATTAAGAATTTAAATTTCTCTCAATATTGTTTGATACTAATATACAATGAGGAGGCCATTGATCTGTACAGTAGTTATGTTTTAAGATGAAAGGTCATCAAAATTCAGATTTACACAATGAAGATATTGGTCGTTGGGCAACAGATTGAATGTCGTATTCAGCAAGAAGCTCTTTGTTTAACGCTTAAGTATTTTGAAATGTAAATGGGAAAACTCTCATTTTATAATTTGTGTTGAAGTACATTTTTGAGTAAATTGTGAAGGTGACTCGGTAGCTTTTTGCCGCAGTTTGAGATTTTAGTGGCAGCAGCTGTCAGAGAATGGCACACAAGAGATCGGGCCTACTTCAGTGAAGTGGAAAGGCACATTATACCAAGATGCTCATTTAGATTAAAGCTTCATCATTTGAGACAATATAAGAATCTCCAATAACTTCTGCACACAGAAGTTATAACCAAGAGCAACCTTTACTTCAGAAGCGGCAGAAGCTGCTCACATTAGCTAGAGTGCTCTCCCATTGCATTTCCTTTTTTTTAACCTATTGCATTGCACTTAATGGTCATGACATTTTTAAAGTGAAACTGCAGCCAAATTAAGGTTACAGTTGCGTTCTCAATTGCATAGTAAGGTCCATGTGATGGTATCGCAGCTAAACTGTAGTGTTTGGTAAAATAATTGAATTTGAAGTTAACTTTCAATTGGGGAAACTTTTTTTCTGAATATTATCAATATGTATCAGTTAAAAATGCTTGTCACGTAATGTAACAAATCAAATGCTTAGGAATTCTGAACTGTTTAGGTTTAATAACTTCTGTGAATTCATTTGTTCTGCTTATCTATTTAGTATATGACTTATGACACTCCAGTGTCGCTTTACTTTTCAATACCAAATTATTGTCATAACCGTATCTAAATGAAAGAAACCACTCAAGGGCATCTTTTAGTTAGTGGGAAGAATATAATACATGTGTATAAACAATGATGTTCTATCATGTGACGTGCATCACTGCTTTAGCACATTTTCCCAACATGCTACTAACCACTAACACAACCCTTTATTATTTTAAGGAGAACTCGCATAGATAACTAATGAGGCGTTCTATCAAGGCTAAGGCTAAGTGTAACATTCTGTTTTCAAGTTGTTGTCCGCAATTCTCAGTTGCTGAACAAAATTATGCCAAAAGATTTGCAGATAATAGTGTAGACAAAATTTGAAGAAAAACTGCAAAAATTCAATATGAGAGAGCTGTGAGGATAGGTTGTAACAACATTTCTATAATTTAATGAATACTACTACAAGTTTTACAATAAATATTGTATATTGTATTGACGGAAACGTCCACTGGTTCATCCATCAGTAACAGCCCTCTCAGACAGTTGAGGGTGGAATCTCTAAATGTCTAGGAATAAGTGATTTGAGAGGTAATGAGGGGTAATAGGTCAAACAAAATGGATTTACTTGTGACTAACTTTCTCATAGGCACTGACATAATTTTAGATTTTAGGCCTCGCATTGACTTCCGACAGATTCCAATGGGTGGGCAAACTTCACCTATCAAGTGGTTGTATTGTTTTTAGAGGGAAGAGCAGCCTCTCTCACTCTCTCTCAGCCCACTGTCCAGATCAGTGCTCGTGCTAATTCTTTCATACATGTTGCATGGCATGATGGATGTGTCTTTGGAATGGCGTGAGGACCTGTAGTTAAGGCAGCAACGTGAATCAGTTTCCTCGTAATATATTACTAGAGACAGTTTCCATGCAAGCTAGCACTGTTGCAAGTGAAATGCACATTTTCTCTTCTGGAACGTGTAGTTAATTGAAAAGCTGGAATTGGAAACCTATTTAGGGACCATATAAGATCTAATGGCAGAGCAAAGTACTTTTATACATTTTATAGCCTTGTTGACCCTTGAATTCAAGCATCACACAACAGGATTCAGTCCTTTTTTAAGTGTGAATCCCAATAAATAAATTAAATGCACTACTCTGGAGTCACATGTAGTTTGACTATGGTGTTTGATGCACAGAGGCAGTAAGTATATGTAAAATGAGATACAACCCATGCGAAAATCCCAAAATACATCAATCACAATAATGTATAATAGTCAAATTATCCGACGTACTTGAATTCTGTCCTGTCCTGTTAGCTGCCTTTTTTTTCCTATTATTTTTGCCTGTTCCCATAAAATCTCATAGGACCTTTTTACTTTTTGTGTGGGATTTTCTCTTATTAAATATAAATGGGAGCAATAGCAGCCTTTGTTATTAACATTAGGGAATATTCTTTTTCCAATTCACAGCTAATTAGTGAAGGCCAACCGCAGAGATTTTCTGATGAACCGACAAAAGGAACGCAGCAAATTGCAGGGCAGTGCAGAAAACACCACAGAAAGAGGAATATACAAGTCAGCTGGTCACATAATTTTATAGCTGCAGACTACTGTTGGTTAGCAATTAAATAAACAATGCATTCCTCTCCCTAATGCATAATGTAATTCTGCCAAAGGTCATGCAACAAACATATGTCATCAGCACAATTGTGTATAAGGTTATGAGGCAGTGACATAATCATCAAATATTCATGAATCATTGGATAAACTAAAATAAGGTTTCATTAGTTAGATTGCAATTAAATATTAGTTATTTTAATTAATTAAATGGAGATTGTGTTTAAGATAAATAACAACCCCAAAGTTAGGGTCACAATGAGGCCTTGCCCACCAATAATTGGCACTTTGCTTTATTCTCAAAACAAATGTATATTCATTCCCATCACATTTAAAGGATACCATTTTCACTTACATTTTTACTTCTTAAAATAACATTGCATACAGTGAAACAGAGAGCCAGAGAAATTTTGTACAGTGCAAGAATTCCAAATGATGGTCATCAAACTGCCAGAACAACACCAAGAACATTTAAATTAAGCCACACTGTTTGACTGGAAAACTTTCCCGCCTTTAGCCATATGGGGAATGGTCCACACATCAAAGGGAGAGAGTAGCTGGGGTTGGGGCCCTTGTATCTTCAGGCATTTTCCTCGGTGGCCTTCTTTTCATCACCTTTAACTTCTTCGTTTTGGGCACTTTCAGAGGGTTTACTTTCGTCTGCAGAATCTGGAAAAGGACAAATTTATTAAGACAAACATCACTGATGACTAATTGCATTATCATTATTCACAATGAGAAAAACACTATATGATGTATTTTCATGAATGTCAAAACCATTGATTGACTGCGGCATACTTGTTTCACAAATATCGATTAATATTAGTAGATAAATGTTTAATTAGTTTGTATGATATCTCTCTGTCTGCTAATTTAGTGGATGCGTGGACCCATTTAAAATAAACAGATCAACACCCGCAATAAAATAGTAGACAAAGGAATGTTCTACATACATTTTGGGGGGGAAATTTGGTTGATTTGCGCCCGGGCGTGGCGCCGCTAACACCTCCCGCAAAATTCAGTGGGAGGTTAGCGGTGGCGGTAGCCGGTAGCGCCCTGCGGTGCTGTGCTGCTGGCGATGATGTCATTGCCGCACGCAGCGCCCCGGCCGCAAACTTCCCTTGCGCCCCCTGACCTATCGCCGGACGATATGTCTGACAGGGTCAGGGGGCGTTTTTGCAGTGGCGGTGGCGCTAGTGAAAGGGGCAGGTGTCGGGTAGCCATTTTGTTTTTGGCCGACTGCCAGCACCTGCCCCCTTCCCCTTTTTTTTCTCAGGGTGCTGGCCACGATCGCTCAGCCCAGCACTCCTCATGAGTGCTGGGCTGTTTTCACGGCACCCCGCTTCCCGGTGGTCGAGCAGGGTCCCAGTGCGTGCAGTGCTAGGCCCCTCGCCTTTAATCAGGGGAGGAGGCCTGCAATGATGCGGCGCTACGTGCCGACGCTAATATTAGCACCCTGGCGACCTTAGTGCCCCAAAAGGGGCGCCACCCAATTTTTCCCCCTTTAAGTCTTTTCCTGTAACATTGTCAACATTAATTTCTATGCTGTAGACTTTTAGCCTTTACTTTGTACAGCTAAACATTGGGAAGACTAAAACTATAATTTTCCGCTCCTATCACAAACTCCATTTTCTTTTCAGCAACTCCGTCCCCTCGTTGTCTACTGTTTCAGACGGTTCCTGGAGAGATTGAGTAGATTGGGCCTGTACTCTCAAGTTTAGAAGAATGGGAGGTGATCTCACTGAAACATATTAGATACTGAAGGGGATTGACAAGGTGGAGGCTGAGAGGTTGTTTCCCCTGGCTGGAGTATCTAGAACTAGGGAGCATAGTCTCAGGATAAGGGGTCGGCCATTTAAGACTGAGATGAGGAGGAATTTCTTCACTCAGGGTTGTGAATCTTTGGAATTCTCTACCCCAAGATTATATTCAAGGCTGAGATAGATAGATTTTTGGACTCTAGAGGAATCAAGGGATACGGGGATCGGGCGGGAAAGTGGAGTTGAGGTCGAAGATCAGCCAGGATCTTACTGAATGGCAGAGCAGGCTCGAAGGGCCGTATGGCCTACTCCTGCTCCTAATTCTTATGTTCTTATGTTCCCAATCTTGGAGTCCTGTTCGAATCCGAGCTGAGTTTCTGACCCCTCATGTCCTCGCCATCATTATGACCCCGTACTGCATCCTATGTAACATTACCTGCCTCTACCTCCACCTCAGCCGATCGACCACTGAAATCCTCATCTATGCCTTAGTCACCTCCAGACTCAATTATTCCAATGCCCGCCTGGCTGGCCTCCCATCTTAATCCTCCATCAACATCAACTCATCCAAAACTCTGCTGATTGTATTCTATGCTGAATCAAGTCCTGATCACCAATCACCCCTTTGCTCACTGACCTACATTGGCTCCTGGCCCTTCAATGTCTCAAGTATAAAATTCTGACCTTCAATCCCTTTATGGCTTCATCCTTCTCCATCTCTGTAACCTCCTTCAGTCATACACTCCTCTCTAAACTCGCCATTCCACTGACAATGTCCTCTTGTGCATCACTCCATCCATTAGTCCTAGCAACGGTAGCCATGCTTTTGGCCATATAGGTGCCTGTCACTGAAATTGTCTCCCTAAACCTCTCTGCTTTTCCACCTCCCTTTGGCTTGTCATTCATTCTCTTCATGCATCTGTGAAGCTGATTAGGATGTTTTTCTGTGTTAAAGGTGCTATATGAATAAATACAGGTCGTATTGTTGTTGAAAATTGAAACGGCCCTAATCAGAGTCATAAATTACATCCTATGTGACTGTGACCATGATGAACTATCCCTCCTCATCGTCCTTGACCCATCTGCAGCTTTTGACTTGGTTGACTGCACCATCCTCCTCCAACGCTTCTCCCCTGCTGTCCAACTAAGTGGGGCTACCCTCACCTGGTTCCATTCTTATCTGTTCAGTCATTGCCAGAGAATCTCCTGAAGTGGCTTTCTTCCTGCTCCTCTGCAGTCCCCCACAGATCTATCCTTGGCCCACTCCTATTTCTCATCTACATTCTGCCCCTCGGCGACATCATCCAAAAACACAATGTCAGGTTCCACATATAAGCCGATGGCACCCAACTCTACCTCACCACCACCTCTCTCGTCCTCTCCACTAGCTTTGTGTTGTTATCCTGCTTGTCCGACATCCAGTACTGGATGAGCAGAAATTTCCTCCAATTAAACATTGGGAAGACCAAAGTCATTGTCTTCGGCCCCTGCAACAAACTGCTTTCCCTAGCCACCGATTCCATCCCCTTTCCCTGGCTACTGTCTCCAGCTGAACCATCTTTGCATCCTATTTAGCCCTGAGCTGAGCTGAGCTTCCGACCTCATCCTCTCTATCACTAAGACTGCCTACTTCCATCTCTGTAATATTGCTCGTCTCTGCCTCGGCCTCAACCCATCTGCTGCTGAAACCCTCAAAGTTTTTCAATGCTGTACTGGCCAGCCTCCCACCTTCCACCCTCCGTAAACTTCAGCTCTTCCAAAACACTGCTGCCCATAACTTAACTTCCACCAAATCCCGTTCACCCATCACCCCTGTGCTCATTGACCTTCATTGGCTTCCGATCCCTGATAGCCTCGATTTTAAAATTCTCACCTATTCAAATCCCTCCCTATCTCTGTAACCTCCTCCAGCCCTACAACCCTCTGAGAACTTTGGCTTCTTGCACATGCCCCACTTCCTTCACCCCACCATTGGCAGCCTTGGAGTCAGCTGTCTAGGCCCTAACCTCTGGAATTTCTTCCCTGAACCTTTCCACCTCACTCTCCTCCTTTAATACGCTCCTTAAAACTTACCTATCTGACCAAGCTATTGGTTACTTGTCCTAAATACGTGCCAATATTTTAATGTTGTCTGAGTTCAGAGTATCTGTTGATGCCTTGAACATACATAATTTAGGATACACCAGGCGCTAACGATTTCAAACTTTTGAAAAATTCACCATTTGTGCTCCAAGAAGGAAGTGGAGTGCTAAATCAAGCGCTCCACATCCATCTTGGAGCGCAATCGGCAGCAGGCGGGGTGGAGACTTCAGCAGCGCTTCACACTGGGCCGTGCAGCGCTGCCACGTTCAAAGGCTCCTTCCCTCCCTTAAAGGGAAGGGCCATCGTTGCAGGCTCTGCAATTTAAAAAGTACCTACCTGGACCACCAAGGCAGTCGCGATCCCGCGTGATCAGCCCGGCACTCAAGCAGAAGCAGCTGGCTGCCCAATGCAAGCTTCCTGCAGCTGTCGATATTTTCGCCCGGTGCTGCTGCAGGGGGCGGAAGTCAATTTCGGGTCCGGGGCGCTACCAGGGCGATGCGCACGGCGATGACGTCACGCTCTCCGGGCAAAGGAGATCGGGGCGCAATGCCATAGCGCCGCCGCAAAACTCCTGCCAAATATGGCAGGAGTCGATGTCAGCCAGGGCGCTAACGGGGCGCAAAGGCACCCAATTTCGCCCCCAAAGTGTTAATAATTAATTTAATTGAGAAGTGTTGTAAAAAGAAACAAATGAAACATTTTCCAGACTGAGACTCCCTTGGAGTTATGGTTTGGAATACGATTAATTTTTTCCACACTACAACATAACATTAATAAATTACCACAGTCTACTCCTCTTGATTTGAAGTTGCTTCATTTGAATTATGTTAATTCAAATTGAAATCCTGCAAAATCGCCTCCTACTATTATTTAAATTTTAATTTAAACTACTGGATAATGCAAGTTTTATTGAACAAAAGATGACTTCAAATTAACAGGAGCAGATTGTGATTACATTCTCCAGGTTTATGTTTGCATTTGAAGCCCCTCAGTCTGTGCTATCCTTTTTATGTAATATAAGTTGGCATATAGTTTCCACTCCTTTCCGCTAGATTTGCGCACAGATTCCAGTGCAATTGGCCGAACCAGCACAAAAGATTGAAGAATTTTAAACGTAAATGAGTTACGCCCAAAACCAATTACGTTCGTGTTTTCCTCGATCTCTTTTATGCTGGTTCAAGATTCAATTTGCTCAAATCAGGTTCCACCCACAAAACTGTTCACAACCCCAGGTCAAAATTGTCAGATTCCGCCGATTACACTAGTTAGGGAAGGCTCTTCAAATTGCACTTATTTTCTTAGGCGCACAGGCACTAGTAGACACGTTTCAAAAGTTTTTTCATATCAAAAAATATTTAATTAACTAAAAAGCTGACCAGTGTACACCAATGCAACTGATAAATGGTTCAGTATTTTTTTAAGTCATTTT
The DNA here is from genome assembly GCA_030390025.1 of Squalus acanthias. Classification (NCBI taxonomy): domain Eukaryota; kingdom Metazoa; phylum Chordata; class Chondrichthyes; order Squaliformes; family Squalidae; genus Squalus; species Squalus acanthias. The sequence continues at coordinate 127,216,387 of CM059429.1, forward strand.
CAGTGACTTTTAAATCACGTTACTCACAGGTGGAGGACTGGACACCCTTATTAAAAATGCTTATTTTTTTCTAATCACAGGGGAAGGACTGGACACCCTTATTAAAAATGCTTATTTTTGCTTATCAATCATTTTCAGCTGTATAAATAAAACTGCACCAGAATACCACTCTTACATATGTCAAGGAGCACTTTTTAATGGAAAGAAACAGAAAAGAAACAATTACGCTGCCCGATTGCACTGGTTCATGGAAGGTGACCTGGTGTTTCTGGGTCCCACTCCAATTTCTTCCCCCACCAACCTATATGTAAATTCAGAAACTCAGCCCCGTTGTCACAAGGAATGAGTATTTTGTTTGTGATAGTTTGGCCTGGTGTTTCCGCTCGATTGCTCTGCTTTTTTCAGCACAATTCCCCCAATATCAGCGTAACCGGTGCAAAACATCTTTGAATTTTAAGCGCAACTCAAGTTTCCGTGATCTTTTGCGCTAGTTCTAAAAATATCGCGCTAGAAGTCGGTCCCGCCCAAAAAACTAGCCACGCCACCAGGCTGAATTAATCACAAATGGGAGTTTCTGCTAATTGCACTCGTTTGCAGGCCATTGAGGAGGCTCCAAATATTAAGCTGGATCTTTCGGCTACGTTTTGAATGATTTTTTTCAATTTACTAAGGAACTGACTACTGTACCCCAATCTAACGAGAACATAAAATCGGGTTACTTACAGGTGGTGGATTGACAATGTGATTTAAAATGCTTATTTTTTGTGATAAATCCATTTTCAGCTGTATTAATCAAACTTTACCAAGTTACCACTCTTAAATATATCAAGGAAATTTTTTTAAATTACATTCTAAAACTTTGCCTGATTGCGTTGGTTCATGGCAGATTTTCCGTTCGGTGATCTGCAAATAAGTTTGAGCGGAACCTTGAATAAGAAAACACCTCTCAAAACTGGTGCCGTTTGCGCCCGAATCACCAATAGCGCCCAAAGCAGAAACTCTACTTCATAATTTGTACTATTATAAAGTTGTGAGAATTCTCAATATATATGCTATGTTTTTTTTTAAAGATTTACAGTACTTGCATTTTACTGTCAGCACTCGCTTCTGTAAAGTCGAAGCAGTGATCAGCACACGGCTGAGCTGTCAACACTATCGCTGATCGCTCAGTGAGTTTATCCAGTCAATAGCAGAGCCTAGAAGGTTCCAGGTGTGATCCACACAGTCTGTGCTAAATTTGTTGATCACAGCCAAGAGAATGGCAGAGGTTCTTCCTTCGGCCTCAGGGCCCTTGGGTTTAAGGAGGGGAAACTCAGCCAGAATTCCCACTCCTGATCACTACACGATGGATCCAAGGTATTTGGGCTTGTCTGTGAGGCCTCCCCACTCCCCATTGTTGAACAGCCTGCCCACTTTCCCTGTCAATGCTCACACATGATTAATTGCCACTTGAGTAAAGGATGTGACTGATGCTTATGTATCCATATGCGAGCAAGGAGTCAATGGCGCAGGAGAGAAAGGGAAGGGAGAAAATTGGCATTTTATAAAAAATAGCTGTTTCTCAAACACCGCAAATAGTCTCATGGAACATCCGATCACACCAGTGATATCACATTGTTCACATGGTTACTTTTACACTATTAATGAGGACAGCTGATGCAGTGGTATTCTTGTGTGGTTGCAATAAAGTTTCATTGTCAGAGGTGCTACAGGAACCTCTGCAATGCAAATGTTTCATGGCGGTATGCTCATTATGACAAACAAAGAACATATTTGTCCTCTTGACATCAAATGATAGAATCAAGCGTTCCTTGGTCAGATACAGCATTTTAATAGTCTTTAAAGGATTAAATGCCTCTAACTAAAAAGGTGTATAGCTATGTACTCGCTACTTACTCCCTGTTTGCCAATGTATCAAGAACTAGATCACTGAAATTAGGTTGCATATATATTTTGTGCAGAATCTAATCTAAGGGGAATTTGTTCAGTAGCAAAGGCACATGGGATTAATTATTTTTCAGCAAATCTCAGCACAAGAGGTGGCAGAGAGATCGATTACATCAATGGTATTTCACAGGAACTGCAACACTGGGCAACCAATCACAGCTGAAATGTTAGAAAAAGGTATTTAAGACATAGAGGACCTGCAAGAGTAAGTAAAACCTGGGGGAAAAATGACAGGCAATACATTTATCAGATCCTTTACTCTGGCACTATAAAAGTTTATTATGTTTCATATATCTGTACTTTAATTAGTTTGGCGGTTTAATTTGATTAATATTATAGCAATATTAGTAGAATTAGTCCAGTAAGCAGCTACCTAATAGGATATTATACAGCATAGATTATGCAAGAACCTGGATAATGACAACCATATAAAATTTATCAAAGCTACAGTAGCCTCCTTATTAAAATGCTGTCTTCAGAAGCCATATAAAAAGGATGCTATAGCAAAGGCATTTGATACAAAGAAGGTGGTTAATATGGTTTCTTATATAGGAGCCGCATGCAATGTGTCTCATTTACTTGGTGTATGGTTCGGGCTCCTGAACATCTGCCTGAACATCTGCCTATCTAAAAGATTTGCTGGTTCATGTCTGATATGTCTTTAGGGTGTGAACCATGGTTATGCGATCAAATCTCACATTCGTTAAAAAGCAATTGATCAATATAAAAATCTGTTAACACTCACACGTGCACAATGTACACCGCTCACTTTTAAAACAAATCTTATTCCTAAAAAATGGAAACAATCACATTGTTTAAATAAAAATTGTCAAAGTCCTTGGAGTGGCCACTTTAGTTCCTCATCCATCCCCCAAAAAAACCCTTGCAACATAGGTTCTCATCTTCTTTCATTCATAAACAAACAATTTTTTGTTCCAAACAAGCAATTTTAATACTCCTTCCTTAAGGGTTTCATTAATATTAGTTGAACCTTCCAGAGAATTATTTTGAACACTTTTTCTCAAATGCAACATGTATGGGTACATTTTCCGCTCACTGAGGCTGCAGGACCAGTGCAGTGCGAGCTTTTGCATTCGCACACGGTGGAAATGGGAGACTTGGCACATCTTCTGGGGTCGACACCTCATTTAATATTCAAGATGAGCTCCTGGATTGAGCCTCACGTTCACTGAAGTTGGACTACCTGAATGTATGGCGTGTTAGCAGCCTTTGGAGGGCTGCTGCTGAGACTTAAAGGGATGCGGTCACTTAACAATTGAGTGGTCACGGGGGATAAAAATTGTTGGCAGCCTTTCTGAAATTTGAGGTTGAAAATTGTAGACAGGCTTTCTGAAGACTTAACTGGGCAAAAGAAGCGGTTGGCAAAAGCCAATGGATGGCACAACAAATATGGAGGTAGGAAACCAAGTTAGTGGGTAAATGATGGAGCGAATGATCCAAACCACTTGTCTGATGGCTGGTGAAATGGGGGTGCTGGATGAGGTAGGTGTAAGGATATTTGCCCTAATTTGCACTCTACAGCCCCCCCTCCCCCAAGGGAAATGGTACAGTATGCCTGGAGTGAGAGCCAAGAGCGAATGCTTCATAAGGTGTCTGCGAGACTTGGAAACCAATGTGGAAAAAGATAGCAAAGCTGCCAAGGTGCAGGGGAGGTGTAAAATTAAGCAGAAGTGGTAGTATCTCTGACTAGGGGCATGCCACATCACGTGGATGGTCCTCTCTGCTTACACAACTCTCACCTACAGCTAACAACAGTACCATATACCACGTAGATGGCCCAAGTATGTATGCTGCAAAGTGCTGCCTGTCCACTACTAAAGCAGTTGATTTTCTGCTTCATCCTGCAGCCTGCTTGTTGGGTTCCTTCAACATGGTGCTTCTTTCCCTCTGAACATAATCACTCCAGAGAACAAAGAACTCGAGGCAGCATTTGGGAGAACAGGCAAAGGGAGAAACTATTAGTGGTGTAAAACCAAGCTCTGATATCCCATATTACAATATTTCATTAAGCATCAGTGGTCAATTTAAAACAAGATCTCCTCCTTTGATCATTCAAATTGGAATGAATGCCATTTTGATCAAAGGGGATCGCTACATTTTATTCATATGAAGTCTTTCATTTTTCACCTAAAGGTAGCAAATGTTTGACAAAAGACAGAGATACACAGCAACTATAGTATTTTTATGAAGATAGCACGACTTCATCAGAAGAACCCACATCAATAAGATACTGAATTGGGGGGCGGGGGGGGGGGGGCAGAATGGAACAAATCTCTTGGAACCTCTGGCCTATGACAAACTCAGCAGCAGTTGAGCTTAAAGAGATGACAGAACTCCAGGTTTGGGGCAAGGAGCCTAAATTCTTTATCCTGTGCTCTAATGTGCTTCTTGGCTGCCCTGCACAGTGCCTGAAATTAGAATGGTTTATCAATCCTTTGTGGGTATTTTGGGCTATCCTAGGTATTGAAGGACAGTTGGAACATTCATATCAAACAAGCTGCCTCAGCCAGCACTGACGCAGCTACAGGTCCTAAATATGCAAAGCTTTAAGCCTCGTTTTTAACTCCTTCTGGCTGGAATTAGCAAGGGATCAAGACAGTCAGTAAACTGCCTGACCCGCCGCACCATGCAGCTCAGGAGATTTCAACTCCCGGATCTCATCGGTCCCGGTCCCGCCAGTCTCCCTTTCCGCTGGGAAGTGCTAGCTGGCCAGCAGGTGGGAGCAGGAATTTGAACAGCACGAAACCTCCACTGGGGACCTGAAGAAATGGTCCCCGGCAGTCCGGTAAATGATTGGGAGGGGGTCGTGAGGACATCGCAGTCGGGGAAGGGGAGAGGGAAGCCTGGGGCAGGTGAGGCCCAAGGTTTGCTCTTGGGGGGCTGGAGGAGCCTACAATGATATACACAAATAAATAAATAAAATTAACTCGTCTTTCTAGGCTTCTTCTGGCCCCGGCTTCTCTTGCCATCAGGTTGGCCGAGTGGGGAAACCACGATGGCATTCCCGCGCAGGCCTTAGGTTAAAATTGCCGTCTGGCGCAGTTGAGGTAAGTGGAACCCAATTTGCAGATTTAAAGAAGGTCCCTGCTTCTTTCTGCTGGGTGTCTCTCTCACCTGCTCAAAAGAGCAGGTTAAAATTGCAACCTGTGTTGAGGCAGCGGGATCGGTGGGGATAAGTTGCTGCGATCAGATTATCTGCCTGTCCGCCTGGCTTCCACACTGGAAGCTCTAAGAAGGAAAACATTTGCATTGTCAGCTTTGGCTTTGCATTAAGTCTGAGATCATGGTATTGAGACGTGAGCACAGAATCTAGGCTGACACTTACAATACTGAGGCAGTTCTGCACTGATGGAGCTGCCGCCTTTAGGATAAGTTGTTAAATCGAGGCCCCCCTCAGGTTAATGTAAAAGATCTCACTATTTGGAAATAAGCAGGAGAATTCTCCTTGGGCCGTAATTTGCGGCACCCTACGGGTGCGTATGAGGTGCGCACGTGCCCGTATAGGGGCCACGTAAGTTCCGGGTTTAGGCATGCGAAGCGTAAGGCCTGCTTTTAGCAGCGTAAGACTTTTAAAGAACAGAAAAATAAAAAATTTTCAATAATTTATACATTTAAAAACCTGTGAAATAAGGTAAGTTTATTTTTAGCCCCTTTAAAATATGTACATTTATTTTTCAAAAAATTCACAATTTTTGTTTTAAATATTTAATTAAATGCCATTTGATTCATTTCAAATATGTGATGGTTTGTTATTTATTTATTTGAAGTGTACATGTATTTTTGGGGGTATTCCCATTCATACTTGAGGATTCCGTACATAATGAAGCATCCCTTTATCCCTTATTTTCATTGGTTGGGCCGGCCCACGTGATCATAGAATCATAGAAATTTACAGCACAGAAGGAGGCCATTTGGCCCATCTTGTCCATGCCAGCTGACAAAGAGCTATCCGACTAATCCCACTTTACAGCTCTTGGTCCATAGGCTTGTAGGTTACAACACTTCAAGTGCATATCCAAGTACTTTTTAAATGTGATGAGGGTTTCTGCCTCTACCACCCTTTCAGGCAATGAGTTCCAGACCCCCACCACCCTCTGGGTGAAAACATTTTTCCACAAATCCCCTCAAGACTCCTACCAATTACTTTAAATCTATGCCCCCTGGTTATTGACTCCTCTGCTAAGGGAAATAGGTCCTTCTTATCCACTCTATCTAGGCCCCTCATAATTTTATACACCTCAATTAGGTCTCCCCTCAGCCTCCTCTGTTCCAAAGAAAACAACCCCAGCCTATCCAATCTTTCCTCATAGCTAAAATTCTCCAGTCCTGGCAACATCCTCGTAAATCTCCTCTGTACCCCCTCTAGTGCAATCACATCCTTCCTGTAATATGGTGACCAGAACTGTACACAGTATTCTAGCTGTGGCCTAACTAGTGCTTTATACAGTTCAAGCATAACCTCTCTGCTCTTATATTCTGTGCCTTGGCGAATAAAGGCAAGTATCCCGTATGCTTTCTTAACCACCTTATTTACCTGTCCTGCTACCTTCAGGGATCTGTGGACATGCACTCCAAGGTCCCTCTGATCATCTGCACTTCCCTTGCCTTGTTAGCCCTCCCCAAATGCATTACCTCACACTTCTCCGGATTGAATTCCATTTGCCACTGTTCTGCCCACCTGACCAGTCCATTAATATCTTCCTGTCTACAGCTTTCTTCTTCATTATCAACTACATGGCCAATTTTTGTATCATCTGCAAACTTCTTAATCATACTTCCAACATTCAAGTCCAAATCATTGATATATACCACAAAAAGCAAAGGACCCAGTGCTGAGCCCTGCAGAACCCCATTGGAAACAGCCTTCCAGTCACAAAAACACCCTTCGACCGTTACCCTTTGTTTCCTGTCTCTGAGCCAATTTCGGATCCAACTTGCCACTTTGCCTTGGATCCCATGGGCTTTTATTTTCGTGACCAGTCTGCCATGCGGGACCTTATCAAAAGCCTTGCTAAAATCCATATAGACGACATCAAATGCACTACCCTCATCGACCCTCCTTGTTACCTCCTCAAAAAATTCAATCAAGTTAGTCAGACACGACCTTCCCTTAACAAATCCATGCTGACTGTCCCTGATTAATCCGTGTCTTTCTAAATGAAGAGTTATCCTGTCCCTCAGAATTTTTCCAATCATTTTCCCACCACCGAGGTTAGGCTGACTGGCCTGTAATTACTTGGTCTATTCTTTTCTCCCCTTTTAAACAACGGTACCACGCTAGCAGTCCTCCAGTACCACACCTGTAGCCAGAGAGGATTGGAAAATGATAGTCAGAGCCTCTGCTATTTCCTCTCTTACTTCTCTTAACAGTCTGGGATACATTTCATCCGGGCCTGGGGATTTATCCACTTTCAAAGATGCTAAACCCTTTAATACTTCCACTTTCACTGTTTATTTCATCTTATATTTCACACTCCTCCTCCCTGATTGCAATTTCTGCATCTCCCCTCTCTTTTGTGAAAACAGACGCAAAATATTCATTAAGAACCATACCCATGTCTTCCGCCTCCACACACAGGTTACCTGTATGGTCCCTAATAGGCCCTACTCTTACTTTAGTTATCCTCTTGCTCTTAATGTATTTATGAAACATCTTTGGGTTTTCCTTGATTTTACTTGCCAATATTTTTTCATGCCCTCTCTTTGCTTTCCTAATTTCCTTTTTAATTTCACCCCTGCACTTTCTATACTTTCTGCAGTATTGAGGTCTCAGTATCTGTCATTAAGCTTCCCTTTTTTTCTTTATCCTTCCCTGTATGCCCCTTGACATACAGGGAGCTCTAGATTTGTTAGTCCCACCCTTTTCCTTTGTGGGAACATACTTGCTCTGAACCCTCACTATCTCCTCCTTGAATGCCTCCCACTGCTCTGACACTGATTTACCTTCAAGTTTCTGTCTCCAGTCCACTTTGGCTAAATCACATCGCAGCTTAGTAAAATTAGGTTTTCCCCAATTGAGAACTTTTATTCCTGGTCTATCCTTGTCCTTTTCCATAACTACCCTAAATCTAACTGAATTATGATCACTACCACCAATATGCTCTCCCACTAATGCCCTTTCCACTTGCCCAGCTTTATTCCTTAAAACTAGGTCCAGAACCACCCCCTCTCTTGTTGGGCTTGCTACATACTGGCTAAAAAAAGTTCTCCTGAATGCACTTTAAGAATTCTGCTCCCTCTATACCTTTCACACTAATTTTATCCCAGTTAATATCAGGGAACCGCATGCGCCCCTGGGATACGTGGGCCGCTATGCAGGCCTACGCATAGAGGCCCAGGAGCGCAAGTGTCCGAATCTCCGGGACCATCAGGTAAGTTCGTAGATTTTTTGCTCGTCGGAGGCATCCGCCCGCGGGAAACCTCCGACCACAAATTCAGGGCACCTTGTGTCCTGGCCAACATTGACGCCTCAACCAACAATATTAAAACAGATTATCTGGTCATGTATCTCATTGTTATTTATGGGACCTTGGTGTGCACAAACTGACTGCCGCATTTCCGTATAGAATCAAAAATGGCTGCATTTCAAAAGCACTTAATTCGCTGTGAAGTGCTTTGAGAAGTCCAGTCGTTGTGAAAGGCACTGCACATTTTCATCTAGCACCTCATCATGTCCTTAGATCATTCCAAACGACTTCACAATCAGTGATTACTTTTGAAGAACAGTCACTATTATTATGTAAGCACTTCTCCTCTCCTCCTTTAAAACCCACCTCTTTGAAAAAACATTTAGTCAAGCCTCCTGGCATCTCCTTCTTTGGCTCAGTGTTGATCTTAGTCTGATTACGCTTCTGGTAAGGGCCTCGGGATGTTTTCATACTTTAAAAGGCACTCGATAAATTCAAGTTGTTCTTGTTAAACAATTTTTTAGTGATGTTACTTGAGGGATGAATGTTCTCCAGGATACTGGAAAAACTCTTTTATCTTGTTCAAGTGGATTATTTTATGTCCACCTGAATTGGCAGATGGAGCCTTGGTTTATGACCTGGTTCGAAAGACAGCACCTCTGAAAATACAGCACTCCTTTGGTACAAATTTGGGGTGTCAGTCTAGCATACATGCTAGAATCCTGGTGGTGGGTGGGAGAAATTGCTAGGGTCAATTACATGTCCACAGTGGTCATGGTCCCCAGCTATGGCCTCCTGGCACTGGTTTCCTCTCCCAGCCGCCGGCCAGGCTGTCAATTTGTCCGGCTGCTGGGCGGAATATGGAACAAAAAACTGATAATGAAGTCCTGCCATTAAGTTCGGCAGGACCTCCGCGTCCCCGACCTTGCCAGGTTCGTCAGCCATTTTCAGCCTTCCACACACCCTCCCCATCTCCCCATAAATAGCGGGGCTGATGTGTCGATCCGCAGTAGTATTCTTTGTGTGTGTGATGTTCAAGGTTGTGTCTCTGTTATCTGGAAGCATAGTGACTTGTAAATCTCTAATTCCTGGTGGTTTAGAAATGAGTATGCATCTGATCCTTAGTTGTCTAGTTAACGGGAGCTGGGGTTGTACTTCATGCATCGTGATGAGCATGTGTATCAAGTGGTTTACAAGCGAGTATGAATCTAATCCCTTTGGTAGTTTAGTGGTGAATATGTAGCGGAGGAGGGATTGTATCTGTGTTTCGTAACAGTACAGTGATGAGTATGTATTGAATCCTGGTGACTTAGAAATCAATCTAATCCCTGGTGTGTTGGAGGTGTCTGAACTTCAGTGGTCTAGTGGAGAGATGGAAAGGTGTATCTCTCTTCCCTAGCAGCGTACAAATGGGTATATATGACATTCACTCAAAGAGAGATGTTTCCAGTTACAAGGCAGGCAACACATGTCATCCCAAAAAAATGATCAAAATAGCGATCGAGTAGTTCTCATTGATTTTCGTAGCACTGCCTGCGGGAGAGTAGAAAACTCAAAGTCACTCTATTGCCAATGAACAATGAAGGGTGAGGTCATTAACATTTCACAGGATAGATAGCTCAGACATTTTTTGAATCTGGTATGGGATGAGAAGGTCTTGGGTTTGAATCCCAGGAGAGTTCATTCAACCTTTCATTCTTCTGAGCTAGATAAAATGAGCACCATGTCCTGGGATGTGGGGAGAATATAGAACACTATAGGGACTGATCAATGCTCATCACACTGTTGCAGTATTTTCTGTCTGTTCAACAGTGGATGAGCGTTGTACTAAAATAGGCATTCATTACATGCCTAATGGAGACCAATCCCCATCGATAACCTCTCTCTCTTTCCCTCGCATACATGTTGGCGCAGCTGTTCTACAATGGAATTGAGGCCAAGGCTTTAAAAATGTTTTGCACTGTATTATCACAAATCTGAAAGAGAGTTTGTTAGATATCATTCCACTCAGTAACTACATTATGTTTCTTCAATAGCTTTGTTTTTTAGGAGAGGGATATTTATACATCACATTGGGGACCCACAGACCAATTCCATGGAATGGAATTCTGGGATTTGCCTCAGCAATTATTGATATTTGCCACCAACTTTACAGGATTGGGCATATTTTCTTCTACCAAAATCCCATAAGGTTTTGTGGCAAATCTTTACGGTGCAGCACAAAACACATATTAGGATAGAAACCATAAAATGAGAAAACGTAAAAACTAAACAAGTGCTGATGCTTTGACAGTTGAGCTCCTGGTTTGAGTTTCACTTTCAGAGTTTTGTTGACTCAAGACTTTTCTCATTCTGTGTGTGACTATTGTTTGAAAAGCTATTAAGTCACTTTTGACTAGTTTGCAGTCAACATGCCATGCCATCAGCCAGGTACATAAGAACATAAGAAATAGGAGCAGGAGTAGGCCAATCGGCCCCTCGAGCCTGCTCCGCCATTCAATAAGATCATGGCTGATCTGATCCTAACCTCAAATCTAAAGAACACAAGAAGTAGGAGCAGGACCCGGCCACTCAACCCCTGGGCCCGCTCCGCCACCCACAGGGCCCTGACCGATCCGAACTCAGCCTCATGTCCAATTTCCTGCCCGCTCACCGTAACCCCTAATTCCCTTTACCTCTAGGAAACGATCTATTTCTGTTTTAAATTTATTTAATGATGTAGCTTCCACAGCTTCCTGGGGCAGCAAATTCCACAGACCCACTACCCTCTGAGTGAAGAAGTTTCTCCTCATCTCAGTTTTGAAAGAGCAGCCCCTTATTCTAAGATTATGCCCCCTAGTTCTAGTTTCACCCATCCTTGGGAACATCCTTACCGCATCCACCCGATCAAGCCCCTTCACAATCTTATATGTTTCAATAAGATCACCTCTCATTCTTCTGAACTCCAATGAGTAGAGTCCCAATCTACTCAACCTCTCCTCATATGTCCACCCCCTCATCCCCGGGATTAACCGAGTGAACCTTCTTTGTACTGCCTCGAGAGCAAGTATGTCTTTTCTTAAGTATGGACACCAAAACTGTATGCAGTATTCCAGGTGCAGTCTCACCAATACCTTATATAACTGCAGCAATACCTCCCTGTTTTTATAATCTATCCCCCTAGCAATAAAAGCCAACATTCCGTTGGCCTTCTTGATCACCTGCTGCACCTGCATACTAACTTTTTGATTTTCTTGCACTAGGACCCCCAGATCCCTTTGTACTGCAGTACTTTCCAGTTTCTCGCCATTAAGATAATAACTTGTTCTCTGATTTTTCCTGCCAAAGTGCATAACCTCACATTTCCCAATATTGTATTGCATCTGCCAAATCTCCGCCCACTCACCCAGCCTGTCTATATCCCCTTGTAGGTTTTTTATGTCCTCCTCACTTTTTACTTTCCCTCCCATCTTTGTATCATCTGCAAACTTTGATATGTTACACTCGGTCCCCTCCTCCAAATCGTTAATATAGATTGTAAAGAGTTGGGGACCCAGCACCGACTCCTGTGGAACACCACTGGCTACTGGTTGCCAGTCCGAGAATGAACCATTTATCCCAACTCTCAGCTTCCTGTTAGATAACCAATCCTCCACCCATGCCAGAATATTACCCCCAATCCAGTGATTTTTTATCTTGAGCAATAATCTTTTATGTGGCACCTTGTCGAATGCCTTCTGGAAGTCTAAATACACTACGTCCACTGGTTCCCCTTTATCCACCCTGTACGTTATGTCCTTAAAGAACTCAAGCAAATTTGTCAGACATGACTTCCCCTTCATAAAGCCATGCTGACTTTGTCCTATTAAATTATGTTTATCTAAATGTTCCGTTACTGTCTCCTTAATAATAGACTCCAAAATTTTACCCACCACAGATGTTAGGCTAACTGGTCTATAATTTCCAGCCTTCTGCCTACTACCCTTTTTAAATAAGGGTGTTACATTAGCAGTTTTCCAATCTGCCGGGACCTTTGCTGAGTTCAGGGAATTTTGGAAAATTATTACCAAAGCATCCACAATCCCTACTGCCACTTCCCTCAAGACCCTAGGATGAAAGCCATCAGGTCCAGGGGATTTATCCGCCTTGAGTCCCATTATTTTACTGAGTACCAATTCCTTAGTAATTTTAATCATATTTAGCTCCTCCCCCCCTAGAGCCCCCTGTTTGTCCAGTGTTGGGATATTCTTAGTGTCCTCTACCGTAAAGACTGAAACAAAATATTTGTTCAGCATTTTTGCCATCTCCATGTTTCCCACCATTAATTTCCCGGTCTCATCCTCTAAGGGACCTACGTTTGCCTTAGTCACCCTTTTTCTTTTTATATAACTATAGAGCTCTTGCTATCTGTTTTTATATTTTTTGCTAATTTATTTTCATAATCTATCTTCACTTTCTTAATCAATCCTTTAGTTACTTTTTGCTGTCTTTTGAAGACTTCCCAATCTTCTATCCTCCCACTAAGTTTGGCTACCTTATATGTCCTTGTTTTTAGTCGAATACTATCCTTAATTTCTTTACTTAGCCACGGATGGCTGTCATTTCTTTTACACCCTTTTTTCCTCAGTGGAATATATTTCTTTTGAAAGTTGTAAAATAACTCCTTAAATGAACACCACTGCTCATGTATCGTCTTACCCTTTAATCTATTTTCCCAGTCCACTTTAATCAATTCCGCTCTAATACCATCATAGTCTCCTTTATTCAAGCTCAGTACGCTTGTTTGAGAACCAACCTTCTCACCCTCTAATTGGATATGGAATTCAACCATGTTATGGTCACTCATTCCAAGGGGATCCTTAACTAGGACATTATTAATTAATCCTGACTCATTACACAGGACCAGGTCCAAGGTTGCTTGCCCCCTTGTAGGATCAGTTACATACTGCTCATGAAATCCATCCCTAATACACTCAAACTCTTCCTCAAGGCTGCCCTGCCCAATTTGATTTGTCCAGTTAATATGATAGTTAAAATCCCCCATAATTATAGCCGTTCCCTTATTACATGCCCCAACTATTTCCTGATTAATACTTCTTCCAGCAGAGTTGCAACTATTAGGAGGCCTATATATTACTCCCACTAGTGTTTTTTTCCCCTTATTATTCCTTATCTCCACCCAAACTGTTTCATTATCCTGATCCTTTGACCCAATATCATTTCTCTGTATTACAGTGATTCCTTCCTTTATTAACATAGCCACCCCACCTCCCCTTCCTTCCTGCCTGTCCTTCCTGATTGTTAAATACCCTGGCATATTTAGTTCCCAGTCGTTGTCACCCTGCAGCCAGGTAGAACTTTCTGACTCCAAATATAGCCAGCTCTCAAATTTGTGTCATCAATCTAAGAAGGAACTGACACAAAAGTATGGAGGAAATTTGCAAATTCATGTTCCAGCTTTATAATGAGATCGAGACAAAAAGTAACAAGTATAGAGAGAAATAAAACTAATGGTGTTATTATTGTCCCTTTATGTTCTGTAGCAAACTGGAGTCAAATTTAAAAGCTTTTTTATTCATTCTTTGAAATGTAATATCACATTTATACTGGGAAAATGCTATCAGTGGTATTAGTGTTATTTGCAGTAAACTCCTAATTTATATGCAGCAATGCTACTGCTAGCTTTGCTTCCAATATATGCACAACGTCTTAGAGATTTGAGAGGCTAAAGTGCACATTCACCTCAAAACAGGACTGCAACAAATTACAGGAGGATATTAATAAACTTGCAGAATGGGCATATAATTGGCAAATAAAGTTCAACACAGATAAATGTGAGGTATTACATTTTGGTAGGAAGAATAGGGAGGTCACTTATCACTTGGAGGGTGCGAGTCTAGGTGGAGTAGAGGAACAAAAGGATCTCGGAGTACAAAAACACAAATCACTAAAAGTTGCGACACAGGTTAGCAAGGCCATAAAAAAAAGCAAACCAAGCACTAGGGTTTATTTCTAGAGGGATAGAATTGAAAAGTAGGGAAGTTATGCTAAACCTGTATCAAACCTTGATTAGACCACACTTAGAGTACTGCGTACAGTTCTGGTTGCCATATTATAAAAAGGATATAGAGGCACTGGAGAGGGTGCAGAGAAGATTTACAAGGATGATACCAGAAATGTGAGGGTATACATATCAGGAAAGGATGAACAGGCTGGGTCTCTTGAAAAAAGAAGGCTGAGGGGTGACCTAATAGAGGTCTTTAAAATTATGAAAAATTTTGATAGAGTGGATAGAGAGAGAATGTTTCTACTTTTGGGGAAGAGCATAATTAGAGGCCTTCAATATAAGATAGTCACCAAGAAATCCAATAGGGAATTCAGAAGAAAGTTCTTTACCCAAAGAGTGGTGAGAATGTGGAACTCGCTACCACAGGGAGTGGTTGAAGCGAATAGTATCGATGCATTTAAGGGGAGGCTAGACAAGCATATGAGGGAGAAGGGAATAGAGGGTTATGCTGATAGAGTTAGATGAGGAAAGACTGGAGGAGGCTCGAGTGGAGCATAAACGCCGGCATGGACTGGGTTGGGCCGAATGACCTGTTTCTGTGCCGTATATCCTATGAAATCCTATGTAACAACATGTTCGCCAGTGCTCACACTGAACCTTTCTCAACCATTGAAAAGGCCCTAAAGAAACGAGCAACAAACATCAATTTCAGGACAATTGTGCCTGGTGGTTGCCAGATCTTTCAGCCGCCTCTTCTGCCCCAGCTACAATAAAATCTCCACGAAATATAAATAAGCGGTTTCTACAGCAGCAGGGCTGAGAGCCCTCACAAGAGAATGGTTTCAGAAAGCAGTTCTCTATTGTATACTGGCTATAAGAAATACAACATAAAGAGAAACTGGGCCAGTATGACTCCTGTATAATGTGAATCTTGAGAGCCAAGTAGATTTGCATGTTACAATGGTGCAAACTTTTTCGAATACCCATGCTATTGGGTTAAATGGAATATAAAATAATGTTGCATTATCATATAGATGGCACAATAATTGAGGGTTAGCTGTCCTGTGAAGATATCTTTTCCTAAATATATGCTCCTGCCTCTGCCAATCTTGAGAACTTTTCAGACAGTTCGCTAACATTGAACTGCAATGCCTTGAAATGCCAGCATGAAATATTACGGTATAAATGCTTAATATGCTCCAGTTAAATTTTTCTCTCTGCTATTTTAGCAGAGATATTAATACATTTAAAATTAATGGGTTAGTGCCTTTGTTAAAGCAGTGGAGAGGAATTTCAGACAAATGCCTTTGTACGTTAATATCACATGGCATAATTTCAGGTCCCAAGTAAATAATACCAGGAAACATTCGATAAGTTAAATAGGAATGTTTTGTTTGATGCTACAGAAGTGCAAACAAGATACAGTAAGTAAAATTTTAGAGACTCTGCTCCTAGCCTTGCTTGATGGGATCGTAGACTAGAGAATTGGTCACAAATGTCATCACATGCAATGTTCGCCGCTCCTGAATTCTCCAATGATTAATTTTAAAGATTGGAAAATCTAGAGCATCTCCAATCCGGCACACCAATCTGGCACACTGGTCTTCATGCTTGACTCTCTACACTCCTGTCGAATGAGGTTCTGTGCCTGGAACCTTAAAATTGACACTTGTGGCATTACGCAAGCCACTCGCAATTATTCAAAATATTACTGGTATCCAACAATATAATTTCACTATAAGACAATATACCAATCAGAATACAGCCTTTTATCAATAAAAAGGCTTTTTTCATTCATTGCTGTTCCAAAAACTGAAGTCCTAGTGAAAAATATTATAACCTAGTTTTCTGCCCTATTTTTCCTGTGGTATTGAATTACAGTACATTGCTTTCATTTTTTTTGATCTCCATTTGCAGTTCATGTTTGGCCTGGATAATACTGATAGAATATCATCTCTGTGAATACAGCAATTTATTTAGGGAAGTAGCAGAATATACAGTTTGCATAAAATAGATTATTCTAACTGTATTTGGCCTATTTAGTGCCAATAGGACTGCACTCCTAACATTAAATTGTGGGGTTCCTATTATTCTGACCGAAAAGGTTCAAGGTAGTTTCTAAACTGAGTATCCAAAATGTTTTTAAAAACTAAAACAGCGGAATATGTAAGCATTGTCAAAATTTAAGTGACCGTAAAGAGCCTTCCTCAGAGATGTCTTCTGCAATGTCTGTTTACCTGTGTGAATTTTCTGCCTTCTGAGTCAGTGACAAAGACAATCTGAATGGACCATGCCTAGTTCTGGGGAATTTCCCACAGGCTAAAGAAAAGCTTAAAACAAAGTAAAGCTGTCCATACAGGCAACATCTTCCGACATAAGGTAATATCTAAACCAATCCAAGTTACATTGTGGTGCAAGTTCATGGCAAAAGAGCACCCGTTTACAAAATATTAAAAAAAAGAAAACTTAAAGTTTAGATTATTCAATCAACAGTATAAAATGGTGTAGATTAGAGGTTCCCTGAGCTGAGCCCTCTCCCTTCAGAGATTCATGGCCCATGCACGCCCCCCTCTTTCTAAGAAACTGTATTATTGCATAATAAATGTTAGTGTAGATATAGCTGGTAACCCAGAATACTTCAGCAGTTTCGTCACTTTAGCTGTTTTAATTCTGCTCCCTTACACCTTTTGGGTTTTAATATGAAGTCCAATCATATCATTAGAACTCACTGATCAGGAAATTCCTGAGCATGCCTTTCATGATGTACCAGGGCATCATGTTGGGTACTAGCAGCCAGCCAGCCTAATGAGCCTTGTGTACAACTTGTGTGCAGATTTTCAGCTCTGAGTTTACTGCCTGCATTGGTACATGTTCCAGCAGATCCTGTATTTATAATAAAAGCATCCTACTTCCGTCTTGGTAATTTACCAGGAGTTTTACATTTGGTTTGCACCTAACTGTGTGGGACTCATGCTTCTGGAACCCAACAGTACTAGGACAGGTCTCATGCAATTCAAAGTTGCCTTGAACAAGTAGTTTAATTTAAAAATAACGGATTAAAACATTTGCGGTGCTAATGGGATTGAGTGGTACAGTTGGTTACAACACCTTTCTGTTAATTTTGAGAGCAGAGTTTGAATCTAGCCCAGTCTGATGGGATGAAATTCTCTTCTGTTGGCAGCAATAACGGCTAAGCAACATGAGTTTGGGTAGTTTCAATCCACCTCCTCATGGGCACACATCCACAATACAAAACTGACAATAATTTAGCACTAATTGGTAATTTCACTCAGGGAGACAATCAGGTTAGATGATGTGGGGAATGTAAGTGTCTTATTAGTGTTGTAGGAGTGTTGTTCTGAGATTGACTGGTGTTCTAGTGTAGCTTCATCCTGCTTTTGACTCATACTGTACTGCATCTGGAAGTGCTTGATAACATAGAGCTGTAAAGAAAAGTTTGATTCCACAGCATTCTTCATTTCAATAAGCGCAAGCTTTGTAAAAACAAAAGTGAAAAACCAAAAGGCCTTGAAGTCTTAATTAAAGATTCCTTTTTGGATTAAAATTAGATGAAATATTCGTTTAACATTTTACATATGATAAAAATGTGTGCAATTTGCAGCCTCTAAAAACCATGCCAGTTGTCACGTCAGGTGGGAATGAAGCAGCACCTCGGATCAGTGCCAAATCATTCATATTCTGCACATGGATCAGTTAGCGGGGGGGGGGGTGGGGAGAGGTAAAAATTACTCAGTTATCACAGGATAAAATCCTGATTTCATTGCTTCAGCTCATAAGCCCAAAACAGTACCCATTCACATCAATTATCATCAAAGTGATGCTTTACTTGAAGACCATCAATCACTGGATCGACCTTCTGGGAAATATATTTCCCCATGAGAAAGAAATTCTTTTACTTAAAGCAATGGTCACAATTGTCTTTTGTTAAATATGTAAATACAATTCTAAGAAGTGATTAATGAATTTCCCAGCTATTCCTACATTTACATACCACCTTTAACATGGAAAAATGTCCCATGGCACTTCACAGAGGAGTAAAGGAGCAGGCGCTGAACAGACGGAAGGGTTAGGAGAGGTGACCAAAAGCTCAATTGAAGACTTGTGTTTCGAAAAGACTACTAAAAGTAGGTAGCGAGGTGGAGAGGTTTGGGGAGGGAGTTCCAAAGAGTAGTGCCAAAGCAGCTGAAAGCTTTGCCACCAAAGCAGAAGGTGAAGATTGTACAGAAAGCCAGAGAACTGGAGAGTGCAGGAACGGACATACGGCTGGGCAATGTTGCAAATATAGATGGGGTAATGCCATGGAGGGATTTGTAGAGGAGGATCAGAATTTTAAAATCAATCCACTGGGGGGCAGGAATCCAATGTACGTCAGCAAGGAAGGGGATAATGCGAGCGGGACTTACTGTGGGGAAGGATGTAGGTGGTTATATTTTGAGAGATTTGGAGTGTGTGGAGGTTGGGAGCAAAGTAAGGAGGTCAGTGGAGGTATGATAGGGGTGGAGGCAAGCAATGTTGCAGAAATGAAAATAACTGGTCTTGGTAGTTGATAGGATATGGGTTCTGAAGCTTAGTTCTAAGTTTAACAGGAGGCCAAGATTGTATACAGTTTGGTTCATTTTGAGAGAGCAGCCTTGGAGGGGGTGGAATTGATGTCAAGAGTGCAGAGATTTTGGCAGAGGCCAAAAATGATGGCTTACATGTTCCAGCTGTTCAATTGTAGGAAATTCTGGAGCAGTCACAACCTAATGGCAGGCAGGCAGTCATGGAGGTGGTTGTGGGATGTGGTGGAGAGGTAGAGCTGGATGTCGTCAACATATATGTAGAAACTGGCCCCGTGTCTACGGGTATTGCCAGTAGGGGCAGCAGGTAAATGAGGAAGAGGAGGTAGGCCAAGGGTGGATTCTTAAGGAATTCCAAATGTTGACCCTCCAGGAGATGTAAGAGTAGTCATTATTTGAAATGTACTGGCTATGTTGGGACAGGTAGGAGTGGAACCACACAAGGACAGTCCTACTAAGGTTGACCACAGAATCGAGGTTACATCACGTGTACAGCACAGAAACCAGCCATTCAGCCCAACTGGTCTATGCCAGCATTTATAGTCCACATGAGCCTCCTCCCACCCTTCATCAGCTAACCCGAACCGTATATCCTTCTATTCCTTTCTCCCTCATGTGCTTATCTAGCTTCCTGTTAAATGCATCTATGCTATTTGCATCAACTTCTCCTTGTGGTAGTGAGTTCCACATTCTTACCACTCTTTGAGTAAAGAAGTTTCTCCTGAATTCCAGATTGGATTTATTAGTGACTATCTTTTATATTTTAACCTCTAGTTTTGGACTCCCCCACAAGTGGAAACACTTTCTTTACGTTTACCCTATCAAACCCTTCCATTATCTGAAAGACCTCTATCAGGTCACCCCTCAGCCTTTTCTTTTCTAGAGAAAAGAGCCCCAGCCTGTTCAGTCTTTCCTGATAGATATAACCTCTCAGTTCTGGTATCATCCTTGTAAATCTTTTTTGCACCTTATCCAATGCCTCTATATCCTTTTTTATAATATGGAGACCAGAACTATGCACAGTGGTCTAAACAATGTTTGATACAATTTTAACATAACTTCTCTGCTTTGTAGTTCTATCCCTTTAGAAATGAACCCCGGTGCTTGGTTTGCCTTTTTTATGGCCTTATTAACCTGCGTCGCTACTTTTAGTGATTTGTGTATCTGTACCTCTAGATCTCTTTGTTCCTCTACCCCATTCAGACTCTTATTATCCAAGCAGTATGTGGCCTCCTTAGTCTTCCTACCAAAATGCACCACCTCACACTTATCTATATTGAAATTCATTTGCCAATTACATGCCCATTCTGCAAGTTTATTAATGTCTTCCTGTATTTTGTCACATTCTTCCTTTGTATTAACTATACCTCCAATTTGGTGTCATCCGCAAATTTTGAAATTGTACTTCCAATTCCCGAGTCCAAATCATTAATGTAAATTGTGAACAACAGTGGTCCCAGCATCGATCCCTGTGGAACACCACTTCCCACCTTTTGCCAGTATGAGCAGCTATCCTTAATCCCTATTCTGTTTTCTGTTTGTTGCCAGGTTGTTATCCATTCTGCTACCTGTCCTCTGACTCTACCTTAGTCATGAGTCTACTATGCGGTACCTTATCAAAGGCCTTTTGAAAATCCAAATATATTACATCTACTACATTACCCTTGTCTACTCTTTCTGTTACTTCTTCAAAGAATTCAATAAGGTTTGTCGAGCATGACCTTCCCTTTTGAAATTGTTGCTGATTACTCTTTGTTATATTTTCAGTTTCTAGATGTTTCTCTATTACATCTTTGAGTAAAGATTCCATTATCTTTTCTAACACTGACGTTAAGCTAACTAGTCTATAGTTCCCTGGATTTGTTCAATCTCCCTTTTTAAATATAGGATTAACATTAGCTGTCTGCCAGTCCTCTGGCTCTATTCCCTTTTCTAAATAATTGTTATATATATATATATATATATATATAAATTATATATGTAATAGTGCCTTTGCTATCACGTCCCTCCTTCCCATTACTAGATCCAGTAGTGATTCCTCTCTTGTTGGGCTTCTTGCGTATTGGGTAAGAAAGCAGTCCTGAACACACTGTAAAAACTTCATTCCTTTTTCCCCTTTCCTTACTTTTTCTTGCCTGTTATTTTGAGGGTAGTTGAAATCTCCCAAAATTATTATATAATGGCCCTGAATTTGTGGTTGGACGATTCCCATGGGGAAATGCCTCCGATCCGCAAATAAAATGCCCGCATACCTGGTGATCCAGGAGGTATGGAGACTCGCGGTCCTGGGGCTCTCCAGGTACGCACGGGAAGATGCCCACATATCCCAGGGGCGCACACGGTTCGCGAGCACCCCTGGGATCATGTGTGTCAGCCCAACCAATAAAAGAAGGGAATCCCCATTCATGCTTATGGGAATTCCTTATGTACAGAAACCCCATAAGCATGAATGGGAAGACTCCAAAAAATACACATCAAATTTTAAAAAAAATTACATATTTAAAATTAATTAAAATGCCACTTAATTAAATATTTAAAACAAAATTA
Organism: Squalus acanthias; assembly: GCA_030390025.1. Classification (NCBI taxonomy): domain Eukaryota; kingdom Metazoa; phylum Chordata; class Chondrichthyes; order Squaliformes; family Squalidae; genus Squalus; species Squalus acanthias. The sequence continues at coordinate 127,237,875 of CM059429.1, forward strand.
ATTTTTTGAAAAATAAATTTAAATGTTTTAAAGGGGCTAAAAATAAACTTACCTTATTGTACAGGTTTTTTAATGTATAAATGATTGATAACAATTATTTTTGTTTTTTTTAAACTTTTACACTGGTAAAAGCAGGCCTTATGCTTTTACCAGGTGTAAGAATTTCACTGGCAAATAGCCCAACTCTCTGCCCGCGGATGCCCTTTTCCTGGGGATGTGTTGGATCTGTGACAGATTGCAAGCTCCGGGTTTCCGCGCATGCGCTTCGCGCGCGAAAACCCGTGACTTGCGCGGCCCTTATGGGTACGCGCCCGTAGGGGCCGCAAATTACAGGCCTATGTCTTTCACTCATTTCATAGATTTGCCTACATATTTCTTCCTACACTTCTTTTCTACTATTTGTAGAATACCCCTATTAACTTGATTGATCCCTTCTTATCCTTTGTCTCAATCCATATGGATTCTGTTTCTATCTTGGTGTCAGTTATGTCCCTTTTTCCTACTGCCATTATGTTGTTTCTAGCTAGTACAGCTGCCCTATGCTCCTCCTCCATCTTCCTTCCCTATCCTGGGTGGTGGAGGAAGATTGCCTGATCAATCATGTTGAACACTGCAGACAGATCGAGGAGGAACAGAGTGTCTTGGCCACACCCACAGAGGATATCGTTGATGACTTTGATCAAGGTGGTCTTGGTGCTATGTGCAAGGCAGATTGTGGGAGAAGTCAGCATGCAGCTGTGAGACTATGACACGTTTGAGGATTTAAACAAGAAGGGTTAGAGATTAGGCAATAGTTAAAGTTTATGGGTAAGTCAAGGCGGGCTTTTTGGGGAGGGAGCGTACCCACCTAAGCGTCATTATGAAATCCATTTTTTTATTTAGTTTTTAATAATTATTGATGATTTAAATGAGTCAATTTTATTGGGTTTTCTTCTAATTAAACATTGATTAGGATTAAATTTGCTTTCATCATTTGTTGATGTGCTGTAGTTAGTTACCATTTATTTTGGTTAGACATTCATGATTCTAACTCTTTAAAGGCCGAACATTCCTTCGTGATCACATTGAAAATGACAGTTTGTTAAAATACGAAGGTGAAGTTGATGATTTAGCGATAGTATGAAATTCAAATCTCAAAGATCATGCCATTAATCAGAGTGCAGGCTAATTACATCAGGAAATGGAAGTTTGTCATGTCTCTTGATAAATGCTGCCATCATCCTGCCATATCCATTAAGAAATGTATGTCCTATTGCAAAACATTATTTTAAATCATCAGCATTTAAAATTATATTTGCAGTATATGTCCAAATAACACGAAAGAATTCCTGAGTTTATTTCCGGAGCCCAGTTTGACTTGGGGGAAATCCTGAGGTGTAATTTGTGAACTGAAATGTAATACTTTATATCCCTGTCTGCAAACAATATTATACTGCACATCTTAGCAATAAATCAGAGAGCAGGGCAGCAAGGGAATGAAACTGTAGTTTAATTGCAGAGCATGTCTCAGACTGGCTAGACAGTGCAGTTGCCATAGTGACATAATACGATTGGTTGGTAGCTGAGGAGTCTCTGGAGACTGGGTGCTTCATTTAGTTTTCAAATTTAATCTTAAAAGATACAGTAGAAGCATCTGCCGTGAGGTGCCGGTGACATATTCATTGACTCTGTTACCAAGGTAACACTAAATGCCAGCCATTTTGCTGTCAAGTCATTTATATTGATGTTATCTCTTTATATCTTACAGCCCAGATCTGTATTTAATATATATATATATATATATATATATATATATATGTATACTCTTTAAATTTGCTTTATCTATGGTTAGTTGAAATTTATTTTTGTTAGTGATTGTTTTCTGAAAGGGAATACTTTCCCAAAAGTCTGTACATTGTGTCTACTCTTAATTTCTAATTAGGATGACACTGGATTGCCCCAGTGTCATCAACCCAAATCAAAAATAATTTAGCAAAAGTGCTTCCTTTTGAGAGGTGCACAAACAATAACCACACAAATTATAGATAAAACAAAGGAAATCAAATTAAATATTATTACCTGTGTCGGCTAAGCACTCTAGTCCCACCGGCCGTGGAAGGTCTCAAGTGTACCGGTGGACACCGCGTGCTCCTTCTCCAGGACCACATGGGCGTAGCCGCGGAAGAGAGGCAGGCATCCAGAGCGAACACCCCCACAGACCATGGCCACCTTGGCCAGGACCAGGAGACCCATGTGGAGATCCTCTGACTTGCATCCCCTGCCCCCCGCCCACCCCTAAAGATCAGGAGCGTTGAACTTAAGTGCAGGCGAAAATGGAGGAGCAGCCCCTTCAAATAGTGAAACATTGGCCCCGATCTTTACTGGGCAGGATTTTCACGCGTTGGGGGGGGGGGGAAGGGGAGGAGTTCTGGTCACGCTGTGGCATTTTAACTCCACAGTGTGCATGGTTTTTTCAACATGATTCCAGCCTGGAAGCCAGCCTGATTGGTGGGGGGTGGGTACAGAGTGGTTTGGTGGATCGGGAGCTGATTGCAGGTGATCAGAGACAGATTAGGGGCATTAGTGGGGGGATCGGTGATTGTGTGGGAGAGTTGGTGATATCGTGGGGGAGGGCAGGAGGGAGGGAACTGATCGCAGGGCTGGGGTCCGATGCTTGAGATTTAAAATTTTTTACATCCTACCTGACCCACACCCACCTGTTTTGGGGTTTAAAATCCCTCTCATTGTGTCTAATGGCCCAATTAGCAGGTGGTGTGGCAGCAAAGGAAAGAGGATTTGCAGTTAAGAATAGGAGGTAATAAGGTCACGGAACTCTGAGCTTCAAGCTATCTCAGACCAAGATGCTTTATTGTTTTTGGAAATATACAGCCTTCCCACTATTGCCATGTTAAGGGCTATTTGAAAAAGAATGCGTCTGGGCAATGTCGTTCCTCTAGTGCACGGAATACAGACAACTCGAGGAAGTGGAAGATGAAATTGGACATCAATCACCTGGCATTCTGCCAGGAATGTGTAATTTGCTCCAATCAATGGCAGTCAGGCTGGTGGCTGGCAGTACTGCCTTCAAGCTCTGCTTGACGACGGAGATAGTTACTAATGTATAGTAGCACTGCAGGCATAATCCCCGAGTTCAGACAATGCACCGAAATAACACACCCCACAGTTCAGACAACACACAGAGCTAATACTCCCCACAGTTCAGACAACACAGGGCTAACATTACCCAGTTCAGACAACACACAGCGCTAACACTGCCTACAGTTCAGACAACACACAGGGCTAACACTGCCTACAGTTCAGACAATGCACAGCGCTAACACACCCAAGTGTTAATATTAGAAGTGGTAATGTGAAGTACTAACAGTAGAAGAACAAACACTGCGCTAATGCTAACTCAAAGATCATAGAATAGTACAGCACAGAAGGAGGCCATTCGGCCCATCGAGTCTGCACGGCTCCTTCGAAGAGCAATCCAGTTAGTCGCACTACCCCGCTTTTCCCCATATCCATGCAATTTTTTCTCCTTCAAGTATTTATCCAATTCCCTTTTGAAAGCTGCTGTTGAATCTGTATCCACCACCCTATCAGGCAGTGCATTCCAAATCCTAACCACTCGTTGTGTAAAAAAAGGTTTTCCTCATGTCGCCTCTGGTTCTTTTGCCAATCACCTTAAATCTGTGCCCTCTCGTTATTGACCCTTCAGCCATTGGAAACAATTTCTTTATTTACTCTATCTAAATCCTTCATGATTTTAAACCCCTCTATCAAATCTCCTCTTAACCTTCTCTGCTCCAAAGAGAACAACCCCAGCTTCTCTGGTCTATCCACGTAACTGTAATCCCTCATCCCCGGAACCATTCTAGTAGATCTCCGCTATACCCTCTCCAAAATCTTCACGTCTTTCCTAAAGTGTGGTGCCCAGAATTGGACACAATAAATACACCAGCTGGGGCCGAACTAGTGTTTTATATCGGTTTAGCATGGCTTTCGTACTCTATGCCTCTATTTATAAAGCCCAGGATTCCATGAGGGAGAAATTCGGTATCGCCCCATTTGGGGCGCCATTATCGGCCGTGCACAAAGTTTAGCGCCTGGCGCTAATTATCGCCTCCGACTGCAAACTTGACTTTTATCACCCCTGGAGGTGATTGGAGCGCTAACTCAGGCGCTGCACACCTGTCTTAAGGCGCAAAGGCCGAGGAGCGAGGCGCTAACTCAGAGCGCAGGCGCAGCGCAGGTGCTGTCAGTTAGCGATGGAACACAGACACACTGGCGCCGGCCAGTTCTTAAAGGGGAGGGTCGATCTTGCTCTCCAGCCACACCCTGCTCATTGGAGCCTTGAATCTCGGCCTGGAGAGACCTGTGCCTAAATCTTCCAGCCAAGGACTATGGAGAGGGTGAGAGAATGAGCTCAGCACTTCAGCGAGCGGGCCTTGAATGCTCTGGTTGGCGCGGTGGAGCGCAGAAGATCTATACTCTTCCCTGAGAGTGGCAGGAGGCCTTTGCCGCGCGGGTACAGAAGAGTGTGGAGGGAGGTGGCTCAGAGCATCTCCTCCAGGAGCATGGTGCCCAGGACCCATACTCAATATCGAAAAAAGTTCAACGACCTCACTCGGGTCGTCAGGGTGAGTGGCTTTTTTTCAATAACTCTCCATCCCTCCATCTCAACCTCACTCTATAGCCAGAGGGTCTTAAAACCCCAATGCCCAGCACTCATCCAACACCTATGGCCCTCTCATGAAACACACACGCACATTCCACACTTTGCACACAGTAAGGGCTATTCACCTATGGGAGGCACATCAGGCAAGACCATGGCTGCATACAGTAAGGGCTATTCACCTATGGGAGGCACATCAGGCAAGACCATGGCTGTATATTTACTCAGACGCCGTCCTTTTTCTTGCAGGCCAAGCTATCTCATAATAGGAGACAGCAGCAACGGACGGCTGGAGGGCGGCCTCAGCTGCAACCCCTCAGTGATCTTGAGGCACGTGTCCACAGGATTGTGGCAAGCCAGGTGATCGGTCCCGTCGCCCCTGGAGAGGCCGACCCCGTTCTGGACAGCAATGGTAAGGTGATCACCTTTTTCTCCTCTCTCCTTCCACTTGTCCCTCACAACACCAGCCTTTGACACTTTCAATCCAACTTAATTAATCGCTGCACTCATTCCTCCCTTACTGCCCCCCTGTCCGCACGCTAAAGCCACTCTTGTACCTCCCTGCTTTCAGATGGTGATTCACCAGCTGAGGAGACGGGCCCTCAAGCTGCCAGTGGGAGTGAAGCTGCAGGTGAGGAGGAAGAGGAAGCCGGAGCATCAGCGCCACCCTCTCCCGAGGAAGCCCATGCCCACACTGGGAACACGCCTTCCCTGGAGGGGAGCAGGGGGGAAGGGTCTGATGAGGGTGAAGCTCCAGGACCCAGCGGGCTGCAGCAACGCGATGGGGGTAGGGAAGCTCGGGGGCCTTCTGCCCCGGAGGGAGAGTAGGCCAGCGAGTCCTGCTGCACTGGACACAGAGGAGGAGCGGCTCATTGCTGAAATGAACACCCAGGCGGTAGACATGCACACTGAGCTCATGGGTGCAGTGGGAAGGGTGCCCGAATGCATTGAATCACTGGCAAGGAGTGTGGAGCACTTCGCTGTAGCACAGGCGGATGCCATGCTAAAGCTTAGTGCTGCAATTCAGTCACTGGCTGCCATGACCCCATCTCAGACTGCTCTCATGCAGACTAAGATTGAGGCCACGCAAGCACTGACTGCTGCCATTCTCGCTAGTTCGGACACATTTCCCCGGGGCTCTCACCGCACCGCAGCAGGCCAGCAATCTGTGCTCCAGCAGATTGCTCCGGATGCTGAAGTGCTGCCCCGTGGGAGTGCCAGTGTGTCGGTCGAGCAGGGAGTTGCTGTCCTCTCTCAAGATTGAGAGGTCGCACAACACCAGGTTATAGTCCAACAGTTTTATTTGAAATCACAAGCTTTCGGAGCTATCGATCGCCCCTTCCTCAGGTGAAGTAGTAAAGAAATACAGACTCGAGATGACAGCATTCCTGCTGCCACCACTGTCACTTCTCCATTGCACTTGCCACCGCCTGTAGGCCAGACTGCTGCCGCCCATGCAGAGTTGGTGCAGTCTGCAGCCCGGCCCTCCAGGCCCAGAGCTGGTCGAGGCCGTCCTTCAAGGGCATCTGCAGTCTCAGGTTCTGACAATCAGCAGCCTTCCACCAGCCTTGCTGCAGTCACTGGGGCCCCATTATGGAGGAGCAGTAGGGTGGGAAGGGGGGAAGTGCGCAAGGGAAGGAGATCACCCTCGAAGGGCAAAAAGTAGGAGGTGTGACAAAATGTTTGTCACTTTTTTATTAAAGGCCGAGGTTCGTGGTCAAGTTTTGTTTAGTGTTTTGGACATTATCTCCAGGTTGTGAGAACCAGTTATGTTAATGAATGTTTTTTTGTGTTTCTTTCTATTAGTTTGTCATGAAGAAATGACACAGAGTTTGTAAAATAAATAATTTTTTGTATTCAAAATGTACATGTTTGGTCTTTGGAATCATTGTTGCCTTGGCCGGCTTAGGTGTTGCGGGTTGGTTTCATTCATGTTGTTCTCAATGGCAGAAGCCATTTCCTCAGCAGGGGCCTAGAAGCGGCTTGCTATCAGCCGTTGACGGACGGCCCTTCCAGTTTCAACATTGTGGGCCTCCCTCCCGCCTTGGTGCTGCTGCTGATCATCCTCCTCCTCTTCCTCCTCCTCTTCCTCCTCCACCTCTGGTGGTGCTCAAAGGCCTGGTGGCATTGGCTGGGTCCTGAGGATTGCCAGGTTATGCAGCATGCAGCACACATCTATGAAGAGGGAGACTCGCTCAGGCGAGTACTGCAGGGCTCCTCCTGAGTGGTCCAGACAGCGGAACCGTTGCTTGAGCACGCCGATTGTGTGCTCAACGATGTTCCTGGTGGCAAGATGGCTCTCGTTGTACCGCAGCTCAGCAGGGGTGTTGGGGGAACGGAGCGGTGTCATCAGCCAGGTGCACAGTGGATAACCCTTGTCCCCGAGAAGCCAACCACTTGGGTGATGCGGTGCCTGGAAAAGGTCTGCCACAGTAGTCTGGCGTAGGATGAATGCATCATGGCTGCTGCCAGGATAGTGGGCATTGACAGCGAGTATCAGCTGTCTGTGGTCACAGACCAACTGGACGTTTAGGGAGTGGAATCCCTTTCGGTTGCGGAAATCCTCAGCATTCTCATGCGGAGCACGCAATGCCACATACGTGCAGTCAATGGCACCCTGCACCATGGGGAAGCCCGCTATCCTCGCAAAGCCCAATGCGCGTTCATGCTGTTTGGCCTGGGTCATGGGGAAAGAGATGTACTGTCGTCTCCTTTTATAGAGGGCATTTGTGACCTGACGGATGCAGCGATGGACAGCGAACTGGGAAATATTGGCGATGTCCCCAGTAGCTGCTTGAAAGGAGCCGGTGGCATAAAAGTTCAGAGCCACTGTGATCTTCACTGCCACCGACAGATACGTCCTGGACCTCAGTAGAGGCTGCAGATCTGGCTGCAGCAGGTGGCAGAGTTCAGTGACCACCTCCTTGCTGAAGCGCAGCCTTCGCAAACACTGCTCCTCAGACATATTAATGTAGGAGAATTGTTGGCGAAATACCCTGGGAGGGTAAGTTCTCCTGTACAGAGGCCTGTTGGCCCTCCTCCGTCTGGCCATGATTGCCACTCTCTCTCTGCGTCTCTGTGGCCTCCGAATCTGCCGGCGCAGGACGACGCCCCCAATCAGTGCAGCCCCCACATTCTCTTGGCAATCAAAGTAATGAAGGTCAAAAACAAAAGTACCTGCAAAGTGATGCTCAGTAGCCAAAACTACTTCACACAGCGTTGACTCTGTGCAGAAGTCTCTCCTTCTCTCTCTCAGAATCTCTGTCTCTGTCAGAACGAGTGGTGCAAAAATGTCTACCACAGAAAAAGCCAGGAAAAGGCCGCATTTAAATAGCGCCCCCCCCCCAGCCCCACAGCGACTGGGAAACGTTCCAGTCTACCTGTCGTTGCTTGCGCCAGGCGGAAAGGAGGGGGGCGCCACTCAACATCCGCTCCGGGGCGCCACAAGGGCGTTGCACGCTCGAATGACATCAAGATCTGCGTGCGCAGAAGATCAAGGCGGTATTGTCTAGCGCCGCCGCAAAATGTCTGGCCAATTTCGCGAGCGGCGCAGATATGCCGCGCCCGGGCGCTAGTTGCTTTGCGCCCCATTAGCGCCCTCTTAAGGCGCTAACGGGAGGCGCAAACCAACTGAATTTTTCCCCCCATATGCTTTATTAATTGCTTTGTTGACTTGTCCTGCCACCTTCAAAGATTTGTGCACAAGCACCCCCAGGTCTTTCTGTTCTTGTACCCCATTTAAAATTGTACCATTTAATGTGTATGGTCTCTCCTCATTCTTCCTACCAAAATGTATCACCTCACAATTTCATCTGCCACATGTCCGCCCATTCCACCAGCCTCTCTATGTCTTCTTGAAGTCTATTACTACCTTCCTCACTGTTTACTACACTAAGTTTCATGTCATCTCCAAATTTTGAAATTGTGCCCTGCACCCTCAAGTCCAAGTCATTAATGTATATCAAAAACAGCAGTGGTCCCAGTACTGAACCTTGGGGAACGCCACTGTACACCTCCCTCCAGTCTGAAAAACAGCCATTCACCACAACTCTCTGTCTATCTCTTAGCCAATTTTGTATCCATGCTGCTACTGCCCCTTTTCAGTCAGAAAAAGTGCATCTCTAGTCTGCTGACTGGAACACGGAGGCGTGGTTTCTTATTTCTCTTTGAGAAGGTTGCTGAATGAGGCCATGCTGAAGTGGGTTAGATTTGCCCCAACTGTCATTGCTCAGTATGGGCACACTCGTGCATTGAGAGAATATCTAAGACAGACCTGATATTTTTTTTCAAGGTGAATAGAACATCACCCTGTTATCTCATGCACAATTATTCAGTGAGTTTTACCATGGCAGAATGGCACCAAGCTGACACCTCCAGCAGGTACAGAACCCAAATTTTTCAATAGATCAAAGGTTCTACAAGTTCCCAAGATCTGGCCAATTGCCGTTGCTAGCCCTGGCCCCGGAACTACTGAGCCAGCTCCCCAAACTGACACCTGAAGCTCAACTAGAGCTATAAACTTCCAAACTGCAGCAAACCATCTGAAGCCGACATGCCCACCGAAGCTGACCCCTCACCCCTTGGAGGTAAAGTGCTGCAGAGCGACAGGTCACTCCAGAATCACATACTGAGGAGGCCAGCATGGAGATCGTAGGAAAAGCCGACTCTGGAAGTAACAAAGGTGTGTTTTAGGATTGTATCAGTAATGAGCATGATGTAGCGACTGAGGGGCAAAATCTCAGAGGTAGAAGTAGGCACTGAAGATGATTGACTGGATTTGGGACCTGCTCGGGGGCAGAAGACAGTCTGGTGCAGGTGCTACTGGTATCTCCTTGGTGAGGAGTTGCCCAGTACCAGCTTATCTTTCCACTGGTGGTTTCTGCAAGGGACCACATGAATACAGCAGTGTGTCCACTGAAGAACTGTGCTGCAGCGGCACATGAAGCAACTCCATGGAGGCAGGAACTAGGAACCCTACATTGATGTTCAAAACACAAATGTGGGTATAATTAATAGTGTCCAAACACTGATGTCTGCATAAAACACAACCAATTGATAATCTATCTGACTAAGATGGGCTGTGCTGGGTTTTGCAAATTACTGGAATATAAGAAATTTTCGATATGTCAAAATGAAACCTGGCACAACTAGGCTGGAAAATGTACTATTGAGATGATGCTTGTAATGCTACATCTTGGGTGATGTATCAATATCTGCCTTTCCTGTATTTCAATAATTAGTTTCTGTTGTATTGACTTCTATGTTCTGCACTTTATCTAAACTTGGTAATGAAAGGGGAAATACCTCTTTGGGCCTGAAGGTGGAGGTTATGACAGAAGTTTATCCTTGTCTAGACTCTAATACGGACTCCTAACACATATTCATATTGTATGTGTGTGAATTTTCAGTACATTTTATCTTTTACAGTGATTACAATGTACAGGGCACTTTCTTGCTGTGTTATATTCTACACCTGCTACCATTTCACTGAGATTACCACAGATATTTATAGGACAGAAGAACAAAATTTGGGCCATTGTATCCGTGCCAGATGTTTGCTAAAGCAATCTAAAACTCTTCCCATAGCCATACAGCTTTCTCTGCTTCAAATATTTGTCCAAGTTTCCTTAAACGATGCAATTGTCTCTGCCTTAACATTTCCCTGTTGTAATGCATTTCATGCTCCCAACAATCCGTTGTGCAGGCAAATTTCTCCTAACCTCTGTCCTCACTCTCTCACTGACAATTGATAACCTCTCATCACTGTCTTAAAACTAAAGGAAATGGTTTTCCCCATTCACTAGCAAAATCCTTCATAATGTTCAAAACCTCTATTAACTCTTCTCTTAACCTTATCTGCTTCTGAACAAATAGCCTAGTATCTCAAGTCGCTCCTTGTAACTATAGTTTCCCATCACTGGTATCATCCTGGTGATTTTGCACTGTACGCTCGCTTTGGCTTCAATGCCCTTTCGATAATGGGCATCATTACTTCTTTACTCGTACATTCTTTGACCCTGTTTATAAAATCCAAAATGCTGTTGGTCTTTTTTTTTTATAGCTTTATCTACCTACACTTGCAAGTTCAAGGAATTATGTATTTGATTCCCTAGGTTTCTCTGTTCATCCACACTCTTCTGTGTATACTCCCATTCCTTGTTTTATTTCTCCCAAAATCGCTTACCACATCCACATTAAACGATATCTGCCACCTTTCTGCCCATTCTGGTCACATCTGTCATCCTAATATCTTTTACAGTCCTCATTGTTCTTTGCCAAACTCCTTTACTTTGCATCTTTAACAAATTCTGAAATTATGTTCCCTATTCTCCAGTCCACATCGTCGTTTGCTTTTAATTTAAGTCTTTTGAGATGCAAGATACATAAACAGTACTTTGACTAATATGTGTGACTTTGTTGGAGATTGGTTGAGTATTCTAACTTGCTAACAGAAGGTTCAAAGGATTTGGAAGCTTTGATGGAATATTACAATATCTGGTGACATACAACACCTCGAAATATAAATCTGCTGATTGCTGTTTCACATCAGATAGAAATGGATTTGCACTGCAGTTCAAGTTGCTGGGCTGAGAAAATGAACTGATGTGATCCTGCATTACAAATATTCTAAATACTGAAAACAGAGCTTATACTGGGCTGCTATTCAGTGATAGATGGCAGAGTCTACTAAACACATATCTAATCCAAGTTCCAAGATACTGTTCCCATTCCTTCCCATAATATACAAGTCCTGAGCCAAGCATAATCCTGATCAAACATAAAATTTCTTTGCAAATTATTTATGTATTCATCATTTATGTATTCATCATGTATGTATTCATCAGGTTCAGCTTTGTCAGTGGGACATTAATCATGTTGCATGTGTATTTTTCATAACTACAGCCAAATTAATAAGGGCCCAATGTCACTAAAGTGACTGACAGTGACTAAATAGGTAGCTAAATAACATTAATTGTACAGTATAATGTAGGGCCTAAAATATAACATGTAAAACATACGTATAAACTAGCTACACAATTAATATATAGCAAATTTTTGAAGATATTGTCACTCTTACATATGTGAAAATCTGTGCTATGCAACTATTTTGCTAATTCAATTTAAAAGATTGGGAAAATTCCAGTTATTTATTTGATGAATTATGCTGCATTTACATTACAGCACTGATGCAGCCCTAATAACAGCAGCAGTAGCGCTATAGTATAAGTGAGGCAGTGTTGATGCCTCTGGCAACACAAAGTACCACTTCAAGAAGAACATTTTCCTGGTATCACTGGAAGCACAGCATTATTCGCAACCAACATAAACCACTGCCAGCACCATGGTGCTGACCGCCATGTTTTTCTGTCACAATCAGCTGAGCACCTGTAGAGGCCAGCAATGTGTTTCCAATACTAATGGCCTCACAGATCTTTCCCAGCCATCAGGGAAAGCCCGTGGCCAGAAAACAAAAGACATAATCCTAACTTTCAAACAACTGTACATCCAAGACCCTGTGCCTGTGCAGTTGTTTGTGTTCCCAGTGCTCTGAAATGTTCCCTGCAATGTATAAACAGGTTAGATTTCAGAGGACTGGAAGCCAATATGTATGGATGTGTAACAGCAGTTCTTTTTATACTGTCGTGCCATGGATAGACTTTAAGAACAAGCGAAGGCCATTCAGCCCCTTGAGCCTGTTCCACCATTCAATTAGATCATGGCTGATCTGTATCTTAACTCCATCTACCTGCCTGGGTTCCACAACACTGAACAAAAACCTATCAATCTCAGTTTTGAAATTTTCAACTGACCTAGCTTCAACAGTTTTTTGGGGGAGAGAGTTCCAGATTTCCACTACTCTTTGTGTGAAGAAGTGCTTCCAGACATCATCCCTGAATGGTCTAGCTTAATTTAAGGTTATGCCCCCTTGTTCTAGACTCTGTCACCAGAAGAAATAGTTTTTCTCTCTATCTACCCTATCAACTCCTTTAAACATCTTCAACACCTCAATTAGATCACCCCTTAATATTCTATACTCAAGGGAATACAAGTCTAGTCTATGCAACTTGTCCTCATAATTTAACCCTTTTCGCCCTGGTATCATACTGGTGAATCTGCACTGAACCCCTTCCAAGGCCAATATATCCTTCCTGTGGTGTGGTTGCCAGAACTGATTGCAGTACTCTAAATGGCATCTAACCAGAGTTTTATACAACTGTAACATAACTTCCACCCTTTTGTATTCTAGCCCTCTTGAGATAAAGGCCAACATTATATTTAAAAAAATTTAAAAATTTTGTACCTGTCCACTAGCTTTTAATTTCTGTACTTGGATCCCTAAATCTCTCTGCTACGCCACAGTTCCTAGCTTCTCACCATTTAGAAAATACTCTGATCTATCTTTCTTAGGACCAAAGTGAATGACCTCAAACTTTCTCACATTGAACTCCATCTGCCACAGTTTTGGGTACTCACTTAATCTATCAATGTCCCTTTGCAACTTTTTGCATTACACTATTCTACACATCCATCTACACTATTTACTGTGCCACCTAACTTGGTGTCATCAGCAAACTTGGATATATGGCAGTAAAATACTGTGGATGCTGGAAATCCGAAATAACAACAGAAAACGCTGGAAAAACTCAGCAGGCCAGGCAGCATCCGTGGAGAGAGAAACAGAGTTAACGTTTCAGGTTCTGCCGAAAGGTCTTCGACCTGAAACGTTAACTCTGTTTCTCTCTCCATGGATGCTGCCTGGCCTGCTGAGTCTTTCCAGCGTTTTCTGTTGTTATTTTGGATATATGGCTCTCTATTCCTTCATCCAAGTCATTTCTAAATATAGTGAAAAGCCGAGGCGCCAATAAAGATCCCTGAGGGACACCACTGTCACATCCTGCCAATTGGAGTACTTACCCATTATTCCTACTCTCTATCTCCTACCTCCTAATTAATTCCCTATCCATGCCAATAGGTTGCCTTCAATTCCATGCGGTCTCATTTTTGTTAACAGTCTCTTATGTGGAACCTTTTCGAATGCCCTCTGGAAGTCCTTATAAATAACATCCATAGACACTGCCTTATCTACCACGTTCGTTACCTGCTCAAAAAATTCAACTAGGTTTGTTAGACATGACTTAACCTTTACAAATCCATGCTGGCTCTCTGATCAGTTCATATTTGTCCAAGTGCTCAGTCACTCTGTCATTAATAACAGATTTTAGTAATTCCCCTGCAACAGACGTTGGACTAATAGGCCTATAATTTCCCAGTTTATCTCTCCTACCCTTCTTAAATAATGGAGTGACATTGGCAATTTTCCAATCCAAAAGGGACAATTCCTGAATCAAGAAAGTTTTAGAAGATCATGACTAAAGCATCTACAATTTCTTCTACTACGTATTTTGCTACCCTGGGGTGGAAGCCATCAGGCCCTGGAGATTTATTTATCTTTAATCTCATTATTTTCTCCATGATCATATTTTTACTTGCATTAAATCTAGTTCCTCCCCTTGATTTATTTTTATTTTTCCTTGTACCTCTAGTACTTTATCCAATCCTTTGCTGTGAGGACCGATACAAAGTTAATACTACCCTTTCCTGAGTTCCAATTACAATATCAGCTGTGTCAATCTGTAAAGGGCAATATTGCTCTTATACCCTCTTTCTCTTAATATACTTGTAAAAACTTTGTGTTGTCCTTGATATCCCTCACAAGTTTGTTCTTATTTTTCTTTTGCAAACTTTGTTTGCATGCTCTGCCTTTGCACCTATAGAAGCCCCTTTAACTTTCATTTCTAAGCTGAAACACAGACAGGACATAAACATTAATATAAGAGAATATTAATGAATTCTGGGAAAAGCAGACTTGGAAATATATCGCCGTTCCTTCATAGTCACTGGGTAAAAATCCTGGAACTCCCTCCCTAACAGCACTGTGGGAGTATCACCACCAACTGAGGTGAGGTGAGAGTGACTGCCCTTGACATCAAGGAGCCCTAGTAAAACTGAAGTCAATGGGAATCAGGGGGAAAAAGCGCCACTGGCTGGAGTCATACCTAGCACAAAGGAAGATGGTTGTGGTGATTGAAGGTCAATCATCACAGCCCCAGGATATCGCTGCAGGAGTTCCTCAGGGCAGTGTCCTAGGCCCAACCATCTTCAGCTGCTTCATCAATGACCTTCCCTCCAACATAAGGTCAGAAATGGGGATGTTCGCTGATGACTGCACAGTGTTCAGCGCCATTCACAACTCCTCAGATAATGAAGCAGTCCATGCCCGCATGCAACAAGACCTGGACAACGTTCAGGCTTGGGCTGATAAGTGGCAGGTAACATTCGCGCCACAGAAGTGCCAGGCAATGACTATCTCCAACAAGCGAGAGTCTAACCACCTCCCCTTGACATTCAACGGCATTACCATCGCCAAATCCCCCATCATCAACATCCTGAGGGTCACCATTGACCAGAAACTTAACTGGACCAGCCACATAAATACTGTGGCAACAAGAGCAGGTCAGAGGCTGGGTATTCTACGGCGAGTGTCTCACCTCCTGACTCCCCAAAGCCTTTCCACCATCTACAAGGCACAAGTAAGGAGTGTGATGGAATACTGTGGCTGCAGTGTGTACCATCTACAAGATGCACTGCAGCAACTCGCCAAGGCTTCTTTGGCAGCACCTCCCAAACCCGCGATCTCTTCCACCTCGAAGGACAAGGGCAGCAGGCGCATGGGAACACCACCACCTCCAAGTCACACACCATCCTGACTTAGAAGTATATCGCCGATCCTTCATCGTCGCTGGGTCAAAATCCTGGAACTCCCTACCTAACCGCACTGTGGGAGTACCTTCACCACACGGACTGCAGCGGTTCAAGAAGGTGGCTCACCACCACCTTCTCCAGGGCAATTAGGGATGGAGAATAAATGCTGGCTTTGCCAGCGACGCCCACATCCCAGGAATGAATTTAAAAAACTAATGTGGTAATACCATGATTTATTAAAATTAATTTGTTACACGTTACAATAATCAGTGCATCAGATTAAAAAGAAATTACAAATGAGTTGCTTGATGGCTCCTGGGCTGGCAGCTCCTTTCTGAGCTGCTCTTCTCTTCAACTGTATCCGTGGTCATCCATTGTCATCTTTTGCCCTTTCTTCCCCCAATCTCCTTTCTTCCATTGCTTAAGATACCCTGGCTCTGATAGTGAAGGCATTTCAGCCCAAACTACAAGTTTAATGCTATCCCTGCAGAATCCCCTAACATGTCTTTGTTCTCACTGAGCTCTTTCAACTGCTGGAATCTGCTGAAACTTGACCTCCATCACTGGATTCCCTGTGAACAGGACTTCGTTGACTACACGGTTTGACTCAACGGCTGTGGCGCTGCTCTGCTTTTCAGTCACTTCAAGTCTTATGCTGCAGAATTCTTTTGTCAAATTGGTTTCTGATCTTCTGGACTTCTCTGGATATCTAGACTACGTTTCTGCTTTGAACTACACTGGATTACACTTTGTTTCTGCACTGGACTACACTGGATTACACTGTAAGACTTACCTGCTGTGTCTCTATCTCTGCTGCTAAAATATTTTTACCTTTAAACTGTGTCTGTGTCTCTGCTGAACTGGTTTTTCAGCTCTGCTGGCTTCTAGGTAGCAGCTGCTGCTCCATTTGCTGTCCGGTGACTCATTCTACTGGTTTTCAGCTTTGCTGGTCACTGGCTTGTGGTTTTACTTTTTCTCCATCGCTTTGATCTGTGGTGACCTCCAACTTGCATCAATTTTGCCATCACCTTTCTGCACTGCTACTGATTCTCATTCCTACGGCAACAACCTCCATCCTCGAACTCTCTACCCTTCAAATAGCTTCTTGACTTCACTCACCTGCTTTGGACAGCGGTTCATCGATGCTCCGTGCCGGCTCCATCCTGCTTACGTTGGCTTTGTCCTTCCATGGGACCTCTGACTTTGACCTTGGTCTCTCTACTATTGTCTCCAACCTATTCCCTGCTACCAGGAAATATTTATTCCATTAATTACTACATTTAAACAGGCCTATGTAACCTGAGCTTTTCCCGTGTCCATTCGCCTGCATACTTTGGCTGCCGCTCTGGACCCGAGTCATCCAATTCTTTTCCATTTTTTCTCCCTCTTTTCCTTTTCTCTCTATCCCTCCCTGACCGCTCTCTCCTGTCGTCATGCCGCCTTTCATCTCTCCTCTCTGATAATCTGCCCTCCCAAATCCCTACCCTAATCCTTCATTACTCTTCGACCTTCCTACTCTCTCGCCGACCTTCCCGCCCAGCGCGCCCACTGGGGCAAATCCTGCCAATCTCCTCCCTGTCCAACTCAACCCTCCCAGCGCTGACCCTGTGGACGCTGGCAGTGGGGCAGCTATCACCAAACCTCTCCCATCTCCCTCCACAATGCCCGTCACTTGTCCTTAAATGAAGCCTCCCTGCCAGGCTATACCTTCCACCACTTGCCCCGTTCAGACCGCCGTGGTGGTGGTGTGGCTCTCATCACCAAATCACAACTTGGTCTGTCCCCCTACTCCTCCAGCACTTTCTCCTCCTTTGAGCATCTCGCCTTATTCCACCCCTCTCGCCTCTCATTTAAAATTCTTGTTCTCTACCGCCCACCCAGGTACCATAAAAATTTTATTACCGAGATATCTTCACTGCTTTCCTCCCTCAGCCTCTGCACCGAACGACTTCTAAGCCTCTGTGATTTCAACCTCCATCTCAATTCATCATGCTCTCTCTCCTCTAGGTTCACTAGCCTTCTATCCTCCCTTAATCTCTCCCTCCATGTAAACTCCCCAACCCACATTCACGGCCACCCCCTCAACCTTGCCATCTCTCATGGCCTCGCTACTCCCATCGTGTCAATTGCAGATACGGCCATCTCTGACCACTTCTTCGTATCATTCTCCACCCAGATCCCCCTTCCACCCACCCACCCCCCCAGACAACTTTCATCTGTGTCCGCCCCTGGAAAAATCTCTCTCCCAACTCTCTTATAACTGCACTTATGAAATCACAACTGTCCAGCCTTTGGCCCTCCATTCACCACGACATTTCTGCAGCTACCGATCTGCTCAACCACACCCTCACCACCACCTATGATGTCCTAGTCCCTATTCAAACAATTACTCTCTCTCTCACCCTGGCCGTTGCCCCTGGTACGGCTCTCATCTTTGCTCCCTTAAGTCCAAGGGACGCAGACTTGAATGGATATGGCGGACAACTAGTTTAGCCATTCACCGCCAGATCTGGCTAGACCACATAAAGCATTATTAGGTCCTGCTTTCATCTGCCAAAATTGCTCACTATTCCAGAATCATTCTGGAATGCAAAGATAAACCCCGGATCCTATTCTCTACTGCTAACCGTCTTCTTAAACCCCTCTCCTGTCTCCTCCACACTCACCTCCGACACAAGTGTGAGGAGCTCATGGACTTCTTTGTCTCTAAGATTGAGACCATCCGTTCAGCTGCCTCTGTCACTTCCCTTCCTTCCCCTAGCCCACCGGGCCAAACTTCCTCTCAGGTTCCCCCCTGCCCTAGCCCTGAACTCTCATCTTTCTCCAGTTTCTCTCTGATCTCCCCTCATGACCTCTCCGTGCTCATCTTGTCCATGAGACCCACCTCTGCTGTCTCGACCCTATTCCCACCAAACTGCTGACCACCCAACTTCCTTTTCTGGCTCCCATGTTAGCTGACATTGTTAACGGGTACTCTCTCCTCAGGTTCTGTCCTCCTCTCGCTCAAATCTGCTGCCATCACCCCTCTCAAAAAACAACCCTTGACCCCTCCATCCTTGCAAACTACCGCCCCATCTCCAACCTCCCTTTCCTCTCCAAAGTCCTGGAACGTGTTGTCGCCTCCCAAATCCGTGCCCATCTTTCCTGCAATTCCATGTTTGAATCCCTCCAATCAGGTTTCCGCCCTTGCCACAGTACCGAAATGGCTCTCATCAAAGTCACAAATGACATCCTTTGTGACTGTGACAAAAGTAAACTATCCCTCCTCGTCCTTCTTGACTTGTCTGCAGCCTTTGACACGGTTGATCACTCCATCCTTCTCCAACGCCTCTCCACCATCGTCCAGCTGGGTGGAACTGCACTGGTCCCATTCTTATCTATCTAATCGTAGCCAGAGAATTACCTGCAAACAACTTCTATTCCCATTCCCGCATCGTTACCTTTGGTGTCTCCCAAGGATCTATCCTTGGCCCCCTCCTATTTCTCATCTATATGTTGCCCCTTGGCGACATCATCCAAAAACACAGCATTAGTTTCCACATGTACGCTGACGGCACCCAGTTCTACCTCACTACCTCTTCTCTCGACCCTCCACGGTGTCTAACTTGTCAGACTGCTTGTCTGACATTTAGTTCTGGATGAACAGAAATTTTCTCCAATTAAATATTGGGAAGACCGACGCCATTGTTTTCGGTCCTCGCCACAAACTCCATTCCCTAGCCACTGACTCCATCCCTCTCCCTAACATCTGTCTGAGGCTGAACCACACTGTTCGCAACCTTGGTGTCATATTTGACCCTGAAATGAGCTTCCGACCACATATCCGCTGCATAACTAAGAACGCCTATTTCCACCTCCGTAATTCACCCGTCTCCACGCTTACCTCAGCTCATCCGCTGCTGAAACCCTCATCCATGCCTTTGTTGCCTCTAGACTTGACTATTCCAACGCACTCCTGGCTGGCCTCCCACATTCTACCCTACGTAAACTTGAGGTGATCCAAAACTCAGCTGCACGTGTCCTAACTCTCACCAAGTCCCGTTCACCCATCACCCTTGTGCTCGCTGACCTACACTGGCTCCCGGTTAAGCAACGCCTCGATTTCAAAATTCTCATCCTTGTTTCAAATCCCTCCATGGACTCGCCCCACCCTATCTCTGTAATCTCCTCCAGCCCCACAACTCCCCCCGAGATATCTGCGCTCCTCTAATTCTGCCCTCTTGAGCATCCCTGATTATAATCGCTCAACCATTGGTGGCCGTGCCTTCTGTTGCCTAGGCCCTAAGCTCTGGAATTCCCTGCCTAAACTTCTCTGCCTCTCTACCTCTCTTTCCTCCTTTAAGATGCTCCTTCTTTGACCAAGCTTTTGGTCACCTGTCCTAATTTCTCCTTATGTTGCTCGGTGTCAAATATTTTTTGTCTTTTGATACTCCTGTGAAGCGCCTTGGGACGTTTTACTACATTAAAGGCGCTATATAAATACAAATTGTTGTTGTTGAAAAGATGACTTAATTCTTCAGTTGATACTTCTGTTATTGTTTGCCATTTTGAATATATATTGTGTATTAAAATATATTTCTTGATAGTAGTATTGTAGAAACTTAATCTGAATCTGTACTATTAATTAATACGTGTCACTGTGGTAATCAGGATCTATGACAAAATTAAGCTAGCATATCAGATTATGCAGTCAGAGACCTTGTGAAAATGAACCAGGTCACACTTGTATGCAGATGACTCCTAATGCATGTGACTGCTAGACCATACAGTAATCTGCAATCAAGCCAAATATGCAATAATATTTTACATGTCTGAAGAAATTAATCAGGAATGAAAAAATGCAGTCAAATCTGTATACAGAATATATTCCTATGTGACATGCAGATGTATTTTGTTGTTGCTATTCTAGTGCCCAGTATTTAAAAAGAAATAGCAAATTTTTGTTGTAATTTCCAAGATATTGGTAGGGTACTATGTTGAGTGAAGGTGGGATGGTTGGCGGCTTCATGCTGTTAGTTCTTGTAGTCCATCAGATTTCATCAGTGTTTGAGCTCAGACTCTAACTATAGCACAGACTGTTCTCAAGGAGAGCTCTGAAAGGGTCAGTAAGCAAAAGATAAGTGTGGCCAAAGTCAATGAGCAGCAGAATGTGGCAATGGCACACAAGACCCATAAACTACGATCCTTTTAAAAATAAGGAAATATATATGTGCAAATGGAAAAATGTCCTTCTACCAGTGCAAGATTAGTCAAAAAAAAGTGCTGGAGAAATTAATGGGACTGAAAGCCACTAAATCCCATGGGCCAGATAATCTGCATCCCAGAGTACTGAGGGGGAAAAATTCAGTTGGTTTGCGCCTCCCATTAGCGCCTTAAGAGGGCGCTAATGGGGCGCAAAGCAACTAGCGCCCGGGTGCGGTGCCGCACACGCCTCACACGAAATTCAGCAGGAGGTTAGCGGCGGCGCTAACCGGTAGTGCCCTGTGGCGCTGCGCTGCTAGCGATGACGTCATCACCGTGCGCAGCGCCCCGCTCGCACTCCGGCCGCGATCTTCGGTAGCGCCCCTTGACTTACCGCCGGACGCTATGTCCGACGGGGTCAGGGGGGCCTACCTGCGGCCGGGGTGGCGGTAGTTAAAGGGGAGGTGGTGGGCCGCCATTTTTGTTGCTGGCCGCCTGCCAGCACCTGCCCCCGTTGCTGTCCCCTGCCCCCGTGAAGCCCCCCCCCCCCACGAAGTGCCGGCTGCGCTCCGTGAGCCCGGCACTTCTCTTGAGTGCCGGGCTTTTTTGCCGGCACTCCCGATCCCCGGGGGCCCAGCTGGACCCTGGTTCGCGCTGCGCAAGGCCCCTCCCCTTTAAGAAGGGGAGGAAGGCCTGCAATACCGCGGTGCGACGTGCCGCAGCGCCTGGCGCTGCAGCACATAGTGCCACGATATTGACTCGCAGCACCCCAAGAGGGATGCAGGGCGCTTCCAGTAGCGCCCCGCTTCCCTCTTGGGGCGCAACCACTCAATTTCCAGCGCGGAGGCGCTAATTTTTATGGGGCTCTAAAAGTAGCGCCCCGGTGAAGTTAGCGCCCCAAAGGGGGCGCGACTCAATTTTCCCCCTAAAAGAGGTAGCCATGGAAATAGTGGATGCATTGGTTGTCATCTTGCAAAATTCTATAGATTATGGAACAGTTCCTGCAGATTGGAGGTCGGCAAATGTAACCCCACTATTTAAAAAAGGAGGGAGAGAGAAAACAGGGAACTACAGACCGGTTAGCCTAACATCAGTAGTAGGGAAAATGCTAGAGTCTATTATAAAGGATGTGATAACAGGACACTTAGAAAATATCAATGGGATTAGACAAAGTCAACATGGATTTATGAAAAGGAAATTGTGGTTGACAAACCTACTGGAGCTTTTTGAGGATGTAACTGGTAGAATAGATAAGGGAGAACCAGTGGATGTGATGTATTTGGATTTTCAGAAGGCCTTTGATAAAGTCCCACATAAGAGGTTAGTGTGCAAAATTAAAGCACATGGGATTGGGGGTAATGTACTGGCATGGATTGAAAATTGGTTAACAGACAGGAAGCAGACAGTAGGAATAAATGGGTCTTTTTTGGGGTGGCAGGCAGTGACTAGTGGGGTACTGCAGGGATCAGTGCTTGGGTCCCAGCTATTCACAATATATATCAATGATTTGGATGAGGGAACCAAATGTAATATTTCCAAGTTTGCTGACAACACGAAACTAGGTCGGATTGTGAGTTGTGAGGAGGATGCAAAGAGGCTTCAAGGCAATTTAGACAAGTTGAGTGAGTGGGCAAATAGATGGCAGATGCAGTATAACGTGGATAAATGTGAAGTTATCCACTTCGGTAGCAAAAACAGAAAGGCAGTGTATTATTTAAATGGTGATAGATTGGGAAATGTTGATGTACAGAGGGACCTGGGTGTCCTTGTACACCAGTCACTGAAAGCAAACATGCAGGTGCAGCAAGCAGTTAGGAAGGCAAATGGTATGTTGGCCTTCATTGCAAGAGGATTTGAGTACAGGAGCAAGGATGTCTTACTACAGTTTTACAGGACCTTGGTGAGACCACACCTGGAGTACAGTGTGCAGTTTTGGTCTCCTTACCTAAGAAAGAATATACTTGCCATAGAGGGTGTGCAGCGAAGGTTCACCAGACTGATTCATGGGATGACAGGACTGTCGTATGAATAGAGATTGGGTCGACTAGGCCTGTATTCACTAGAGTTTAGAAGAATGAGAGGGGATCTCATTGAAACGTATAAAATTCTGACAGGGTTAGACAGACTGGATGCAGGGAGGATGTTTCCCCTAGCTGGGGGCTCTAGAATGAGGGGTCACAGTCTCAGAATACGGGGTAGGACATTTAGGACTGAGATGAGGAGAAATTTCTTCACTCAGAGGGTGGTGAACCTATGGAATTCTCTACCACAGAAGGCTGTGGAGGCCAAGTCACTGAATATATTTAAGAAGGAGATAGATAGATTTCTAGACGCAAAATCTGTCAAGGGCTATGGGGAGAGAGCGGGAATATGGTATTGAGATAGAGGATCAGCCATGATCATATTGAATGGCGGAGCAGGCTCGAAGGGCTGAATGGCCTACTCCTGCTCCTATTTTGCTATGTTTCTATTCTATGCCATTTCTACCATGGTAGAGTCCATTGTAAAAGATGTAATAGCAGAGCACTTGGAAAACAGTGACAGGATCGGACAAAGTCAACATGGATTTACCAAAGGTAAATCATGCTTGACTAATCTCCTGGAATTTTTTGAGGATGTAACTGGTAGAATAGATAAGGGAGAACCAGTGGATGTGGTGTATTTGGACTTTCAGAAGGCTTTTGATAAGGTCCCACATAAGAGATTAGCGTGCAAAGTTAAATCACATGGGATTGGGGGTAAGGTACTGACTTGGATAGAGAACTGGTTGGCAGACAGGAAGCAAAGAGTTGGAATAAACGGGTCTTTTTCTGAGTGGCAGGCAGTGACTAGTGGGGTACCGCAGGGATCGGTGCTAGGACCCCAGTTATTCACAATATATATTAATGATCTAAACGAGGGAACTAGATCTAATATCTCCAAGTTTGCAGATGACACAAAGCTGGGTGGGCGTGTGTGCTGTGAGGAGGATGCAGAGAAACTCCAGTATGATTTGGATAGGTTGGGTGATTGGGCAGATGCATGGTAGCTGCAGTATTATGTGGATAAATGTGAGGTTATCCACTTTGGTGGCAAAAACAGGAAGGCAGATTATTATCTGAATGGCAATAGATTGGAAAAAGAGGAAATGCAACGAGACCTGGGTGTCCTTGTGCACCAGTCGCTGAAGGTAGGCATGCAGGTGCAGCAGGCGCTTAAGAAGGCAAATGGTATGTTGGTCTTTATAGCGAGAGGATTCGAGTACATGAGCAAAGATGTCTTGCTGCAGTTGTACAGGGCCTTGGTGAGACCACACCTTGAGTATTGTGTGCAGTTTTGGTCGCCTTATCTGAGGAAGGATGTTCTTGCCATGGAGGGAGTGCAGCGAAGATTCACCAGACTGATACCTGGGATGGCAGGAATGACGTATGAAGAGAGATTGGGTCGATTAGGCTTATATTCGCTAGAGTTTAGAAGAATGAGAGGGGATCTCATTGAAACTTATAAAATTCTAACAGGACTAGACAGACTAGATGCAGGAAGGATGTTCCCGATGGCGGGGGAGTCCAGAACCAGGGGTCACAGTCTAAGGATAAGGGGTAAGCCATTTAGGACTGAGATGAGGAGGAATTTCTTCACCCAGAGAGTGGTGAACCTGTGGAATTCTCTACCACAGAAGGCAGTTGAGTCCAATTCATTAAATATATTCAAGAAGGAGTTAGATATATTTCTGAAGGCTAAAGGGATCAAGGGATATGGGGAGAAAGCAGGGACAGGGTACTGAATTTGGATGATCAGTCATGATCTCATTAAATGGCGGAGCAGGCTCGAGGGGCTGAATGGCCTACTCCTGCTCCTATCTTCAATGTTTCTATGTAAAAGATTTTGTGGTGGGCCTAGGAATGGCCATAAAAAAATTGGTGAGACTATTTTATTCTTACCTTTTCATTATTATTCATTTGTTGGCCTGTCCTGGTTTAGTGATGTTTTCCATTTTGGAATGGTTCTAATTCTTTATTTTTCTGTTGATTTTTGGTCAGCTGGGTGTCTGACAAACCTAGAAAGCCATTACCATATGATTCAAGCTACTGAGAAATCCACATAGATTCTCTCTGGTAGCTTTGTGGAGAGAAAGGAGCGGTTTATATAATCTATGGCAGAACTGTGGTTTGTAATGAAAGCTGATTTATGCTGCAGCAGCTGTGTGGCAAAGGTGGTAGGAAAAATAAAGTCTTCAAGAATGCTCAGTACTTCTTGTCGCCACTATCTAATTCAATTTTACAAAAAGCCTAAAAGTGCAATTCCACGCTCCAACCCCCCCCTCCCACCACCACCACCACCACCACACACCACACCAAACTGGAAAAATAGCAAATTCCAATTTCTCTTTGCCTGGTGATAGAGTCTTATAGAAGTCTGCAGAAACCCATCCCTTACTCCTTGAATCAGCTCAGTTCATAAGGTCATATCTGGAGCAGCACCATGAATTGCTGGTACTTCTAATGTGAGATATACCGTAGTTGCTGTTGATGCACCTCAAGATTTTCCATCAGTCCAAAGATATTTGCACAAAATAGCAGCCATGAACTTTCAACTGCTGCATCTCCTGCTGTTCCGGACAGTTTCACTGCCTTGAATGTTATCCCTTGTTCACGTAATTGCAGAGTAAATTATCACTTGCTGAACCAGGGAGCTGGTACATACTTGAAAGTGTTTAAAGCAGAGATCTCTGCTTGCTCATTGGTTTCCCTATATAATTCTTCAGTTCCTTTAGAGCTCCCAGCAACCATTACAGTAATATCAAACTCATGAGACACCTGCCCTTGTTGCAGTTGCCTTCTGCTGCACCTTGATCTTATGCCAACTAACAAAACAAAAGTGGAGGTGTTTTAATATATTACACTGTTGATCCTAGTATTTCTATTTTGGATCATTTGTGTATCCTTTTAAATCAAATTTTAATGACCATTTCTGTAGTTCTTAGTCCTACAAAATTAGTTCAGTTTTGTCATACCGTATCTGTAGAATGTGTTTTTTTTTCCAGATGTATTTCGCTGTGTTATAAATATTTCTGTCGACAACACACGTGGATTTGGATGTTCTGTGTCTGAGTTCAATATTTTAGGTTCGCCCCAATTTGAAAGATAATCTGAGGACTTGAGGAGCACAGTCATAACTTGCGGTGCATAACAGCTGATCAACTGCAAGCTGAATATAATTACGCCTGGTAAAAGTCTATCAGGCTCGGTACTTCAGTTCAACAGTCAAGGAGCAGCTGCACAATTCCCCAATACCAGGCTTAATTGTTCCATAATTAACAATGTAAGAAGTAAAATTTAGAATTGGCAACAATTTGCATCAATCAAACTTTGACAGGAATTTGGTTTAATTAGGATTATTTTGACCTGTTAGCTCTACATTATTTGTAAAGGAGGCTTCTAATTTTTAGACACTACAAAGGTGAAAGTCTTTGGGATGTGATCCCACCAGTTACACTGGGATTGTACCTGCCGGTGACCTCCAGCACTAACCCCAGCAGAGTTTCGGGGTCAGTGGAAGGGCACTAATTAATATGGGACAGATGGGTGTAGGTGGTCTATGCATGTATCTCTGGTGCCTGTCTGCCCCATGTGGCCAGAAACTCCGGTGCCTGTCTGCCTACCATTGGGAAGGGAGTTGTTCAGGCAACCCCCAGATTCTGGTAAATTTCCCCCTCAGCCCTCTGAGTAAATGGGCCGATTTTGAAAAATGAAATTAAACAAACATTTTTGGGAACCAAGGCCACTTTCCTGATCTGGATCCCACGGGGGTTGGGTGGGGGGGGGGGGGCGGGGACACATACACTATGTAGTGGCCTCACTGTACGTACCATCCTCCACTGATATGCCAGGTCTTGACTAAGTAGGAACAGGAACACCTGGTGTATAAAATCACGCCCCTGGCTCCGGTCCTTTGCCATCATCTACATTGTAAGGTGATACCCCTTACAAGGCAAATAGAAAACTCCCAGAAACAGCAGAGAGCTGGCACAATCAGGTCACTGTTGTTTTCCAGGGATTTCCACTGGTCTTCCACTTGAGTTGCAATAGGAGACCAGTCAAACAGAGCAGTATCCAGAGGACAAGAACTAGCACAATGGATATGCAATTAGATGGAGCTGAGTGAACGCACAACACTTACTTGAGTGCAAGTGACAAGGCCAGTGAGAAAACTGACTTATTTCATCCAATAAAATACAGTACAGTACAATCATTGTTTTGTCTAAAGTTTAAATGAATACTTGAATGTATTGTTTACAAATAGATATTTTCTCTCTCCATTTGGCCGAACTGTGTAACATTGGACTTGATTGTTACTGAGATAATGATATTTTATATTGTCTACTGAACAATCCAACTATTTTCAGATGACATGTATCCAGAAACATCAGAGATTTGGGGCAAAAAAGTCAATGTTGCAGTTTTGATATTTCATCTCGTATGCCAGATTCAGCACTTAAAATTCTTGCCCTGTAGCTATTCTAAAATCTAGTTTATGAAGACTAGCAATAAGGATCATATCTTCTTTAACCTTCATCTGAATATATTGTATATTTATTATGACAACCATCTGGTAACTTTAGACCTTCTCAGCTCATATCTGAATATGCATGTATGCCTCCACTGTGATTCAGATGCATCTCCAGAATAATAGTGAAGGGGTTATTAACCTCCACGATGCTGAATAACCAAGAATGCATTTGTTGTGTCTAATGCTTTTGGAGTTAAATCATCAGATAGCAACAAAAGAGAAACCTTTGAGAGCATCAGAAGCAAAACTACTGCTTCCAAAATAAAAACTGTTGACTACATCATCGGGTCTTTGAACTGCATTGTTCTTCCTATATGACTTCTTAAATCTGACATGTTCTGAATTTGTGGGTCTATTTCTACACTTGAGAAAAGAACAATGGGAAATACTTCAGTCAGCAATTCGAGCCGAGAACGTTTTTGGAAATGTGAGCAAGACAACAGCAAATGCATCTCGGATCTTGCTGTTATCCTGTAGCTCTGAGTTAGTTTAATCATCGTCACTGACATGAGACTACAATCAGGTTTGTGCAATGCCTCAAGGACAGCATTAACCTTAAGCCTATGTTGTTATTTTCCTCTTGTGCAACGAAAAACATTCAATATTTGCACAACATTCTGCAAGTAGAGTATGTATGAGGAAGACATGGTTAAATAAACACTGAATTTTATTTCTAAAGTAATCTCATCCTAATAGAGCATCATTCTACATCATTTACTGGGTGGGCTTTGGTAGTTCTTAGCTAGACTGCTGAATCAAGGATGCCACCATACCACATCAAGCCCTCGGTGGGAGGGGAGATGTAGAAAAACTAATCACAGATGTGCAACTTATGTCAGCTGATTACACATTGCCACTGATGGCAACCTTGAAAAAGTCTTTGGCCCAGATTGTCCCACCCTTGTGGTTGATATTAGCAGTGAGGAACTAAAAGATGGGCAGAATTATGCAACATAAAAAAGAAACCATATGACGAGGAAAACTCAGCTACAAATGCAATTTTATGCCACTTAGATTTCAAATGGTCAATAAATGTAGTTTAGATGCTAACCTTGTTAAAAATGTCTTGTTACTGATCTGTTTATTAGTGCATAAGCCTAAATAGGCTTTGTTTTTATTTCTGGAAATCTTGTGATACTGCATTTAGTAACAATAAAGACTTAGGCCCAGAAATTGATCTCGCTCTGTTCCCGCGGGGGTAAGCCTTTCCCGCGATGTCTCACCTCGCTTATGCTTTTTCTGATCCAGCTCGCACGAAATTGATGTTCCAGACATCAGCTGTGCTGGGCTTGCGTATCCCAGCGGCGTAGTTAATTCGTGCGAGCTGTGGGATCACGTGACTCAGTTAGAGCCAATGGCAGCACACCATCTTCCATTCATAAGTCTCACAGCATGGCTGAGAGACTTATGAATCTTACACCCCCCCAAAATAACAGCTAAACCTCAATTAAATTTAAAAAAAAACCCATCACATTAATAAAATAAGTATAGTTAATTAAATTAACCATTTTAAATAAAAAATTAAATTTTTGAAAAAATTTAAAATCTTTTAAAAAGTTATAAAAATAAACTTACCTGTCTTTAAAGTCTATAAAAAAGATATACCTGTAAAAAAAAATTCAAAAAAATACTTAATTCACTACTTACCTTCTTAAAAACGGGTCTTACTCCTCCTTTTTACATTTCCAAAATCTTCCCTACTTACCTGCGCGTCCAAAGCATGAAGTGCACAGCGTGCGCGCAGCCTGTAGCGCGCACGCGATGCACTCAGGCCCCGCCCCCTTTTCGGAAGAGCAATTGCCGGTTTTCAGCGCATGCGCAGGGCATGCAGAAAACCGGCAATTGGAGTGGGAATACGCGAGAGTATGCAGTGCGTACTCTCGCGTCCCGGGATCAATTTTCGGCCCTTAATTTGCAATGTTACAAGCCCTTCAAAAAAACAGTATCTTTATGCATACATAAAAATTCAATTATATCCAATTAAAAACAAATGTCAGATTAGGTAGAATTTGGACTATAATCTGCATTGTAATCTGCCACCATTTGCATGTTGTCTGAAACACTTCCTTGTTAATTGGTTGAAGATAAAATGTCTGCTAATTCTGACCGTTTCTGACCTGCCGCACACCTGTGAAGCAGTTTCTCAACTTTTGTTACAATAGCAACTGCTCATAATTCATGCAGATAGTCAGCGTTTTCTGGGCACAGCCTGCTTGTGCATGTTCACAGACTTCAATCAGTGCTGCTCTTGGCTCTGTCTCATTGTGCCACTCCTAGTTCCTAACTCTTGCTGCTGCTCCTTCAGGGGATTAAACACCTCTACATACTGTGGGCGGGAATTCTTATGGGATCGGAAATACCCTGCCATAGTATGCAGCGGCATTCAGAGGCAGCGGTTGGAGGAGGTAGAAGCTGGGGTGATGGGGCAAGAAGAGCTGGATCCAGTACGGAGAGGGGAGGGGCAGATAATACCCAAGATGAAGGGGAAAGTAAAAATAGTGGCTGCATGAACTGGGAGAAGGAGGAACAGCACCAGATTGAACTTAGGGAGGGGGGGGGCGGCGGGGAGCGGAAGAGTCAGCTGGGAAGGTGGAGAAAGTGCTAGCAAACCTGGAAGGATGGGGAAGAACAGCGCTAGATTAAACTGAGAGGGAGAGAAGAATGCCAAGTTGAATTCCGAGTGGAGAGGGAGAAGTGCGCCAGTATGAACTGCAGGCATTGGAGGATAGAGACGGCCTCCGTGAACTGAAGGGGAGGCTGGAGGAGGCAAGTACCTCTGTAAAGACGAGGGAATGCCTCCCTCAAGGGGAGGGAAGCGGGACTGCTGAAATAGCTCTGGGGGAAGTGATAGTCTGGTTGGTTTGTTGAAAGCCTCAATGTTATTAACTTTTCCTTGTTTTGATTCAACATCCACCAATTGTGAACTATAAAAGTATTTAAAATTAACTAGAAAGAATCATTTTTAATGTAAAAATTCAAAGTTTTCATGGGAGCGTACCCCCAGACCTCAACAAATGTGCTGCCAGTTGGCATGAGAGGGTGGGAGCAGCATTTGCAACGGGTGTGTACAATTCAAAAGTTGCTGTCTACAGCCTTGACTAAGCTTAAATCCCCTATTTGCTATTAGGCAATTTCTTCAGAAAAGAAAATGGATTAAAACGTTTTTCTCCCAGTACCAAGATGGCAGGTGCGCACATCTTGGGCCCTAATTTTCGAGCATTAGGTTGCCGCGTAGCACGTAAACAAAAAAGGGTGCTACATAGCCCAATTTAGCCCCCACCTTGTGCGCAGGGTCCGAACTGTGCTCCCTATTGGTGAAACTCCCTGCTGAAAGCACAAATTCAAAAATTACCCTGCTTGAGTTAGACAGAAAAAACCCTGAACATGAGGAAAAACATTAAATGAAATACAAATTGGCTATAAGATGATAGGAGCAGTTGGAAGGGATGCAGCAGCTACTTTCCTAGGTGCACAGAATTGGGAGAAGACAACAAATGTCTAAGGGCGGAACTTTCAACGTCGGCAGGGTGGCAGCAGATCAGTCGCCCGTTATACGCCCTGCCTTATTTTCCTTTCCATTGAAGTCAATAGAAAACAAAAGCGGGTGGGGTGTATAATGGGCAGTCAGTTTTGCTACCACCCATTTTATGACTCCGCTGAAGCTGAATATTCTGCCCTAAAATCTATCCAATCTGCAAGTTGATTTGGGTCTCAGAACAAGTCTGAGATTAGTCTGGGCCAACTTAGAGTCCTGGCAGAATTGCTAAGTTCAGATGTTTCACTGTTCCAAATATATGTTGAACTCTGTCAGTATTAGCACACTAATCCAGTGTCTCTTTGCCGTACTAAATTGATCCGGGACACTCGGTTGTTCCTTAGGTATCTGAAGTAACATGGAGTATGTTGTACTGAAATCCACATGACGAATTTAACAGATCGAGAGACATTAGACTGTGCGTGATTCAGTGCCAGTTCTTTTCTGGAGTTATTTCTAAAATGCATGGCAGGGATGCCAATTAATTTGAATATGTAGTTTCCCTTTGCATCAAATCCTGCAAGGAAGCTGTTGCAAAGATGAATGATCTGCCATTTCTTTCCTCTGTAATGAGACACACAAATCTGGCAGAATTTCAATCCAGGACCAAAAGGCATTAGTCTTACTCCAGTCTCACAAACAACATTGATTCTGAGAATGTTTCCTTGGTTCCAAACTATAGTAAGCTTACACCTTGTTTATAGTAGCAAATGAGAGCAGAAGGAATGCATGATTCGGCTCCTGTTTTGAACTCCAATGCCTTTGTTATATCTAATCTGCCAGCATTGAGATCATACAAGACAGATTATACTGGCCACACACATAAGGGAGCACAGGTTGTTCTAAAGCATGGGACACTGCTCTAGTTATACAGGCATTTGCACATTACATCATACAGCGTAGTGCTCCAAGTTTCAAAGGAAGCTGGATCACAAAACCAATGTAACCTACCTACCTCTTTACCTACATATGTTGCTCCTAAACATCCATGGGCTTTCTGGCACATTTCTGCAGTAAGTCAGGTAGGAATTCAGCAGGAAGCCCCTGAATTAGGCTGGGACCCAGATACACTGGTTCTCAGTCTTTTGAGAGTTTTCCTGGGGCCTGTTTGGGGCGGAACCTCTGCCCGCTCCAAAGATGGTCCCCCACGTCAGAAGATTTGCCAGGCAGCCAGTATTCTGGGTGATAAGAGGCGTACTGGCCTCCTGGTCAGGAGAAATAGAGCCCATCTGGAGTCCAGGCCTGGGTATTGGCTTGGACCCCCAAAGTCAAAGGCTGGTTTCTTTGAGGAATCAGCCACAGTTACGAGGTAGGCATCCAAGATGTGCCCATAGTGGTTTGGGCACCTGTCAGGAAGATTTAAAATAGGGAATTTGACCCTGACTCCGCACACTCTGTCGGATTAAGTGGTAGAGGCACCTGGTGGACGGATCCCACACTCATGCCAGGATTGATGGGAAGCAGGAAATGACCTGCACATTATTCATTGATCTGAGGAGTTGGACTCATAGGTAAGTATAATTAACAGTTATAAATTGCGTCATGCCATTATGCCATCACGATATATATTGGATTCTGCTGCGCTAAGTAGCTCGTGAAACAACATGACTGCACCTGCAGATCATCCCTTGGGGTAGATTTTGACTTTGTGTGACAGTGTAAAATTTCAATGGAAATAAAATCAGGAGAGATGTAAAACTCAATCGACTGAGGTTCAGTGGAGTGGAACTCTTGGCCACCCAGATGCAAATCCATGGGATGGGATCATCTGCATGGTCAAGGCAGGCCATTGGTGGAGACCTGGAAAATTGGAGTGGCTCCATACCACTCTAAGGACAGAAGGAAGGCCTGGGGAGACCCCAACGAAAAAGGCATTTTTGTCTTCTTTAGCTCCCAATGGATCCCAACTGGGCTTCTGCTTAAGGTTATTGATCCACTCTAGAATCGATTACCTTTGCTTTGTAAAGGTTTAGGACCCTTTAGAAGGCCACAATAGAGCTGTTTTGCTGAGGTGTTATAGTGGCATATTGGGTAAAATTCTGGTTTAGCCCAGGAACACCCCTCCCTTCCCCAGACAAGTCCCCTTGACATCCAGAGGCAGGTGGAAGCCCGCTCACACCCTCTACAGGAAAATATATGGAGCTAAAAATGGGGTGGAATCGAAGTAAAATGCCCTAAATTCCAGCCAGAAGCAGTTGATCCACTCGCTCTCCACCCTTGGGCCTGATCAGAATTTAGAAAAGATAATTTTTTTATAGTTTTTTTACATAGGTCACTGCCAGGAGATGTGGAATTTGACTTTATTTCCCACTTGAGAGCTTGAGCACAGAGCTTGGAGACAGAGCTGGGTGAACACAATCGGAGTGGATCGCAAGCAGTGGAAGAATTTGGTGAGAGCAGGAATCAGTGGAGAGGAGAAAGGCGGTTGAGACATCTAACTGAAAAGGAGGAGTGGAGGCACAGAACCCAAGGACTTTAAGTTAATCGGTCCGAGAGCGGACCTGCGGGAGAGCGAGAGGAGCGGCCGGAGATAAAGGTAGGCCCAGAGCCCGGAGGGAGCGCGAGCGTCGGGGAGCAAGGTAAAAAAAACGAAAATGACGTCAGCACAAGGGAAGGAGCTGATTGGTGAGTAGCTGGTGATTATTTTTTTTAAGTCTTGAGTTTATTTCTGTTAAGTTAGTTAATAGTCTATTAAATAGAGGCATGGCAGGGTACCTCAGTCTCATGGAATGCACATCTTGTGCCATGTGGGAACTCCAGGACACTTCCCGTGTCCTGGTCAACGACGTGTGCACGAAGTGTCGTCAGCTGGAGGAGTTCAAGCTTTGGGTTTCGGAGCTTGAGCAGCAGCTGGTGTCACTGCGGTGCATCCATGAGGCTAAGAGCTACGTGGATAGCATGTTTCAGGAGGTGGTCAACCTGCAGCTCATGAGTGTACAGGCAGAGAGGGAATGGCTGACCACCAGTCAAACAAGGAGACCAGGCAGGTAGTGCAGGAGTCCCCTGAGTGCATCTCACTCTCTAATTCAGTACTGGTGAGGGTGATGGTTCCTCTGGGGAGTACAGCCAGAGCCAAGTCCACGGCACCACTGGTGGCTCAGCTGTACAGGAGGGGAGGAGGAAGATCAGGAAAGCAATAGTGATAGGGGATTCAATAGTTAGGGGAACAGACTGGCGTTTCTACGGCCGCAGAGGTGATTCCAGGATGGTATGTTGCCAGGGTCAAGGATGTCACTGAACAGCTGCAGAACACTCTGAAGGAGGAGAGTGAGCAGCCAGAGATTGTGGTCCATATCGGTATCAACGACATAGGTAGAAAGAGGGATGAGATCCTGCAGGCAGATATTAGGGAGCTGGGAAAGAGATTAAAAAGCAGGACCTCAAAGGCAGTATTCTATGGATTACTCCTGGTGCCATGAGCTAGTGAGTATACAAATAGGAGGATAGAGCAGATGAGGAGATGGCTCGGGTACAGTCGAGGTACATTCGCACGAGGGGGAAAGGTAGGGCAACCAAAGTCAGAGCTCCCTGGATGACGAAAGAGAGAGTAAGATAAAGCAGAGAAAGGGCGCGTGTGACAGATGTCAGGTTGAGAGTGCAGAAAGTAGGCTGAATACAGAAAGTTCAAAGGGGAAGTGAAAAAGGAAGTAAGAAGGGCAAAGAGAGAGTATGAGAGTAAATTGGCAGCTGACATAAAAGGGAATCTAAAAGTCTTCTATAGGCATATAAATAGTAAACGGGTAGTAAGTGGAGGGGTGGGGCCGATTAGGGACCAAAAGGGAGACCTACGCATGGAGGCAGAGGGCATGGCTGAGGTACTAAATGAGTATTTTGCATCTGTCTTTACCAAGGAAGAAGATGCTGCCAAAGTCATAGTGAAAGAGGAGGTAGTTGAGATACTGGATGGGATAAAAATTGATCAAGAGGAGATACTAAAAAGGCTGGCTGTACTTCAAGTAGATAAGTCACCAAGACCGGATGGGACACATCCTAGGATGCTGAGGGAAGTAAAGGTGGAAATAGCGGAGGTACTGGCCATAATCTTCCAATCCTCCTTAGATACGGGGGTGATGCCAGAGGACTGGTGAATTGCAAATGTTACACCCTTGTTCAAAAAAGGGTGTAAGGATAAACCCAGCAACTACATGCCAGTCAGTTTAACCTCGGTAGAAGGGAAGCTTTTAGAAATGATAATCCGGGACAAAATTAACAGTCACTTGGACAAGTGTGAATTAATTAAGGAAATCCAGCACTGATTTGTTAAAGGCAACTCGTGTTTAACTAACTTGGTTGAGTTTTTTGAGGGTTGATGAGGGCAATGCGGTTGATGTGGTGTACATGGACTTCCAAAAGTCGTTTGATAAAGTGCCACGTAACAGGCTTGCCAGCAAAGTTGAAGCCCATGGAATAAAAGGGACAGTGGCAGGATGGATACATAATTGGCTAAATGACAGGAAACAGTAGTGGTGAATGGTTGTTTTTCGGGCTGGAGGAAGGTATATAGTGGTGTTCCTCAGGGGTTCGTAGTAGGACTACTGCTTTTCTTGATATATATTAATGACTTGGACTTGGGTATACAGGGCACAATTTCAAAATTTGCAACTGACACAAAACTTGGAAGTATAGTGAACAGTGAGGAGGAGAATGATAGACTTCAAGAGGACATAGAAAGGCTGGTGGAATGGGCGGACACGTGGCAGATGAAATTTAACGCAGAAAAGTATGAAGTGATACATTTTGGTAGGAAGAACGAAGAGAGGCAATATAAACTAAAGGGTAAAATTCTAAAGGGGGTGCATGAACGGAGAGACCTGGGGGTATATGTGCACAAATCGCTGAAGGTGGCAGGGCAGGTTGAGAAAGCAATTAAAAGAGCATACGGGATCCTGGGCTTCATAAATAGAGCCATGATGCGGAGATGCCGGTGTTGGACTGGGGTGGACAAAAGTGAGAAGTCGTACAACACCAGGTTATAGTCCAACAGTTTTATTTGAAATCACAAGCTTTCGGAGCTTCACTTGACCTTCACCTCACCTGACGAAGGAGCAGCCGCTCCGAAAGCTTGTGATTTCAAATAAAACTGTTGGACTATAACCTGGTGTTGTGCGACTTCTCACTTTCATAAATAGAGGCATAGAGTACAAAAGCAAGGAAGTTATGATGAACCTTTATAAAACACTGGTCCGACCTCATCTGGAGTATTGCGTCCAATTCTGGGCACTGCACTTTAGGAATGATGTGAAGGCCTTAGAGAGGGTGCAGAAAAGATTTGTTCCAGGGATGAGGAACTTCAGTTACGTGGAGAGACTAGAGAAGCTGGGGTTGTTCTCCTTAAAGCAGAGACGGTTGAGAGGAGATGTGATAGACGTATTCAAAATCATGAGGGGTTTAGACAGAGTAGATAAAGATTAACTGTTCCCATTGGCGGAAGGGTCGAGGACCAGAGGACACAGATTTAAGGTGATTGGCAGAAGAACCAAAGGCAACACGAGGAAAACATTTTTTACGCAATGAGTGGTTAGGAGCTGGATTGCACTGCCTGAAAGGGTGGTAGAGGCAGATTCAATCGTGGCTTTCAAAAGGGAATTGGTTAAGTACCTGAAGGAAAAAAAATTGCAGGGCTACGGGGAAAGGGCGGGGGAGTGGGACTAGCTGAAGTGCTCTTGCAGAGAGCCGGCACGGGCTCAATGGCCGATTAGCGGCCTCCTGTGCTGTAACCATTCTATGATTCTATGCTCTAAGATAGTTTGGGGAAAAAAGAAAATCTTTGGCGACAAATAAAAAGGTGCTGTTCGTCTGCTTGCATCAAGCTCCTCCTCCTTCTGCTACTGAGTAATTTTAGAAGCATTACTTTATTACTCTTACCCAACGATTTAAAAGGTAATAGCTAAAAGCATATTAAAAAAAATCATAAATGTACTTGCACTTCAGTTAGTACATACAGATTTTAATTAAAATTTTAACAAATATATTTTTATTCAGCTGTAAAATGGGTGAGACACAGTGCTGGTGAATGAGCTTGAAAGTACTTTCATTATGGTATAGGGAGAAGTGAGAGAATTGTATTTGGCTGGAGGCAACATGGTTGCTGGAATCCACCTCTCACTTCTGTAGATGAAACTAGCCCTATTGTTCCACGAGGTGTACATATCTACAGATTTACTTTCAAAAAGGGCCTCTGTACTACAATTGACATATGAGAAACATTTCCGAGACTGTGGCCAGAGAAATGTAAACTAAAATCTTGTTAATTACTTAGAGTGCTCTCATTGTTCATACATAATACATTAGTGTGTCAGCATCCTGCCTGCATTCTCAGCAGCTTTTATATTGCAGGAGGCTCATGGCAAATTGTATGTAATTAAAGAAATAAAGCTTGGTTAATTCTGAATTATCTTCTATTGAATCAGCGTCACAGTGTGAGTCAAAAATACATTCCCTTTAAAAATAATAGCTGCATGTGTGCACTGTCTTCACAAATTTAGCATTGGTTGAGTGACTCAAAGAACAAAGATCAAGTCCATCAATC
Source organism: Squalus acanthias (assembly GCA_030390025.1). Classification (NCBI taxonomy): domain Eukaryota; kingdom Metazoa; phylum Chordata; class Chondrichthyes; order Squaliformes; family Squalidae; genus Squalus; species Squalus acanthias. The sequence continues at coordinate 127,275,093 of CM059429.1, forward strand.
GAGTAGCGTGTCTTCAATTTAGCAAATCGGTGCCCACAAATTTTACCATTGCTATTCAATCATGTTTTGAAAAGATCTAGATTGGCATTTCTTGCAATGCACTGGGTCTAACTTAACGAATTTGCACTCCTGGTTTGGAGCTTTGCCTGCTAGGGTTGCATATAAAGAAACATAGAAACATAGAAGATAGGAGCAGGAGTAGGCCATTCGGCCCCTCGAGCCTGCTCCGCCATTCGATGAGATCACGGCTGATCATCCAAACTCAGTACCCTGTACCTGCCTTCTCCCCATATCCCTTGATACCTTTAGCTTTAAGAAATATATCTAACTCAACCTTGAATATATTTAATGACTTCGCCTCAACTACCTTCTGTGGTAGAGAATTCCACAGGTTCACCACTCTCTGGGTGAAGAAATTCTTCCTCATTTCTGTCCTAAATGGTTTACCCGTTATCCGTAGATTATGACCCCTGGTTCTGGACTCTCCGACCATCGGGAACATTCTTCCTGCATCTAGTTTGTCCAGACCTGTCAGAATTTTATATGTTTCGATGAGATCCCCTCTCATTCTTCTATACTCCAGCGAGTATAAGCCCAATTGACCCAATCTCTCCTCATATGTCATTCCTGCCATCCCAGGTATCAGCCTTGTGAATCTTCGCTGAACTCCTTCCATGGCAAGAACATCCTTCCTCAGATAAGGTGACCAAAACTGCACACAGTACTCAAGATGTGGTCTCACCAAGGCCCTGTACAACTGCAGCAGGACATCCCTGTTCCTATACTCAAACCCTTTCGCTATGAAGGCCAACATACCATTTGCCTTCTTCACCGCCTGCTGCACCTGCATGCTTACTTTCAGTGACTGGTGCACAAGGACACCCAGGTCTCGTTGCACTTCCCCTTCTCCCAATCTATTGCCATTCAGATAATAGTCTGCCTTTCTGTTTTTGACACCAAAGTGGATAACCTCGCACTTATCCACGTTATATTGCATCTGCCACGCTTCTGCCCACTCACCCAACCTGTCCAGATCATCCTGGAGTTTCTCGGTATCCTCCTCGCAGCACACACTCCCACCCAGCTTTGTGTCATCTGCAAACTTGGAGATATTACATTTAATTCCCTTATCTAGATCATTAATGTATATTGTGAATAGCTGGGGTCCAAGGACCGATCCCTGCGGTACCCCACTAGTCACTGCTTGCCACTCGGAAAAAGACCCATTAATTCCTACTCTCTGCTTTCTGTCCGCCAACCAGTTCTCTATCCAAGTCAATACCTTGCCCCCAATCCCATGTGCCTAACTTTACACGCTAATCTCTTATGCGGGACCTTATCGAAAGCCTTTTGAAAGTCCAAATACACCACATCTACTGGTTCTCCCTTATCTATTTTCCCAGTTACATCCTCAAAAAATTCCAGTAGATTAGTCAAGCACGATTTACCTTTTGTAAATCCATGTTGACTTTGTCCGATCCTGTCACTGTTTTTCAAATGCTCAGCTATTACATCCTTTATAATGGACTCTAGCATTTTCCCCACTACCGATGTCAGGCTTACCGGTCTGTAATTCCCCGCTTTCTCTCTACCACCCTTTTTGAATAGTGGGGTAACATTAGCTACTCTCCAATCCATGGGTACAGTTCCAGATTCCATCGAATGTTGGAAGATGATCAACAATGCATCTACTATTTCTAGGGCCACTTCCTTAAGTACCCTAGGATGTAGATTATCAGGCCCTGGGGATTTATCGGCCTTCAATACCGTCAATTTCCCTAACACCATTTCCCTGCAAATACTGATTTATTTCAGTTCCTCCCTTTCATCAGACCGTATGTTCTCCAACATCTCTGGGAGCTTATTTGTGTCCTCCTTTGTGAAGACAGAACCAAAATATACATTTAATTGGGCTGCCATTTCTTTGTTCCCCATTATAACTTCCCCTGCTTCTGACTGCAAGGGACCTACACTTGATTTCACTAATCTTTTTCTCTTCACATATCTATAAAAGCTCTTACAGTCAGTTTTTATGTTCCCAGCAAGCTTACTTTCATATAAGAAAGAACTTGTATTTATATATAAGAACATAGGAACTGAAGTAGGCCATTCAGCCCCTCGAGCCTGTTCCACCATTCAATGAGATCATGGCTATCTGTGACCTAACTCCATATACCCGCCTTTGCCCATATCCCTTAATACCTTTGGCTAACAGAAATCTATCAATCTCAGATTTAAAATTAACCCAGCATCAACTGCCATTTGCAGAAGAGAGTTCCAATTTTCTACCACCCTTCCTGTGTAGAAATGTTTCCTAACTTCACTCCTGAAAGGCCTGGCTCTAATTTTTAGACTATGTCCCTTAGTCCTAGATTGCTCAACTAGCGGAAATAGTTTCACTCTTTCTACCCTAGCAGTTCACCTTAATATCTTGAAAACTTTGATCAAATCACCCCTTAATCTGTTAAATTCCAGGGAATACAATCCTAGTTTGTGCAATCTCTCCTTGTAATTTAACCCTTGGAGTCCAGATATCATTCCAGTAAATCTATGCTAACGGGAGGCGCAAAGCAACCTAATTTCTAGCCCAGGAAGTCTTGCTGCAATTATATAGGGCTTTGGTGAGACCACACCTGGAGTACTGAATAAAGTTTTGGTCTCCTTACCTAAGGAAGGATATACTTGCCTTAGAGGGAGTGCAATGAAGATTCACTAGATTGATTCCAGGGATGAGAGGGCTGTCCTATGAGGAGAGATTGAGTAGTATGGTCCTATATTCGCTGGGGTTTAGAAGAATGAGAGGTGATCTCTTGCCCCTTAGCGGTATAAATTTGTTCTTTCATGGCCTCTGGACATCCCAAATTGCTTTACAACCAATTAAGTACTTTTGAAATGAAGTTACTGTTGTATTGCAGGAAACGTGGCAGTCATTTTGGGCACAGCAAGCTCCCACAAACAGCAATGTGATAATGACCAGATAATCTGTCCTTTAGTGATATTAGTTGAGGGATAAATATTGGCCAGTGCATCACACAGAGAGCAGACATTTCATCCGAAAGACGGCATCTCTGACAGTTCACAACATCCTCAATTCTTCTCATGTCACCTTCTGTGGAGGTGGAGTGGTGGATTATCAGGTTCAGTGTTATTAGGACAATTAGCTGAGTGTTGCCCTTTTTCGTTTTTATACACAAGGAAGTACGTGTTAACGTGTTAGGAGATGCAACACATGCCCTTATACCTCCCCTCTTCCCACTGTCCAGGGCCCCAAACACCCCTTCCAGGTGAAACAGCGATTTACTTGTACTTCCTGCAATTTAGTATACTGTATTCGCTGCTCACGATGTGGTCTCCTCTACACTGGGGAGACCAAACGAAGATTGGGTGACCGCTTTGCGGAACACCTCCGTTCAGTCCGTAAGGGGGACCCCGAGCTCCCGGTGGCCTGTCACTTTAATTCTCTGCTCCACTCCCACTCTGACCTCACCATCCTCGGCCTATTACACTGTTCCACGGAAGCGCAGCGTAAGCTCGAGGAACAGCACCTCATCTTTCGTTTAGGCACGCTACAGCCCTCTGGACTCAATATCGAGTTCAATAATTTTAGATCATAACCTTAGCCCCATCACATTTATATTTTATTTTCTCATCCACCCTTTTATTTGCCCCCCCCCCTTTTTTTTTCCTCCTAGAAGCTGGCAGCTGTCCTTCATTCTGCCATTGCATTTCACACTTCTTTCAGCCTTGACCTGTCACATTAACACCACCTCTTGCCTTGAATATCTCTTAATGTCTCTTAATGTCTCTTAATCTCTCCTTCTGTTCTTTTATCCCCTCCCCCTTTTCCCAGCTTTATCCTTGCTTTAAATCTATTTGATTTCCTGCTGTCTCCAGTTCTGATGAAAGGTCTTCGACCTGAAACGTTAACTCTGTTTCTCTCTCCACGGATGCTGCCTCGCCTGCTGAGTTTTTCCAGCGTTTTCTGTTGTTAGTACGTGTTAAAGTTCTGTATTCAAGTGAAATCTGCTGTATTAACTTTCTGCTATTATGTCATTTTCACTTTTAATAAACCTGAGTCACACTGGGGAAAGTGTTATTCTTCCACTACCTGAAGACTAGAGAAACAGGAGAGGGCTTGTGTCAATTCAGTGAGCTAATTACAGTAACAAGAGTTTCTGTTATGACTCTTGGCAACGCTACAAAACCAGATACTGTGCAGATACAGATACATTGCAGCTTGCAGGGCCGTTCTCTGGTGCAGAGCATGAGAGAAATAACTGGGAAAGTCCTAAAAGCATAACACAGTTAACTCAGCACAGAACAAGGATCTATCTGATCTGTGTGTCTCCATGTACACCAGGAAGGTACTTACCAGATGAGTTCTCAGGGGAGGTGTCATTTTATTTTTGATGATATTATGTGCAGACTGAAACATTCAAGGATGCAATGTTTCTTTTTAATAAGGTCACTTCCTGTATCTGAAAATCTACACACCAAAAGTAATCTTATTGTAGCAATCACTGTGGTTATTAAAAAGGCTATTTTTGGCATGTTTAAACAAAGTGATTTTAATATGCAGAATAAATTCATATTGCTTAAACATTAAAATTAATTGTAGTGAGATCCCTGATGGCCCAATGGGTAAATGCACTGCTGGGTGTGGCATTGAGCCATGCAGCCTGTAAAGGTCCCAAGTTTGCCAGACAGTATGTGGTGAGTTAGCTGATCTAAGCTGAGGCACTAGTCGGAGCAGTACAATTGGGTTGAAAGGGAAAACGAAATGTCAGACTGCCTACTTCATAGAATCATAGGAGGAAAAATTCAGTACCGACCATTTTGGGGCGCTAACATTGCCTGGGTGCTAACTTTAGCACTAATTAGCGCCGGCAACTGCAAAATTGAGTTTTAGCGCCCCAAGAGGGCAGTGAAGTGCTAAATCAAGCGCTGCACACTTTTCTTAGGGTGTTAACGTTGGAGAGCGGGGCGCTACCTTCACAGCGCTAATCAAGTTCCAGCGCTGTCAATTAAAAAGTCGTCAGACAGACTGGCACCTTCCAGTTCTTAAAGGGGAGGTTTAATCATGCTGCACAGCCTCACTCCGATCATTGCTGCTTGTGAACTGGGCCTGCAAGGAGCTGCAAGCCTTCACTCAAAGAAGTCATGGCTGATCAGAGGCCCAGAGAGAGAGCTCGCCGGCTCAGCGACCACACTTTGGAGGCTCTGGTCACAGCCGTGGAACAGCCTTTAGGAGGATGTGGAGGGAGGTCGTCCAGGACGTGTCAGCCAGAAGTGTGGTCCACAGAAATTTCACCCAGTGCCGCAAGAAGTTCAATAACCTCATTCGGGTGGTCAGGGTGAGTAGATGCTTCAAAAACCTCCACATCCCACCATCCCAACTGCAATCTGTTTCAGACGGTATAAACCGCCAAATCCCCAACACTCACCCACCAACTATGCCCACCTACTAAAAGTCACTTCCACATCTCATGCCTTGCATACATTAACAGCTTTTCAACTATGGTGGGCACATCTGCCAAACACATGGCTGCACACTCACTCACAAGCTGTCCTTTTTCTTGGAGGCCAAGCTTGCTCACAACAGGAGGAAGCAGCAATGCACGGGAGGAGGTGAGGCGGAGCTGCAACCCCTTACACAGCTGGAGGAGTGAGTGCGCAGCATCATTGCAGCCCAGGTCGTGGGCACAGTGGCCGTCGGAGACATCGACCCCCTTGGGGACAACAACGGTATGTTCATCACCTCTGCCTCTTCTCTCATACCACTTCCCCCTCACACCACAAGCCTTTCCCACTTTCCATCTAAGTATACTGTCTCCATTCCTTGCTCCCTTCCTGCCCCCCTCCCCTGACCTTAACCCCACTCTTGTGCCTTTATGCTTTCAGATAATCAGCCACCAGCTGACCAGCCTGTCCCTCAGCCTCCCAGTGGCAGTGACGCAGGAGAGGAGGAGGGAGAACAAGCCAGAGCCTCACTGCCTATGTCTCCCAAAGGCGCTAGGTCTGATAATGGGGCGACACAGTCGCTGGACGGGAGCTTAGGGAATGGGTCTGATGTGGGTGAAGCCCCGGGACCCAGCAGGCTGCAGCAATGCCACAGGGAAAGGGAAGCTCGGGGATCATCTCCCCTAAGGGTGAGTTAACACGAGAGTTCTGCACAGGACTCAGATGAGGACGTTGATGTGGAGGCATTGACCAGACGGGCGATGGGCATGCACACCGAGCTCATGGGTGCAATGGCATGGGTGCCCGAGAGCATGGATGCACTGGCTAGGAGTGTGGAGGAGTCCGCCTCCAGCATTGCACTCATCTCTGCTCACACCATCAAACCCATCCATGGCAGTTTGCAAAGGATGGTTGACTCGCAGAGAGACCATGAGACCCAGACCTCTTGCCGCGTGTCATGGGTGAGGTGGCAGCAGCTATTGCAGCACAGGCTGAGGCAACGCAATGGCTTAGTGCTGTAATGGTGTCAGTGGTTGGTGGCATCCAATCTCAGACTGCTCTCATGCAGTCTCAGATTGATGCCACGCAAGCGCTGACTGCTGCAATCGTCGCTGGGTCACCCTCTGTCCACCGGGGATCTCACGGTACCGCAGCAGGCCAGCAATCTGTGCTCGAGTAGATTGCTCCGGATGCTGTGGTTCTGCCCCGGAGGAGTGGCAGTGTGTCGGTCGAGCAGGACGGTGCTGTCCTCTCTCAGGATGACAGCATTCCTGCTCCCACCACTGCCATTCCGCCATTGCACTTGCCACAGCCTGTAATCCAGCCATCCCAGACTGCTGCCGCCCACGCTGAGTTGGTGCAGTCTGCAGCCGGGCCCTCCAGGCCCAGAGCTGGTCGAGGGCATCCTGCAAGGCCATCTGCAGTCTCTGGCTCCCAGACTTAACAGCCTTCCACCAGCCTTGCTGCAGCCACTGGGGCCACATTACGGAGGAGCAGTAGGATTGGGAGGGGGGAACTCAAAAGGGGAGGGAAATCATTGAAGAAGGTGGAGTAAAGAATACTTTAGTAGCAAATGAGGGTAGTGTGTGTTAATAAATTGATGTGTCCTCTTCCTGTTCCTCCTGCTCTTCCGGTTCCTCCTGCTCTTCCGGTTCCTCCTTCTGTTCCTCATACTCTTTTGGTTCCTCATAATCTTTCGGTTCCTCCTACTCTTCCTGTTCCTCCTACTCTTCCTGTTCCTCCTACTCTTCCTGTTCCTCCTACTCTTCCTGTTCCTCCTACTCTTCCTGTTTCTCCTACTCTTCCTGTTTCTCTTACTCTTCTTCTTCATAAGAGGGTGCTAATGGGACACAAAGCAACTAGCGCTCGGACGCGGCGATGTTTGCGCCGCTCGCGAAATTGACCAGACATCTTGCGGCAGCGCTAAACACAACGATCTCCTGCGCCCGCAGATTGTGACGTCAGTTGAGCGTGCAACGCCCTGGTAACGCCCCAGACCGGATATTGAGTGGCGCCCCCTGCCTTACCGCCTGCCGCTAGCAACGACAGGTAGAGGGGTGCGTTTTGCAGTCAGGAAGGGACTGAGGGAGCGCTATTTAAAGGCGACTGCTTCCTGCCTTTTTTTAAAAAATCGGCGACATTTTTGCACCACGCATTCGGAGAGAGAGAGAGAGAGAGAGAGACTTCTGGAGAGATTCAACGCTGTGTGAAGGAGTTTTGGGTACTGAGCAGCACTTTGCAGGTTCATTTTGATTTGACCTTCCTTGCATCGATTTCGAAGAGACTATGGGAGCTGCACTCTGAGCTCTTTCCCTGGGCCTCTCCATTGTTCTTTCCAGCAGATTTTATGTACAGGTTTCTCCAGGCCAAGATTCAAGGCTGCAATGATCAGGGTGTGGATGGAGAGCAAGATCAACCCTCCCCTTTAAGAACTTGCTGGCACCAGTGTGTCTGTGTTCCATTGCTGACTGACATCACATGAGGTTAGCACCTCGCTCATCGACCTTTGCACCTTAAGACAGGTGTGTAGCGCCTGATTTAGCGCTCTATTCACCTCCAGGGGCGATAAAAGCCAAGTTTGCAATCGGAGGCGATAATTAGCGCCAGGCGCTAAACTTTGTGCCCAGCCGATAATTGCGCCCCAAATGGGGCGATACCGAATTTCTCCCCCATAGGCTTCAATTTTGCTAACAAGCTTATTGTGTGGTACTTTATTAAACACCTTTTGAAAGTCCATATACACGACATCAACCACACAAACCTCATCAACCTTCTCTGTCAAAGCCCACAAATGAAGAATTGCTCATTTGGGTGAGATATTTTCATCAACAAAAACACCTTGCATTTATATAGTGCCTTTAACATTAAAAGAAGTTCTGTGGCACTTCATAGAGGCGTAAGGAAAAATGAGCACCCACTCACTATTTAAAGATTAGATAAGGGTTTGGTCAAAGAGGTGAGACTTGAAGGGAGAGAGGAACATGGAGAGGCAGAATTGTTTAGGACGAGAATTCCAGAACGTGGGGCCTAGATGACTGAAAGCACAGCCGCCAATGGTAAGATGAAGCACAAGAGGCTGGAGTCCGAGGAATGGAGAGTACAGGAAGGAGCTGTAGGCTAAAGATATGGAGGGTCAAGGTCATGAAGGGACTTAAGCCAAATGATGTAAATTATACATTTAGAGGCATTGGTGAACTTAGAGCCAATGTAGGTCAGCAAGGGAAGTGGTGATTAGCAAGTAGGACTTAGTACACAATAGGATATGGATGGCAGAATTTTGATGAGCTTAAGTTTACAGAAGGTGGAGGCAGTGAGTTTAACCAGAAGAGCATTCGAGTAATTGAGTCTAGAGGTGAGAAAGGCGTAAATCAGAGTTTCAGCGGAAGCTAGGCTGAGGTATGAGAGGATGTGGGTAATGATACGGAGATGGAAATAAGTGGTCTTAATGATGGAGAGAACATGAAGTTAGAAACTCGGCTCATGTCAAACAGTACATTGCAGCTTTAAACTGTTTAGTTGAGTCTGAGACAGTGGCCAGGGAGGGGGATAGAATTGGTGGCAAAGGTGAGCAGTTTGTGCCCAGGGCCAAAGACAGTGGCTTCCCAATGTTTAGTGGAGGATATTGCAGCTCTTTCAAGACTGGATGTCGCACAAAACAGAGGTAGTGAAGGGGTCCGAAGAGATATTTTCAAAGTAGAGCTGGGTGACGTTGGTGCACGTGTGGAAGCTGACCCCATGTCTGTGCAGGATGTCACCAAACAGGCAGCGGTTGATGAGGAGCAAGGATGCATCCTTCGGGGACTCCCCAGGTGGCTGTGCAAGATTGGAAAGAGAAACCAATGCTAGAGATGCTCTGGTTATGATTCGATAGGTTCACTGGAACCAAGTGAGGGCAGTCTCACCAAACTAGAGTAAAGAGGAAAGGATAAAGGAGGAGAATGGTGTGTAGAAGGTGGCAGAGAGGTTGAGAAAGGCAAGGAGCAATAATGCACTACAGTCACAAAGAATGTCATTCATGACTTTGGTTAGAGTTGTTTTGTTGTAGTTGGAGGGATGGAAACATGCTTGGAGACATTCGAACACAATGGGGAGAACTTTAACCTCCCAGAAGGGGCGGGAAAGGGGTTAAAAAGTCAAAAGTCATAAACCCTCCTCTAATGTGGCCACTTGCGGTTTTAATGGAGGCGGGTTGGGGGGCGGGCGACTAACCTGCTCTCCAGAGGTGGGTCCATCATTTAAATATTTTAAAGTGGCTGCATGTCTCAAATTTAACTACAGTTTTACTATTAACGCCTGTGGGCTGGACTTCCCAGGGCTCGGGAGGTGAGAATGGCCAGTTCCAGTAGGTGAGTGCCTTTCCACCACCACTTGTGGGCAAGAGGAGCAGGAGTTCCACCAAGCCAACCTGTTTTCCTCCCTGCCGACCGGCTGCCCCCCTAGCCCGGGCGATCGGACCCCCCTCCTCGTGATCCGATGCCGCCCCCTGCGATGTCCTCCCCAGCCCACAATCTATCCACCGGCCACCGCTCTTCTCCTGCCACCCTCTGATGCTCTCCACGACCATTCACAATGTCCCCCTCCTGACCCTCGTTCTCTCCCACTCTGCATCCTGCTGCGGCCTCGTGCCACAACCTCTTGATCTGGCTGGCTGCCAGTTGGGAAATGGAGACAAAAAATGTTAATGATTTCCTGCCGTTAAACTTGGCAGAACCTCCGGTTTATCCGAATTTGCGGGTTTCACGGCCACTATAACCCCTGCCCCCATCTCCCCCGTTCTCTTCCTGCCTCCCCATAAATACCAGGGCCGATGTTGTGATAGATATGGGCACAAATCTGGGAGGCAACAATACATTCAAGAACCTTGGAGAGGAAAGGGAGGTTGGAACGGAAATGGTAATTATTGAGAATGGAAGCATCCGGGTTGGGTTTTTTGAAGCGAGCATAATTACAAGTGTTTTGAAAGTGAGGGAGACAATGCCTGAGGAGAGGGAGCCATTTACAATGTGACCTAGCATGGGGGACAGGAATGGAAGTTGGGTGATTAGAAATGAGTGGGAATAGGATCGAAAGAGCATCCTGGATGAGATGAGTTTGGAGATGGGGAGAAATTAGATATAGCTGGGGGTTCAGGGCTAGGGTAGTGTGGGGGCTGCGTGGGGGTGCTGGGGTAGATTCAGCTTGATGGGGAAGAGGAAGCAACAGAGGCAGATGAATGGACAATTTCTATCTTGGCGACAAAGAAATCCATGAGCTCCTTGCACTTCTTGTTAGAGGTGAGGGGGACGAGTGGTTTAAATAAGCATTGGTAGTAGAGAAAAGGAGCCTGGGCTTATCTTTGCCCTTCAGCATGATCCGAGAGTAATGGGCAGTTTTGGCAGAGGACAGTGAGGCACCGTAAAGCTTGATATGGTGGTTCAATGGTTAAGCCAGTTGTGTGCCAGGCACACGTACATTTGCGTTAAGACTGTATTAAATTGTTACTAAAATTAAGTCTCTTCCAAAATGCAACACGCCCCCTTTATGGTTATTACGTAATGTCAGCTATGGCTCAATGATAGCACTCTCGCCTGAGTCAGAAGGATGTGGGTTCAAGTCCCACTCCAGAGACTTGAGCACAAAATCCAGGCTAACACTCCCAGTGCAGTACTGAGGGTGCGCTGCACTATTGGAGGTGCCGTTTTACAAATGAGACGTTGAACCGAGGCCCCGTCTGCCCTCTCAGGTGGCTGTAAAAGATCCCATGACACTATTCAAAGAAGACCAGGGGAGCTCTCCCCGGTGTCATGGCCAATATTTATCCTTCTACCAACATCACTAAAACAGATTAGCTGGTCATTGGGCCACATTTTGCTGTCATCTTGGCTCCACGCTCTTGAATCCTCTTTCTAAACTACTCTGCCTCTCCACCTTCCTCTCCCCTTTAAGCTCTTTACCAAAATTTGGTTACTCTACTTAATCTTTAAATAATGAGCCAAATGGAGCTCGCCATTATTTATACGTAAATGGTACAGCAACTTCAGGCGAGGAGCAGATGCGCCGTTAAATGCCAATATCCAAAAGTTGCTGTCTGAGTTGCAGCGCTCCACCATTAGCTTCGCGAAAATGGCATTTTGCTTTCTACCTCACCATTGAAATGCGTTGAATGTCATGAAGTTGCTGTATTTGTGCGGTAGATACCACTAAACTCGTCACAGAAAGTTAAGTCTTGTCATTTCAAGCGTAAGTACCCTTTATTGATGTGATAATTGTTAATTACTGCCAATCAACCTCTCTGGCACTGAAAATTAACTATTACAAGTCTCATTTCTTCAGGTATTAATTGTTGCTGGAGTTTTTAAAAATATCAAATTTAAATTATTTGTTTTTACTTTTCCTTTCTGTCTGTTTTTCTCACTCTTAATCCAGTATTTATTTCCCTCTTTTTATTTCTTTCTATACCTGATTTGACATTGAATTCACCCACTCAAATTTATATTTCCTTCCCAGTCCTTCCACTGTTTATTTCTCAATCCTTCCATCTGATCGGTTAAGGAGATACACAGTTGCTTGCCCTCTTCACTTAGGTCCCAGAAGCCTGGTTTCCCTCACTGCGACGTTATCAGCTCGCACTTGGAGCAACTTAGTGGCCAAAAATGCAGGCGCAAGTCTAGCTAATGGATGTTAGATGCCCTGCTACAGCAAAATCTGGCTCATTATCACACTGCAGTTTGTGGGACCTAACTGTGCGTAAATTGGCTGCCACGTTCCTACATTGCAACAGTGACTATACTACAAAATGACTTCATTGGCTGTAAAGCGCTTTGGGATGTCTGGAGGTCTTGAAAGGCGCTATATAAATGCAAGATCATTCGTGCATTTTAAATGTCATACTTTTCATAAAATTTAACGTTTGTCCTAATTACAGTTCTGGTATCTCTTCACCATCCTGGTATCTAATTTGATGTTACACTATTATTATTACATCATTGAGGTAATCTAAATGAAATTGAGCAACTGCGATGCTGTTCAAATAATCAGCTTTCAAGACTGAAATAGGAAATTATTGAGCTCTTTATTCAACACGTTACCTATAAACCTTTGTCTCAACTCCAGACTTGCTTCAGTCCTTAAAAAAATCTCTCTTCAAAGGTTCATGGTGATTTCAATTAAATTTTATGGAGTTAAGCACACTGGAAAAACTGAATTATGCAGAGATTGTGACAGAATAGTTTAAAATTCGTAATCAGAGGCCGGGAAATTCTTGGAGCTGCTCCTGCTCCAGCAGTGCTACGTTGCGGAAATGCATTGAAAACCCTGTTTACAATGTGTAAAGAAATGCCAGCAGAGTGGGAGTAGCTCTGAAGAATTTCCCTTCCTTAGGAAATTTTGCTCTCATTTTATGGCAGCTTTCTTATGCAACAAAATCTATTTATTTTATTTTGCTTGGCTTGCTACTTGAAGGTGGGTAATTTTTTGCAGTTGGCATGCAGTGACAGAACGAAGAACTCTTAGTCTGGGCATGGTGCAGATCAACCTAAATTGCAGGTCTGCACCATTGCTCTTACTAATTAAACGTGTATCCTGTGCCTCCTAAGATTAAGTCGTCCAGTAACAGTTAAACATTTCATCGACGTTACGTTATGAGCATATCTTCTAGGGCGCAGAGGCAGCGGACCTGAGCGGGACCTGAACAGGAGCGAGAGCAAGATAAAGATCGCGGCAGAGGAGGCCCGAGAGCAGAGGCAGCGGACCTGAGCCGGACCTAAACTGAGAGCAACTCAACACAGGCAGAATTTGAAAGAGTGACGTCAGAGTAAAAAAAAACTAAAGTGACGTCAACACAAGGGAAGGAGCTGATTGGTAAGTATCTGGTGAGTAGTTTTTTTAAGTTCTAAGTTTATTTCTGCTAAGTTAGTTAATAGTCTATTAAATAGAGGCATGGCAGGGCACCTCAGTCCCATGAAATGCACATCTTGTGCCATGTGGGAACTCCAGGACGCTTCCAGTGTCCTGGACAACCACATATGCAGGAAGTGTCGTCAGCTGGAGGAGCTCGAGCTCCGGGTTTCGGAGCTTGAATAGCAGCTGGCATCACTGCGGTGCATCCGTGAGGCTGAGAGCTACATGGATAGCACGTTTCTGGAGGTGGTCACCCTGCAGCGTAAGAGTGTGCAGGCAGAGAGGGAATGGGTGACCGCCAGAAAGAAAAGGAGGACCGGGCAGGTAGTGCAGGAGTCCGCTGAGTGCACCTTACTCTGGTGAGGGCGATGATTCCTCTGGGGAGTACAGCCAGAGCCAAATCCACGGCACCACGGGTGGCTCAGCTGTACAGGGGGAAAGGAAGGAGATCGGGATGGCAATAGTGATAGGGGATTCAATAGTTAGGGGAACAGACAGGCGTTTCTGCAGCTGGAGACGCGATTCCAGGATGGTATGTTGCCTCCCTGGTGCCAGGGTTAAGGATGTCACTGAACGGCTGCAGAACATTCTGACGGGGGGAGGTCATGGTCCATATCGGCATCAACGACATAGGTAGAAAGAGGGATGAGGTCCTGCAGGCAGATTTTAGGGAGCTAGGAAAGAGATTAAAAAGCAGGACCTCAAAGGTAGTAATCTCCGGATTACTCCCGGTGCCATGCGCGAATGAGTATAGAAATAGGAGGATAGAGCAGATGAATACGTGGCTGGAGAGATGGTGCAGGAGGGAGGGCTTTAGATTCCTGGGACATTGGGGGAGGTGGGATCTGTACAGGCCGGATGGGTTGCACTTCAACAGAGTTGAGACCAATATCCTCACGGGGTGGGGTTTGCTAGTGCTGTTGGAGAGGGTTTAAACTAATTTGGATGGGGGATGGGCACCAGGATGTCGCATTAGAAAGGAGAAACATGGTGCACAAAAGAGTGGGAGATACAGATAGCACTAGAGTAAGGAATAGTACAGTATTAGGTGGGGTCAGACTAAGAGAAAATACAAGAATGTGTAAGATAGGTTTACAGTGCATGTACGTAAACGCACGAAGCGTGGTAAATAAGGTTGGTGAGCTGCAGGCACAAATAGCCGCATGGGAATTTTGTGGTGATAACGGAGACCTGGCTCAAAAAAGGGCAGGATTGGGTACTAAATATTCCTGGATATAAGGTGTTTAGGGAAGGAAAGAAAGGCGGTGGAGTGGCAGTATTGATTAAGAAGAATATTACAGTGCTGGAGAGAGAGGATGTCCTGGAGGGGACAAGAACAGAATCTATTTGGTTCGAGTTAAGAAACAATAGAGGTGCCATTACACTACTAGGTGTATTCTATAGATATCAGATCTAAAATATCAGTTTGTGAAATTCTCAAAGAATTAAAAAGAAACATCACATTTTGGGACAAATGTTGAGATTATTTTCACTATCTCTGCATCAAAATGGCATCATAAGCAGGTGAAGCATAGCATTTTTTTGTAACTGATAAAATGGTGCTTTCAGAACAAGAACTCTGTCTTCACAATGTGAATGACGTCCATGTCATGCATTTGGAATCAGAAGGTAAAAGCTTTGCTGCTAACGTCACAACGATAATGATGCTCCTTTCATAAGACTTAATGCCTTGACATGACACTTTTCTTCTTTCAATAGCGGAGATAAGTCAAGCAATTGCAATAAATTCAAAATGTCCATGACAAAGCAGTGTATACAGACAAGTATGTTAATACAGCAGTTTGGTCACCGAGGCCACCACTGCTGCTTTGTGTACTGGGTACTCTATGTGCTCATGTAAGACCTGATACCCAGACATCTCAATTACTAATATGAACTGTGAAACAACCACTTTCAGTGAATATTCTTAGACATCTTAAATGCCCTATTAACTAGCACATTACAGTAAGCAACATGAACTTCAGCCTCAAAGAAACATTTGCTCTGAAATCACACTGTGAGACACTTAACTTGGATCTGAAATTCTGGCTCCACTTTTTGGTGGTGGAGGTAACTTATTTATTTGAACTGGCTAAGTAGCATCCATACAAAAAGCACTGAGAGAAATATCAGATAAAAACTAATATCCCACAATGTGATTTCATAGCCATCGAGATATACAGTTTTGCAGTAACAGGAAAAAGAGAAGGATCGGTCTTCTGGAAAGAGGATATTCTCTGTGCATTATGTGTACCAAAATCATAAACTAGTTCTTTACCAGTGGATATACGAGATCGCAGAGCATTGTCAGGTTCACATGAAACCCACTTCATTGTTTTCATCAGCGTTTCTTTTGAAAGGCTTTAAACCTAGTGCTCATGTAGCCTTCCTGAAGAAGCTACAAACTACAGGAACACATGGCCAAACCTTGGATTTTATCTAGGTTGTATACTCCAGCTCCAAGATCAGAGTAAGGGTAGGGAACAGATTCACTCAATCCATCTCTCTCCAAAGGGAGTGAAACAGGATTGTCCACTGTCACCCATCCTATTTGATAATGACACAGATGTATATTGCTATTATTGGCAGAATTGGGATCCAGTAAATTCCACCCACTGTCTTAAATAATGGGCTAACCACTGGAATCTGGTGGTAGGTGCCCCCAGCGTGATGTATCGCTTTGAATGGCTCAAAAGGAGATCTTTAAGGTATAGTTTGTAGGATAAAAGAGGCATCTATTCTAATTGTTAAGTCATATCAGAGCCTGGGAGTCCTAATTCTCCTAATGGTAGTCTTTGACTATTTAATGACTTTGGTCTTTCTTGTCTTTCTTGAATGACTGAAAAGTCACAATGCAAGTTAAGCTTGCGACATACAGGACGTGTACAAACAATTTTCCTTTGGTCCATGTGTGAGATCCTGGACCAAGTTGTATGTGGCTCATTGACAAAAAGGAAAACATTGCATGGAGAGAGGGCTCCAGCCTACACTGACCTATCACCGAGGACCCTGAAGGGGGTAGTCAGCTTCATGGAGCCATGCCTTTTTGCCAAAGCCCCTTACATGAGGACTTTGATTAACCAGTTGTTGATGAATAAGCTTGGTATGTGAAAATGGACTTGGGCATCTAGAAAATTAAAGTGTGTGACACGACACAAGCTGCATGCATGGGTTCTTCTACCATGCTAAAGGCATCCACTGCTATCCAGTGGATGAGGAAACTTCAAGACTTGGTTGATGGCTGCTGGAAGGTGTTAGCTGGAGGTTTATATATCTAGGACTCAGTGCCTACCAGGGCTGCATTTCAGTGAAGCAGACAGCTGCTGTTGAGGGTCTATGCCTCCAAGTTTTGGAATTAGTGTTCAGTGGGGCATGGCGTACCGCTGTGCTATGATCAGAAGGATGGTGGCAATGCCCTCATAAATTTAATGGTGATTTGTGCTGGTCACCACGCTGCTCAAGAGTTCCTGATACCTGCTGTCCATCTAGCGAACACATGCCAGCAAAAAGAGTGTCAGCATTAATAGAGATGAAATGAGGAGCGACAATGTTTGCATGAGCTCAGGGAGGAGGAATACCCGGTTGAATGAGGAGAGTAGAAGAAAAGTACTGTTAGATTAATCTTAATTAGATTGAAGGGGGACAAGAGTGTTAGGTTAAATTGATAAGAGAGAAGAAGAGTGCCACTATGAACTGGGAGGATTCAAGCATAAGAAAGTGTCTCTGTGAAAAGGTGGGGGCTTAGATGGGTTGTTGCGTCTATGTGAACGGAGTCTGGGAAGGGTGGACTGCCTTTGTGAACTGAGGTGGTGGGGGTTGGTTGAATGTAGGAGAGTGACTATTGAGGCATCTTTTGGGGATTTGATGGTCTGGATGGTCTCTGAAAAAATCCAAATGTCCCTTTGATTTTTTCTTTTTTAGACTGAAATATATTAATTTTGAAGTGTAAAGTAGTTAGAATTAATGAGCATAATTTTTAATGTAAAATATCAACTTTTCATGCCCCAGACAACCCTAGAAACCCACCACTTCTTTTTACTTCACGATCTGAATTTTCCCCATTCGACTTTCATGTACTTATGCTTTTTTCCACCGTTAAAATTGAACAAATGTTTGGTATAACTATCACTTAAATTACAAAGACCATACAATTACTTGTTTTCACATGTCAAGACCATTCTTGAGTTGTCAGCTTTTTTGAAGTTCCATTAACCTTTGCTAGTTTTCTAGGTTAGCATCTATGCTAGTAAGGGTTCAACCTCATCTTATTAATTGCCTAATGATCAGTTAATGACTATCTTCCTCAGTGGGAGCAAATAGGACTTTTTGGGGTGTCTCTAAGATGACATGTCTGGTGATGGAAGTGCGGAACCAAGTCAATCAACTGTGGTAGACTCAATAATCCAATGGCCCAGATATTCCGATCCCTACGGGTGGGTACGCACTGTGTATCCACCCGTAGGGACATCAGAAATGCCGGTTTCAGGCATGCACAGCGCATGCGCTGAAAACCGGCATTTCCGATCTGTCAAGAATACTCTTGACAGATCCTCCGGCTGCCCTGGAGAAGGACCTCTGCGGGCAGATAGTTCCGCTTTTTGGAGACCCTCCGCCCGCAGAAAACCCTTACAATTCTTACGCCTGGTAAAAGCAGGTGTAAGGCCTGCTTTTACCAGGATAAGAGTTGAAAAAAGTAAAAAAAAAATTTCCACTGATTTATCATTTAAAAATACTTTTAAAAAAAGGTAAGTTTATTTTTAGCCCCGTAAAAAACTTTAATTATTTTTTTCAAAAAAATTAATTTTTTTGTTTAAAATACTTAATTTATTGTAATTTCAAGTCTTTTTAAAAATGTGATTTTTTTTAAAAATGTATTTAAAGTTTTACTATGTTTTTGGGGTGATCTCCAGTCATATATTTGACAGGTCTTCCTGTCAAATGTATGAAGGGAGATTCCCTTTTGTGATTGGCTCCCCATGGCCCACGTGATCCCAGGGACGCTGCGAACTACCTGCATCTCTGGGATACGTGGGCCCTGCGCACTTCAAGTTTGGAGAGGCCCAGGAGCGGAAGCGTGTGCGTCCCAGGAGCCCTCGGGTAAGGGCGTAGTTTTTTCCAGATCGCAGGCCTCCGCCCGCAGGAGGCCTGCGATCGGAAAATACGGGCCAATATCTGAACCAGCAGGTCCATAGCACTCCAGGGCATTGCTGATTACTAACCAGCCAGCCTGGTTCACTAATGGACCCCGGAGGGGGAGGCCTGTTGTGGGGTGCTGGGACTCTTCCCATTTGGCAGGAGATAACCCTGCAAGTCAATGCCCCAATAGATAGGATGATCCTAGCTAGACAAGCAGTGAGAAGTTCTCTGTATTGGTAAGCTGCATGATTTTAATGAATTAAACTTCAGCAGTATCTCTACACATGCTTTGCGGTCCCTAAGCTTTGCCTCTGCCAACTTGCATGAATGCTCTCTGCACTTATTAAGAAGGATGTGTTCCTTGAGGAGAGGATGTGCACTCCATATTGGCTGAATAGAAACATTATATGTGTAAATTTATCAGAAGCTTGATTTGGAAACAGAAACATGGTGATGGGTTTTTCCTGTGCCAGTGGGTGACTTAAAAAAATAAATGGCAAGAATAAAATAAATGAGAAAATTCTGTTACTTCCTGTGTAATGACTTCAAAATACTGTCTTTTAAAAAAAAATTAAAGTGCATTAATATGTAATGAACTTTCAAGGCAGAGAGCCACATGTGATCATTGAAAAGAAAATTCAGTAACAGGTTTATGAAATAATTTTGTATTCACTGTCAAAAGTATTCAAAAAGTAAGAGATGTGAATATATAAATGTCAAGTCTAAACCAACTTTGGCATTTCAAAACAGAATTGGGTTTGTCAATCATTGTAGATTTCTTTTTTTTTAAAGCAGAACTAACCACAAATTGAGTATGTCAAGAAAAGAAGTCACCAGGCTTTTCAATAAGAGTCTTGTATGCATCTTGCAGACCCAATAGTTTGCTATTTACATTATCCAAAGACTCTTCTTGTTGATAAAGGTGGCTGAGAGAAAGCAAGATGCTAAGGATAGATGCTGCACTATCGACAAACTTCTTTATTCAGTTTCACACAACTAGACCTGATGCTACGTATGAGCACAGAAGGTTGTCAAAGTTATAAAGTTGTTGAACTCGACTGGCAAAATAACCCTATCATCGCTTATAATTAACACATCTGTGCTTTATCGATTTAATTGTGATACCGACACCATCATCTTCCCCGAACCAGAAACTACTCTGGGAATTATACAGAGTTTATCAAATAAGGTCATTTGGATCAGTTTTTAACTTGGAGGGATTTTTGGTAAGGATTTCTTACCCTCCCCCCCCCCCCGCCCCAACCCCCACCACCGTTCACTCCTGTTCCTAGCCCCTGCCAGACTGGACATCTTCTGGTGAAGGAGGGACAAACTGGGCCCAAGAGGATCATGAGAGCAGCTCGATAAAGGCTCTCAAACCAATTTGTTCTCTCTGCCTTCTTCCTGAAAAGGACGATGCCTGGCTTTCATTTAGCACATTGCCACCGCAAGCAAGCTGACATAAGGTACTTGGAGACAAAGAGAGTTACAGCACTGAGTAGGAACTCTGCTATGATGTGCCATTGTGCTGTGTAATTTTCAAACAGCTTCATTGAATCTCTGTTAGATGATTAATCAACATTATTGTGGAAGGAAACACTCAGTAATGGACTGGGGAAAGCCCTAAGTACTGTCAGTTAATGATAGCCTATATTGTTCCATATTACATCTCTGGAGTTACTCCAGATCTTGTAGGTTGCAGATGAAAGTGGAACCTCCCCATGAAACACTATGGCCGGAATTTTATCTTGGAGGCGGATAGGGTGCGGGGGGCTGCAGTGCGGTCGGGAAACCCGGGAGAACGGGTTTCCTTCAGGCTCTGCCGAATTTAACAGCAGGGCCTGATTAACATTTAGCTTCTCCGTTTGTCGCCCGCAGCCAGCCAGAGGGAGAGGCTGGCTGGCTATCGGACGGATAGGCCTGCGGCACCAGGCCATGGAGAGGAAGGAGGGAGGAATTAGGGGTGGGTGGGGTCAAAGGATGGAGATCGTGGAGGGGGTCGAAGGATGGAGATCGTGGAGGGGGTCGAAGGATGGAGATCGTGGAGGGGGTCGAAGGATGGAGATCGTGGAGGGGGTCGAAGGATGGAGATCGTGGAGGGGGTCGAAGGATGGAGATCGTGGAGGGGGTCGAAGGATGGAGATCGTGGAGGGGGTCGAAAGATGGAGATCGTGGAGGGGGTCGAAGGATGGAGATCGATGAGGGCTCAGAAGGCTGGAGGTTGGAGTGGGGGCCTGAGGGGAGATCGAAGGCCTGGGGGGGGGGGGGGGTGTGGCCGAAGTCAGGGGCCGGAGAGGGGATCGTTGGTCGGAGGTGGGATCGGGGGTTGAGGATCGAAGACTGGAGGCTGGATCGGAGGCTGGGGGTGGGGGGTCAGAGGGAGGTCGGGGGGGGTGGTGGAGTGGCAGGAACGCTGGATCCAGCAAGTAAGTGGAAAGGCACTTACCTCCTGGATCGAGCAGTCCTTGCCTTCCTATAGCTGGCAGGTTTCCCGAGGCTAGGGAACCCCGACCATCCACAGTTAAATTTAAAATGGAGCTTCAAAATATGACACGCAGCCTCATTCTAATATTTAAAGTGCCAGCCTGCCTCCTGGGAGCAGATTGGCCGCCCGTCCCCATCCTGCCTCCGGTAAAACCGGAAGTGGGTGGATTGGGGTCGGAATTCAGATTTTTAAAACTTTAACCTCCCACCCAACCCCAACCCACCGGGTTTTTGGGGTTAAAATTTCCCCCGTATAGTTGGCAGTCAGTCAGCAGCACATTGTGCACAGCGTGTAAAGGTACTCCTGAACAACAGATTTATTACCACATTGATCCAGCGGTATCATCTTTCTTTCTTGAAGAGCTGCAGAAAACATTAACTTGCACCAATTCCCAAATATAGTTTTTACTGGTTTGTATAAATATAATGATTTTTGGTATGTTTATGTTATACCTTGGCAGTAGATCTAACATGTGAAATAATACATACTGTTATTTGAACAGCAAAACAGTTGAAGTATTTAAGGGAAGTGAAAAATAACATAGACAATGATTCCTCTGATCATTATCCAGCATATGACTCATCTATGTCTCATCTCTCCCTCAATGCTGCTGAAACCCTGACCCACACTTTAATCACCTCAAGGATTGACTTCTCCAACAGGCTCCTCACCAACTTCCCTACCTCTGCACCATCATAGGTGTCTCAATTTAACATTGTTCGCCTGTTTTATGGGCTTAAAACGAGTGCAACGATAACCAATCTAGCAGGGCAGAAGCCCGATCTTCATGGGCATTTGGGCTACTGCTAAATTGGATGGGGCCCTTTTGTAGGTGGCCTTGGCAGCTGCCTGAAATGAGTGCAGGCCTCGTTTGAATATTGAAATGAAGCTAATTTCCGACCTGGATTAATAAATTAATTTACACTAGTCTGAGCTTGTGATGCGCATGTTCTGATTGGCATTTCCGGGTCTTACATAGCCTAACCAGCGGTCCCAACCACTGGACCGCTAGCCCTGCTATCATTCAAGTGGATCTGCACTATAGCCCTTCCAAGGCCAGTATGTC
Source organism: Squalus acanthias (assembly GCA_030390025.1). Lineage (NCBI taxonomy): Eukaryota > Metazoa > Chordata > Chondrichthyes > Squaliformes > Squalidae > Squalus > Squalus acanthias. The sequence continues at coordinate 127,297,118 of CM059429.1, forward strand.
TTTCCTGAGGTTCAATGCCCACACCTGAACACAATACTCCAGATGGGGTCCGACCAAGGCTCTCTACAACTGAAGCATCACTTCCTCACTTTTGAATTTGAGATAAAGGCCAAAATTCTACTAGTCTTTTTGTATCTGTATACTAGCTTTTAGTGATTTGCTCCTCCACAGTTCGTAGTCTCTCACCATTAAGAAAATATTTTGATTTATTTTTCTCCGAACCAAAGTGGATGACCTCACACTTCCCCCCCACATTGAACTCCATCTGCTATAGTTTTGTCCATTCACTTGGTCTGTCTATGTCCCTTTGTATCATCGAAGTCCCACTCCAGAGACTTGAGCACAAAATCTAGGCAGTACTGAAGGAATAGTCAGAGGTGCCATCTTTTGGTTGAGTCATCAACCGAGGCCCCGTTTACTCTCTCAGGTGGCCATAAAAGATCCCATGGCACTATTTCAAAGAAAAGCTGGGGCGTTCGCTCTGATGTCCTGACAAATATTTATCCCTTAATCGACATCACTACAAAAAGAGATTATCTGGTTATTATTACATTGATATTTGTGGGACCTTGCTGTGCATTTCCTTCATTACAAGAGTGACTACATTTCAACAGTACATCATAGGCTGTAAAGCACCTTGGGACATCCAAAGGTCATGAAAGGTGCTATATATTTGCAAGGTTTTTTTTATCCACACAATCTACTGTGCCTCCTAACTTAGTATCACCTGCAAACTTGGATATATAACTCTCTATTCCTTTGTCTAAGTCATGAATATATATGGTGAAAAGCTGAGACACCAGTACAGATCCCTGGGAAACATCACTTGTCACACCCGCCAATCAGAGAATATTCCCTATGTCCCTACTCTGTCTCCTACCTCAAAACCAATTACCAACCCACATCACAAGGTAACCTCCAATTGTATACGTTCCCATTTTTGCTAATAATCTCTTCTGCAGAACCTCATCGAGTACCTTCTGGAAGTCCATCTAGACAACATCCATTGACACTCCCTTATCCACCATGCTAGCGACCTCCTCAAAAAATTCAGCTCGATTAGTCAGAAATCCATGCTTGACTCTCTTTGATCAGTTGATACTTGTCCAAGTGTTCAGTCACTCTGTCCCTGATGATAGATTTCAGTAACTTCACACAACTGATGTTAAACTGACAGGTCTGTAGTTACCTGGTTTCTCTCCCTAATGGAGTAACATTTGCAATTTTTAAATCAAAAGGCACAATTCACAAATCTAGAGAGCTTTAGAAAATTATGACTAATGCATCTTCACCTATTTCTTTTAATACCATGAGATGGAAACCTTCAGGACCTGGAGATTTGTCTATCTTAAGTCTCATTATTTTCTCCATTACCATTTTTTTTTTTTTTACTGATTTTAAATCCACTAAGTTCCTTCTCTTGAATTATTTTTAGATTCCCTTGTACCACTGGTATTTTGTCCTCTTCCTCCATTGTGAAAACTGGTAATCATGTAACAAGTTTGCCATTTTCTTATTATCCATTATAGTCATGCCTGCATCGGTCTTTATTGGGCCCACATTCCCTTTCACCACACTCTCTTAATATACTTATAAAATGTTTTGCTGTTAGTTTTGATATCCCATGCAAGTTTTTTTATATTCTATTTTTACACCTTTCATTACTTTCTTTTTATCCCTTTATTGCTTTTTATAGCTCTCCCAGTCTGCTTTTTTCCTACATTTCCTTGTACAGGAAACTCTTTGGTATCCGGCACCGACGGGACCGGGATGGTGCCTGGTTAATTAAAAATTCCGGATAACGGAGAGGTATATCTACCGAGGCTATTTTTAACAAACAAAAATTAAAAAATCAAGAAATGTGCAGTATAATTGGGTACTCCCCTACAGAATGTTGTGTTAAATGGATGGTGGAAGATGCTTGATTAAGTACAGTAATGCCAGTTGAGGGTAATCCATAACTCTTTAATTACTTAACAGTAAAACAAAACTTATAAACGACTGTATACTGTAGTTTTCGGAGTATAAATTCTGCCGGTTATTAGAGAGTTCCGGATATTTAGGTGCCGTTTAAACGAGAGTTTCCTGTATTTGTTTTTTTGCTCATTTGTTGACTATGGTTGCTTAACTACACAAATGGAGCCTTTGCCTTTTAGGCATATGTACTGGTTTTATATTGATCACTCCACCACTATGATCGAGGAAGGGATCTAAACAATGACTTTGACCCTAATGTACTTGTAGCTGTGCTGATTAAAATGAGATCCATAATAGTTATGCTCAACATACTCTCAGGGCTTTAAAATCAATCTTTATTGGACACTGTTGTTTCTAGCTCCTATTAGTATTTTTCATTCTCCTGTTCGTTTCCAGTTAGATTTTTTTCATCATTAAAACTAATTATTAACAGAATATTTACAGAAATAACTATTACTTGCATGGGGGCCTCAATTCAATATCATTGTGCCCATTTTACGGACATAAAACTAGCGTAAAGATAACCAATTTAGCAGGGCAGAGGTCTGCACCCAACCTGCATGGGTGTTCGGGTCTGAAATGAGTGCGGGCTTCATTTCAATATTAAAGTGAGACACCTGCACCCATTTCAGACCCAGACTCCTAAATTCATTTAGTCTAGTTTTGTAGGCAAACAGAGCAGCCAATTTGTGGACAAGGTTTTTCCTGAGAACAAATACTCTACTTTGTTGGTGTTAGTTGAGGGACGAATATTGGCTGGGACACCAAGGTAACTCCCAAATAGTGGTATGGGACCTGAACGGGCAGATCGGTCCTTGGGTTTGACATCTCATCGAAAAGACAGCACATCTAAAATGTTCCCTCAATACTGAACTGACATATTCGCCTAAGTTATCTGCTCAAGTCCTGCAGTAAAGCTTTAACCCACAACCTTCTAACTCAGACAAGAGTGTTAGCACTGCATTAAAATCCTGTGCTACCAACTGGGGGCTCAGCTTGAAAGAAGCATGGACCAGAGATAGGGTTGCAATACTGTAATGCCAATTCTCTTACCAACACTGCCTTCGAGCGTGGCTCCCTACTGGGAGCGCAGGATTGCTGAAGTGACTTCAACATATCAGAATGTCTCATTTGGACCTCTGTGTAATTTTAATGCACGGTTAATTAAAAAAAAATCACCCAAAACTAGATAGTTAGAAAATGTAATATTAATAGAAAATTATGTATATCAAAATCTTTTCATTGCTTTGGTTTGGTAGTTTCCACATCAATATATGCTTCAAATTTATAACAGAGGTGTCTAATTAATTACCTCAAACTTGCATTTCATTGATGACTTGCACACAATATTGCGAGTTTCACAATGAGATTCAAAGTCCATGAATGCAATTAACAGCTCATTTGAATACTGGGAGATGAAATGTGGCAGTTCCTGTGCTACTGGGCCCATTACAGTATCATATGTTGAAAGCAACGAACCAAGTTTGAATAGTTGTTAGATATTGTGCAATTTTGTTTCACTGTCCTGAGGGGTGGAAAGGGAGATTCAGTGAGAAATGTTGCAGACCTTTGCCTTAGCTGATTAAATAAGGCAGCTAGAATAGTAAATTGAGTCCATAACGGGGTAGATTGTGAATGAGCTGCTGGGGAGTGGGCTTGATGGGCCAAATGCCTTTTCTCTTTCTGTGTTGTCTTATGTTCTCATAAGGTGATTGGCTGAAAGCATCCACAGTTCAGACTGTAATAGATACAGTCAACTCACCACAGCATCTGTCCTGGCAACTCACCCTGGAGGAGCACGTGGGCCACATGGGTGTACTGGCCTAAAAATTATTTATTGTTGCAAGTGCCTGCATGCATTGAAAATGAGAAAACAGCCTCTAAAACTGAACTTCCTGGCCACAAAAATAATTTTAAACTTACCCTTTTTGGTCCCTTCGGCTGTCCCGCTGGGTAAAACTGGGTGGAGCAAGCTCGGTGCATGATCCATCCTGGTGTCTCCCAACACGGTGGCATAGTGGTTAGCACTGTTACCTCACAGCGCCAGAGACCCGGGTTCAAATCCGACCTCGGGTGACTGTCTGTGTGGAGTTTGCACATTCTACCCGTGTCTGCGTGGGTTCCTCCGGGTGCTCCGGTTTCCTCCCACAGTCCAAAGATGTGCGGGTTAGGTTGATTTGGCTATGATAAATTGACCCTTAGTGTTAGGGGGATTAAATACGTGGGGTTACGGGGATAGGGTGGGATATGTGTTGGTGCAGGCTCGATGGGCCGAAATGGCCTCTATCTGCACTGTGGGGATTCTGTGATTCTGTGAACATGACAGTCTGGGTCCTATGTTCATCATAGGACCCCAGTTTACATATTAAAAGAGCCTGAAGCAAGCGGGCGCTCCAGCCACCCATCCTTTTATAGGATGGTGTCAGCTGGTTTGGGAGTGGGAACGTGGTTGTAAGTTCTTCCCTCTAATTTTCCATGCACTATCATCCCGTTTCTGCTGGTGAAAATCTCCTTCACTGTTTTAATACAATAAGGGCACTAAATAAATGACAGTTGTTATGTGGGAAGGGAGTAGGACAACATCTGACCTGTTTGAGTTTCACTTTAGGCACTACAGCAATGGGGATGAGAACTGGAAGAAGCTTATTCCTTTCATCAAACCAGTCATCTTCCATGCCTATTTATGATTATGGTTCTTGTTTTGGTTATCTCTTATTTTAATCTTAAAGTCATATTGGGGGAAAAATTCAGTTGGTTGCGCCTCCCGTTAGCGCCTTAAGAGGGCGCTAATGGGGCGCAAAGCATCTAGCGCCCAGGCGCGACGAAGTTTGCGCCGCTCGCGAAATTAACTAGACATTTTGCGGCGGCGCTAAACACTATCACCACGATCTCCTGCGCCGGCAGATCGTGACATCAGTCGAGTGCGCAACGCCCTGGTATCGCCCCGGAGCGGATATTGAGTGGCGCCCCCTGCCTTACCGCCTGACGCTAGCAACGACACTTTGAGTGGAGCGTTCTGCAGTCATGAAGGGAAAGGGGGAGCGCTATTTAAAGGTGACCTCTTCCTGCCTTTTATTGTTGGTGCCATTTTTGAACTACGCATTCTGAGAGAGAGAGAGAGAGAGACTTCTGGAGAGTTTCAACGTTGTGTGAAGGAGTTTTGGGTACTGAGCAGCACTTTGCAGGTTCATTTTGATTTGCCATTCCTTGTATCGATTTAGAAGAGACTGTGGGGGCTGCACTCTGAGCTCTTTGCCTGGTACTCTCCATTGTTCTTTCCAGCAGATTTGATGTGCAGGTCTCTCCAGGCCGAGATTCAAGGCTGCAATTAGCAGGATGTGGATGGAAAGTGAGATTAACCATCCCCTTTAAGAACTGGCCCGTGCCATTGTATGTGTGTTCCATTGCTGACTGACATTACATGAGCTTCGCCAGCGCTCTGAGTTAGCGCCTCACTCCTCGGCCTTTGCGCCTTAAGACAGGTGTGAAGCGCCTGATTTAGCGCTCCAATCACCGCCAGGGTCGATAAAAGTCAAGTTTGCAGTCGGTGGCAATAATTAGCGCCAGGCGCTAATCTTTGCGCCCGGCCGATAATTGCGCCCCAAATGGGGCGATACTGAATTTCTCCCCCATTATGTTTATTGACAGAATTACTGTCTGCTACTCTTCAAAATGTCTTAGCTGGAAGCAAAGGAAACTGGCTTCAGCAGTACCGGTAATGAGATTTTATTTTATTTTTAAATTCACCATCAAGGGCAAAATGCACCACCAGCCATCCAGACAAAAATTGCCCTCCTCTCCCAAGAGCAATGATTTAAAAATGAAAGTGGAACAATTCTGAACTATGGGATTGACCCCGATTAAGCAACACTGTGGGCCGCCAGCCTTTACTTCACTGATTAAAAAATATGGTGGCTTCAGTATTAGTGTTCCAGAAACAATATTGTAATATTTGCATATATTTACAATATATATTTACTTTGTGCTGTAGAATTAAGAACACATTCATACAATTTTTGTGCTCCAACATAAAGGCAAACAGGGGCTTTACAGAGAGTTAACCTGCACACTCTTCTTCTTCTTCTTTCATGCTTAATGGCGCAAGGCAACCTATTTCTTCCACTGCTTCACATCCAGCAGATCATGCTCTGGGTTGTTTCCATGACAAAGTCCCTTTTCATGTGGGTAGGTTGATAGCCAGACACTCAACCTCCTACCAAGAGAACCAGCTAGATGCGATGGGGGGTCATCACTCCACTCCCATAGGACACAAGTACCCCGCTGGATGCCAACCCAATATTCAGAGACCAGAACTCTCGTCTCCGCTCGCCGGGGCTGTCTAGAGTGGGGCTCGAACCCATAATCTTCCGACTCAAGAGGCGGGAATGCTACCACTATTCGTCCACATTAAATGATTAGAGGTAGAGCCACTGAAGAATTTATCATCAAATTGTTATCACAGGCAAGCGTGGTGATGATGTTCACAACACAATGGTACGTTTTGAGGCAAATTGCATAATTGTAGCGGTGTAAAAGCTTTTCCAAGTCTTTTAACAGAGAGGTTAAAGGGTTTTTCATAATGAACCGGTGTGCATTTTGGGACTGCAGTTGTATAATTAAGAATCTCGTGAGCCTCAAATTCATAAAAATGTTTCCATTTCCATGGAATACAATACAGTAGTGGAACAATGAAACACTTCAATTTCCAGTTGACTGTTGCCTCTTTGACATTTGTATTTGACAGAGTAGTGCCCTGCTGTGCAGTCTGTCAGACCAGCAGGGATTCTCACTGATACAACGTTACGTTAGGAGACAAAACTTTGATAAAATATGGCAAACAAGCAGGTGGAATTCAATGTAAGGGCCACCATTTGCCATATATAAATAGTTCATACATAATGGAATTGATAAGATTGCTTGTGACAAGCTATTGCATTCAGACTTTTATTTTTCTCCCCCACTTATCTTCCCTTTCTTCTCTCCGAGGATGCCAGTCATACTGGGTTACAGTTCTTTAGGTGCAAGGAGCCTTCCACCCCCCTTACCCAAGTGATTAATCTTCATGATTAAATTTCCGGGTCTCCCGGCTGCCCCCGCACCATGCGGGTGGGACCCGGGAAAATCCAGCCCCATGTTTTAAGACTTGCTAGGTGTGTGCAGTATATTTGGAATTTCATAAGTATTGTCGACAAATTTCAGAGGTGCAATTCTCCCTTGCACTCAAAATGTAGCAGGGAAGTTAACTCTTAAACTAATACCTCACAAGTGACTACTGGATCATTTTAATTCTATTTTTAAAACCCACTTTTGTGTTATTCTTTCTTGGGTGCTCCATAACAGGCACGATTTCCAACCAAGGGGGTTGATGTATAAATGGGCTACATACTTGCACGCTTCTGCCAATGCCAGTTGCAAAATGATACAGGATTGACTCATCCTCTGAAATGCCATGGTTTTGATACCACTCCATCTCTTGCTCTATCTCTCTGTGGAAATATATACCGAAGTACCAGGCCAACCCACTGAATATGACATTGATTTAAATGTGTGAAAAGCTCCAGGATACCTCAGGAAAAAAGTTACAGTTCATTTAAAAACTGCTCCATTGGCAGTTAAAGTGATGTTCAGTCACCATTTGAGACTGGAAAAGTACAAAACCACCTGGATATCCCTCCTGGAGACTTGTGAAACAAGATCCCCTGCTTTTCACCAGCTACAGGGGGATTCGGAGCTCAGGCTAAATTGGTCAGCCAGATTGAGAACAGAGTGGTTCAGACTGAGACAGTCGAGGGGAGGGGAGGGGGATGGAATCGATGACTAGGGTACAGAGTTTGTGGTGGGTTGAGAAGATGATACCAATTCATCCAAGACTGGATGTCAGACAAACAGCCTGACTGCAGAGAGGCAGTGGAAAGTTTGAGAGAAGTGATGGAGAAGCAGAGTTGTGAGTCATCAGTCTACATTTGGAAGCTGATCTCATATCTGTGGATGATGTCACCAAGAGGCAGCATGTAGATAATGAAGAGGAGGGGGCTAAGGATAAATCCTTGGGGGACTCCAGAGGTAACGGTGCAGGGCTAGGAAGAGAAGAAATTTCTTCACTCAAAGGATTGTGAATCTTTGTAATTCTCTGCCCCAGAGGGCTGTGGATGCTCAGTTGAGTGTATTCAAGAGATCGCTAGATTTTTGGATACTAAGGGGGAAAAATTCAGTTGGTTGTGCCTCCCATTAGCGCCTTAAGAGGGCGCTAATGGGGCGCAAAGCAACTAGCGCCCGGGCGCGGCGATGTTTGCGCCGCTCGCGAAATTAACTAGACATTTTGCGGCGGCGCTAAACACTACCGCCACAATCTCCTGTGCAGGCAGATCGTGACATCAGTCGAGTGCGCAACGCCCCGGTAGCGCCCCGGAGCAGATATTGAGTGGCGCCCCCTGCCTTACCACCTGCCGCTAGCAACGACAGGTTAAGGGGAGCATTTTGCAGTCAGGAAGGGACTGGGGGAGCGCTATTTAAAGGCGACCGCTTCCTGCCTTTTATTGTTGGTGACATTTTTGAACCACGCATTCTGAGAGAGAGAGAGAGACTGACTTCTGGAGAGATTCAACACTGTGTGAAGGAGTTTTGGGTACTGAGCAGCACTTTAGAGGTTCATTTTGATTTGCCCTTCCTTGTATCGATTTAGAAGAGACTATGGGGGCTGCACTCTGAGCTCTTTCCCTGGTTCTCTCCATTGTTCTTTCCAGCAGATTTGATGTACAGGTCTCTCCAGGCCGAGATTCAAGGCTGCAATGAGCAGGATGTGGATGGAAAGCAAGATCAACCCTCCCCTTTAAGAACTGGCCGGCGCCATTGTGTGTGTGTTCCATTGCTGACTGACATTACATGAGCTTCGCCAGCGCTCTGAGGTAGCGCCTCACTCCTCGGCCTTTGCGCCTTAAGACAGATGTGAAGTGCCTAATTTAGCGCTCCAATCACCTCCAGGGGCGATAAAAGTCAAGTTTGCAGTCGGAGGCGATAATTAGTGCCAGGCGCTAATCTTTGCGCCCGGCTGATAATTGCGCCCCAAATGGGGCGATACTGAATTTCTCCCCCTAAGGGAATAAAGAATATGGGGATAAGGTAGGAAAGTGGAGTTGAGGTAGAAGATCAGCCATAATCTCATTAAATGGCGGAGCAGACTTGAAGGGCCAAATGGCCTACTCCTGCTCCTATTATGTTATTATGTAGAAGACATTATTGACATATTCTGGCTACAATCGGACAAGTAAGAGTGGAACCAAGCGAAGTTAGTCATGCAGAATTCATCCCATCTAATAGCTGTCTCTCTTTGCCTTAATTATACCATAGTAATGTATCTAATTAGCTTGGTATGATTTGCATTGGAAAAAGATACTGTAAACTGCGAGATACACTTGTTAATGTCTCTCCATTTCTTTAACAACAGCCATGGATTGTAAATGATCCATTTAGTTTTGTTCTTGAAAGCTGCAATTTCTTCACGAATATTACTTGACTGACGGGGTAAACTATTGTATTCAACTGTTAGAAATGTTCTCTTGTCATGAAGCACACACATTATCAGTATTTCCATTTTGTTTGTGCCATTATAACGTTCAATAATTTGACAATCTTCATTCATATGAACTGAAAAACATTCTTGCATAACACTTTTGAACATGTTATGGCATCCAGAAGGAGTTACTGAATTCTGAATGCAAGGGTTACGAATCTGTCAGTTGTGCAAAGAGGATATTCTCTAAGCAGCACCATGCTGCTAGGCATCTATTTGTTTTGTCTTTAGACAGTGCATAATCTCAGCATGAATTCTACCCTGACTGCAGAAAATTAACAATTCCCACTAATGGCTTGCCTCCAGGGAGAAGGGTAGGCTGGTTGGCTCTACTGCTTTATCCTGTTCTGAAAAATTGTGACCTCACTATTAACACCCGCACCGCCCCCCCCCCCAAACCAGGGCAGATGAGAGAGGGTGCGGGGTTGTGGTTAAAAATGTAATAACTGGGAACGCGTCCACAGCCCACCACATAAGAGCCCGTCGCCATTTTTAAGGTCGAAGACCTTTCGTCAGAACTGGAAAAAAGCAGGAAATGGAACAGATTTTAAAGCAAGTTTAGGGGCTGGGGAATGGGGGAGGGATGATCCCCTCCCCCATTCCCCAGCCCCTAAACTTGCTTTAAAATCTGTTCCATTTCCTGCTTTTTTCCAGTTCTGACGAAAGGTCTTCGACCTGAAACGTTAACTCTGTTTCTCTCTTCACGGATGCTGCCTGGCCTGCTGAGTTTTTCCAGCGTTTTCTGTTGTTATTTCAGATTTCCAGCATCCGCAGTATTTTGCTATTGTATTGCCATTTTTAAGGTGGCGGGTAGTGTGCCGTGCGAGTATCCTGCCCCCGAGAGGCGGGACACTTCACTAACCTATTTAAATCAGGTTCTCACTGTGCAATTAGGAACCTGATCTAAATTTAACAGTTTCAATGGGCTTAGGAAGCCTGGCAGTGAAATAGAGGTGGGAACTGTTGGCTCCAGCGGGTAAGTGCTTTTTACAGCACTTGTTGTGGGCCAGGAGGAGCAGGGGAACTCCCCCCCCCGGTGCCTCAAGTAAGCCTTCGGCCTCCCCTCTGCCGATCAAGAGCTCTCTCTTCCTTCTGCCGCGATGGGCGACCTCCCCCTGCCCACCAACTCCCGATCTGTAGCTTCCTCCCTCCCGATTGGCAGGGACTGTCCCCAAGGATCAATGGCTGTGGCCTCCTGCCGTTCGTTTCCCTGCCCGGCAGCTGGCCAGCCCGTCAATCTGGCTGGCTGCCGGGCGGGAAACGGAAGAAAAGAATTATAATAAAGTCCTGCCGTTAGATTCGGCAGGACCTCTGCTTTTTTGGCCTTGTTGAGTTTTCCCCACGCTACCACTGCCCCGCACACTCCCCGTAAATATCGGGCTCTGTATGTTTTTACTTAGTGGTGGACTTACCGCCTCGCTTCCTGTTCATTGCCACATTCCCTCCGGTGTTTTCATGGGCAGCAAAGGCACCCGCCTGAATCAAGCAGGAATTTCATGATTCCAGGGTCCTATGACATACATAGGACCCCAGTGCCATTTTAACATCTACTGGATGGAGCATCCACCATGGAGCCTCCACTCCGTAAAACTTGGTGCAACAGCAGAAGCAGCCCAAAAAGGTAAGTGGTAGAATAACTTTTGTGGTGCCAGGAGGAGCAGGATGACTTTTCTGGGCTTCACAAGAAAACTGTGCGCATCTGCCACTAACTGCCCCTCCACCCCACACCCTCCCAATCCCCACAATTGCCCTTCCCACCTGGCTGGGTTAGCCTCTGGGCTGTCTGATACTGCGCCAACTACATGGGCTGGGCCTCCCATGTAAGGGATCGGGAAAACGGCATGCACGAGAGCAGCCTGGAGAAGATATGGGCCGGGCATAGCCTGGGAGGGTGGAACAGTGTGGGAGCAGCCTGGAAGAATATATAAAAATAATAGGAGCAACCCGGAAATGGAAACATTAAAAGGTAACAAGTTGATTAGAAATCAGGGAAGAAGCTTGGATGAGCGGCAGCAAAATGGAGGCAGGGTAATGGAGAACCGCAGCAAAATGGGGTATGGCACATCAGGACCTGTGATGAGGAGAGGCGACACGGCATAGTGGGGCCTGTGGAGAGGACAGACGGCATAGTGGGGCCTGTAGAGAGAAAAAAATCAGCAGTAGAGACAAAAGGGAAGTGGAATCACAGTAATCTTTTAAACTCTGGTGCCAAAGTGGAAGTCTTGCACTGCAATCTCTGACTCCTGCAAGACTTCTATGATCTGGTGCTATTTTTAAAAGGAGGAAATGGCCTGCAAACTGACCACTTGAAAGTCACCAATATGCAAATTTGCAACAGGAAATCCACCTCGGACAGAGAGAGAGAGAGAAAGAGTGTGCGTGTATGTATGGGCGCACACATCGTGCACATGTGAGGGAGGGGGAAGGGCGCTGAGGAGCCTTTCTGGGATTGAGATTAAGTTATATTGCCAGAACAGAGTTTTAGAAAGCTGTTCCCTGCACCATTGCCATGCTATAACTGACCTGCTGGTGATCGGTGTTGACAATGAGTGCAAATAGTGGAAATATATTCCATCACCCAGTAGCAACACCCTCAGCTTGAAGAATGCCCACTAAACTTAAGCTCTAAGTGGTGATTTATCAATGGCAATTTCCCAGTTCAACTGACAAGATTAGGACAGCAAACCACATCTGTATAATGTACCATTTTCTGGCACAAATACATTCTCTGCACCTTAGGCTCATCACATAAAGAGCAACCTTAAAATAGAGCCTGTGACGTCATCAATTTAACAAGGCCTCAGTTACCTTGACATCTTTTTTGCATAATTTTAGTCAACAGTAAACTAAAAATAACACGAGAAAGCTTCATGTAGCACGAAATTAGATTTAATTCTCAGTGAAACACAAATCTTTGTTTTGGTTAAGGAATTTATGACTTATAAGGGCTGATTTTCCAAGTACACCTAAAGGCCGAGGGATCGTAACAGAGCACTTAGAAACAGAGAAGATAGGAGCAGGAGTAGGCCATTCGGCCCCTCTAGCCTGCTCCGCCATTCGATGAGATCATGGCTGATCATCCAAACTCAGTACCCTGTACCTGCCTTCTCCCCATATCCCTTGATACCTTTAGCTTTAAGAAATATATCTAACTCAACCTTGAATATATTTAATGACTTGGCCTCAACTACCTTCTGTGGTAGAGAATTCCACAGGTTCACCACTCTCTGGGTGAAGAAATTCTTCCTAATTTCTGTCCTAAATGGCTTACCCCTTATCCTTAGATTATGACCCTTGGTTCTGGACTCTCCGACCATCGGGAACATTCTTCCTGCATCTAGTTTGTCCAGACCTGTCAGAATTTTATATGTTTCGATGAGATCCCCTCTCATTCTTCTATACTCCAGCGAGTATAAGCCCAATCGACCCAATCTCTCCTCATATGTCATTCCTACCATCCCAGGTATCAGCCTTGTGAATCTTCGCTGAACTCCTTCCATGGCAAGAACATCCTTCCTCAGATAAGGCGACCAAAACTGCACACAGTACTCAAGGTGTGGTCTCACCAAGGCCCTGTACAACTGCAGCAGGACATCCCTGTTCCTATACTCAAACCCATTCGCTATGAAGGCCAACATACTATTTGCCTTCTTCACCGCTTGCTGCACCTGCATGCTTACCTTCAGCAACCGGTGCACAAGGACACCCAGGTCTCGTTGCACTTCCCCTTCTCCCAATCTATTGCCATTCAGATAATAGTCTGCCTTTCTGTTTTTGACACCAAAGTGGATAATCTCGCATTTATCCACGTTATATTGCATCTGCCACGTTTCTGCCCACTCACCCAACCTGTCCAAATCATCCTGGAGTTTCTCGGTATCCTCCTCGCAGCACACACGCCCACCCAGCTTTGTGTCATCTGCAAACTTGGGGATATTACATTTAGTTCCCTTATCTAGATCATTAATGTATATTGTGAATAGCTGGGGTCCAAGGACCGATCCCTGCGGTACCCCACTAGTCACTGCCTGCCACTCGGAAAAAGACCCATTAATTCCTACTCTCTGCTTTCTGTCCGCCAACCAGTTCTCTATCCAAGTCAATACCTTGCCCCCAATCCCATGTGCCTTAACTTTACATGCTAATCTCTTATGCGGGACCTTATCGAAAGCCTTTTGAAAGTCCAAATACACCACATCTACTGGTTCTCCCTTATCTATTTTCCCAGTTACATCCTCAAAAAATTCCAGTAGATTAGTCCAGCACGATTTACCTTTTGTAAATCCATGTTGACTTTGTCCGATCCTGTCACTGCTTTTCAAGTGCTCAGCTATTACATCCTTTATAATGGACTCTAGCATTTTCCCCACTACCGATGTCAGGCTTACCGGTCTGTAATTCCCCGCTTTCTCTCTACCACCCTTTTTGAATAGTGGGGTAACATTAGCTACCCTCCAATCCATCTGTGCACCACTGGGATGTATCACATGTCACCACAAGAACTCTCCTCTCCTTTCAAGTAGCAAACTAGATAAACACTCTTACTAAATCAAGACACAGACTTTGAACCAATAAGTGGTATTATTTACATAAGATAGATGAACAAACAGTGCACAGTGAGATATATATTTCCCTACTCCAACTCATCTGGATCCTGATGCCTGCAAATGTGGCAGAAAGCACACAGGGCTAGGCTGCCTATGCAGTAGCAGAATTGGCTCAGCCTGAAGCCGGTCCATCTCAAGACTCCGCTGCCAAGAGAGCGATGGACCTCTCTTAAAAGGGTCATATATGCACACAGCTGCCAGCCACCTCACATACCCTGCCACTGAGGTAGAACTTAAAAGAAGCTCAAGGCTAGGATTAAGAGCATATTCTTCACACATTGTCACCAAGAGGAGATACTGTGGAAGCAAACACGACACATTCACACACATTGTATGACATTGAAAATCTTATTGCACTGAAGGTGTGAGTGCAGAATGTTCTTGTAGAGGTTTGTGAGCATATTTCATCAGGTGACAGAAATGTGATATTTGTGGATTGACTGAAAGATTTAAAGCATTATAGGTGAAGGCCTATTTCTGAGGGACATAGGAATACGGCGACAGGGCTGTTATACAGTGCCCATATTTTCAAGTTAAGGGGCAGTGTCCTTTATGAGAACTTTTCAAACTCTCATAGCCAGAATCAAGTTTTACTCTGCAGCTTTTCGGACTCCTCTTGCTCCTTTTGTTACTTGCCTTAATACTCTGGACCTCTGATCTGATGTGATATCTCTTTGAAGAGTGAAACTGTGCAGCATGCAGCACACAACAATCCTTGAAATCTTAGCCAGTCTAGATTGCACACCCCAAATCTAACCAGCCACCTGAAGTGCTGTTTTGACATTTCAATGTTGTGTTTGATGATGGCTCTCGTGAATGCATACACCTCATCATATCCGTGCTTATCTGGTGTCATGGGAGACCACAGAGATACTGTGAGCTGTGGTTGCTAAAGACAGCCTTTATTACCCAAAAGTGGGTAAAATATTGGTGAGGCGTTGAACTGCCTTGAAGTGAAGATGTGTGGCAGCTGACTAGTAAGCAAGCATTGACTCGCATAATGTGGTACTGATGGACACAAATGAGCTGAGCTATATATTCTAAGAGAAATTCTTTCCATAGACTGACAGAGAATTACACAGAAATTTCAATAAGGAAACAGGCTATTTGGTCCAACTAGTCAATGTTGTTGTTTATCCTCAACAATAATAGTTCTACTCTTGTATTTACTCTGTTCCCATATCCCTTTAATCCCCTTTCCTTCAACCACCTATCTGTACTATTCTGAAATGTTGACATGGTCTCAGCTTCAATCGCTAACTCGAGTAATGCATTTCACAGCCTCAAAACCCTCTTTGTAAAAAGGTTTCTCCTGCACTCTGTCCTAAACTCTTACATTTAATCTTCATATCCAAGACCCCTCATTCTAGACCTTTTCATCACTGCTTCTATTGGCTCTGTCCCATCCCTTCATCATTTTAAACATCTATCAAATCACCTTGTAATCTCCTCTGTTCTGATGAAAGCAGCCCCAATTTTTCACGTCTTTCTTCATATTTGTATTTCCTCATACCAGACAGCATTCTACTCAATCTGCGCTGTACCCTCTCTATTGCTTCAACATCCTTCTATTGTCTGGAGCACACAGTACTCCAACTGTGGTCTTACAAAGGTTTGATATGGATTCACTATTTCATCTAGACTTTTACATTCTATACTTCTTGCTATAAAACCCAGGATTCCATTTGCTTTTTTTTTAATGACCTTATTCACATGCTTTTAAGGTTTTGTGAGCCTGAACTCCAAATCCCATTGCTGTTCCACATCACCCAGTATTCGCAATTCAACATATAATACTATTTTCCCCCAAATTTACCACCTCACATTTACTGACATTGAATTCCATTTGCCACTTTTTTGCCCATTCCACTATCTAATCAATATTCCCTGCAGCCCTCAGAATTATTTACCGTGTGGTAAATTTTCACCTTCACTATCTATGTGGTAATCTGGTAAAGTGGATTGCCTGCTTATTGAAATCAATGAGATAAAACTCTGGCAGGTTCCACAATGGGGAGGCAAACCACTCTGCCAGATTACCACCCAGGCGGTGAAGGTAAAAATGACTCCCATGCCTCCAAGTTTATACACCACTCCCTCTAGCTCTTATAGAAGTGCTCCTCCGGGCCCAACAAGGAAACCTGAGGTCTCGTATGCCACGGGTTTTCCTCCTCCTCCCACCAGACCATGATCGCTCTGAACTCCCGCAGTCACTTATCTG
This sequence comes from Squalus acanthias, assembly GCA_030390025.1. NCBI lineage: Eukaryota > Metazoa > Chordata > Chondrichthyes > Squaliformes > Squalidae > Squalus > Squalus acanthias. The sequence goes on from CM059429.1 coordinate 127,313,493, forward strand.
GCTGGGGACTGTTTCTTCCATGCCCAGCAATAGCCTGCAGCCACGGATTTCCCACTCCCGCTCGTTGGCCTTCGCATCATCCGTGCCGGTTTCGCGTGGAATTCAGTGTCGGGAAATTTAAATTAGACCAGGCAGTTAAAATCGCCCAGGACTCCCGCTGGCCACGTTGCCACTGCTCCCCACACTTACACTTTTACTCTTCTGACTACACTCCATCTTGCTCCCAGGGATGTCAACCTAACATCAAGTAAACTGCATCGCAATATATGTATTCGTGCCCCACTTGAGGACTCATGTCATTGACTGGTGGGATTCTTTTCAAAGTACCTGTGTTAGGCGGGGTAAACGAGTATTCATGTTTTATGCTATGGGAAATACAGAGAACAGTCCATAGGGCTCAAGTACCCCAGAAATGTTCCATTGTGAAACTCGAAAAACAAGACTGCACCGTTTCAGCACATTGTTGTGTCCCAGTTTCAACAGAATACATTTCTGAAAATAACTGCCAATGAGCTGCCTCAATGTCATTTGCTCCAGGAAAGATGTCTAATATCGAAAATCCAGACTTGGATCGCAAGGTTTGCCTTTTGTTGCAAGTTAACTTGAACATACTGCGGCTGTTCCATTTGTTCCCATCTTTCTTTGTGCACACTAACAATGGCTACTGTTCTCAGAGAACGATTACTGCCAGCCAAAAACAGCACAGCAAATGGCAGATATATAATTACAAGAAGTGAACACAATGAGACTTGTGGTCACCTGATCATAATCATAATATTTGTGCGTAGAACTTGTTATATAAGGTGGCATAACACTAGGGTACCGTGGAAACAACACTTACAAGAACAAATGAAAGGAATTTGTTATTGATTGTTGCTGGGAGCACAAGACTGAGAGCAATTTCACTTGATTCTGAAGGGCATGTTCTAGACTTCCCATAGCCCAATACACACCTCTGGTGATGATGACCAGATTTTCATCTATTGATGTAAATCATTTATAAATGGTTAAGAGCTGGTGCTGATCCTGTCATCATGATAATGTGGTAATAGCACTCTTAATTTGTGGGTCAGTTCACAGATCCAGGTGCAGATTTGGGCAGGTATAGGGGGCACACCAGTTGCGGGAGTGGAACATTGAGTTTAATTGAAATTCACAGGGAAGAGAACAATTAAAGGGAAGTGTCACAATAATGCGATGAGATACCTTTTGAACCTCTAAATGCTTTCAGAATTTTCAACCACAACACTTTGCCTTTATATAATGGCTTGGAGTTTCCGCAAGGTTGCGCTGATTTTTCAAGCGCAATTCGTCCAAAATCGGCCAAACCAGCACGAGCAATCGAGGAATTTCAAGCGCAAATTACGTCCACTGCAAATCGAGTTGCCGCGATATTTTGAGCTAGTTTAAAAAACATTGCGCTGGAAGCCGGCCCCGCCCACAAAACTGGCCATATCGAATTAATCACCATTGCAAGTTTCCGCTAATTGCGCCTGTTTGCAGGTCTTCGAGGAGGCTCTTAAAATGAAGGTTCTTTCTAGGTGCAAGGACACTAACAGGCACCTATTAAAAGCTTTTAAATATTAAATAATATTTGATTTACTAAGAAACTGACTACTGTACACCAATTAAATTAGTAAATGGTTCTGTATAGTTTTTAAAGTCATTTTCAATTATTTAAAATCAGGCTACTCACAGGTGGTGGACCAGGCACTCTGATTAAAAATGCTTATTTTTCTGTGATAAGCCCATTTGTATTAATTAAACTGCACCATGTTACCACTCTTAAACATAACAAGGAATATATATATACATCTTTAAATTATGTTCTAAAACGCTGCCAATTGCGCTGGTTCATGGAACATTTTGCGTTCAGCAATATGCAAATGTGTTTGATCCGCAACTTGAGCAAAAAATAATGGCCTCTATTTTCTGATCGGAGGCTTCCTGCGTGTGGAGGCCTCCGACCTGGAAAAATTCTACACCCTTACCTGAGGGCTCCCGAGGTCTGGCCATTTCCGCTCCTGGGCCTCTCCACGATGAAATACACAGGGCCCACGTATCCCAGGGGCGCATGCAGTTCGCAAGTGTCCCTGGGATCACATGGGCCATGGGGAGTCAATGAAAGAAGGGAATCTCCCTTCATACTTTTGACAGCTTAGACCTGTCAAAAGTATGAATGGAGATCACTCCAAAAACACATCAAAACATTAAATAATTATTTTTTTTAATCTTGTTTTTAAAATTAGTTAAAATTACATTAAATTAAATATTTTAAACAAATTAAATTTTTGAAAAAGAAATTAAAGGTTTTTACGGGGCTAAAATAAACTTACCTTTTTTTAAAGTATTTTTAAATTATAAATGAGTGGGGAAATTTTTTTTTTACTTTTTTAAACTCTTATGCTGCTAAAAGGAGGCCTTACGCCTGCTTTTACCAGACGTAAGATTTCAAAGGGTTTTCTGCAGGCGGAGGTTTTGCAGAAAGCAGAACTCTCCCCCCGTAGAGGCCCTTCGCTAGGGCAGGCGTCTGATCTGTTGAGAGGATTTTTGACGGATCAGAAATGCCAGTTTTCAGCACATGCACTTTGTATGGCTGAAACCGGCACTTGCGAGGTCCCTACGGGACACCTCGTACACACCCATAGGGATCGGAAAATATGGGCCAATCACTTCTTAAAACTAGTGCAATTTTGAGTGCAAGTTGTGCCGGGATTGCCAATTGCGCGCAAAGCAGAAACACTTGGCCAATGCCTTTAATGTAGAAAAACGTCCCAAGGCTCTACACAGAGGCATAATCAGACAAAAAGGATGCCATGCCAAATCAAGGAGATAGTTGGAAGGGTGAGCAAAAGCTTTGTCAAAGAGGTGAGTTTTAAGGAGGAAGAGAGAAATGAAGAGGCACAGTGGTTAAGGGAAGGAATTCCAGAGTGTGGGGCCAATATGGCTGAAGGCACGGCCACCAATGCTGCGGTGAATGGAGCACAAGAGGCTACAATCAGAGGAACAGTGAGTTTGGATGGGATTGTAAGGTTGGAGGAGGTTACAGAGATAAATAAAGGAAAGGCTATGAAGAGATTTAAGCACAAGGATGAGAATTTAAAATTGGAGGCGTTGGGGAACCAGAAGCGATTGCAGGTCAACAAGGAAAAGAGCGATGGTTGAGGTGAACTTGGCCTGGGATAGGACATGGGCAGGGTATTGGATAAGCTGAAGTTTACAGAGCATTCAGGATGGAAGGCCAGCCAGGAGAGTTTTGGTATAGTCGAGCCTGGAGTTGACAAAGGCATGGATGAAAGTTTCAATGGTATATGGGCTGAGGTGGGGGCAGAGATGAGTGATGTTACAGAGGTGGAAGTAGACCGTTTATGTAATGGAGAGGATATGAGTTTGGAAGCTCCTCTTCGGGTTGAGTACAACCCCTGGTTCAACCTGAAACAGTAGCCGAGGAGGGGTTGGAACCAGTGCCAATGGTACAGAATTTGTGGCAGGAGCCAAAAGAAGATGGTTTCGGTATTCTCAATGTTTAACTGGAGGAAACTGCAGCCCATCCAAAACTGGATGTTGGACCCAACAGTCTTAACAGCACAGAGGCATTGGAGCGTCAATCTTTTTGCAACGTTTGCTAAGGCAGAAAGAGCAGGAGATTAAGTAGTGATAGACAGAAATGAAGGTAAAGGAACCCCTCTGTGCAGGTTTGAGGCTGCAGCAAACCAGCCTAGCACTGAATGCCAAAACATCTTAAAGCTGCTGAAGTCAAGGTGCATGTGCATGGGTTGCAAAGATGATTACCATCAGTGCCATTCCATGGTACCATTCCCCTGAAATGAAGTGGAGGCAGGCTTGGGCTGTGGCTGATCAATACAGTATTGAAGTCAAGAAGAAAGACTTGCATTTATATAGTGCCTTTCACGACCAACGAACGTCCCAAAGCGCTTTACAGCCAATGAAGTACTTTTGAAGTGTAGTCACTGTTGTAGTGTAGGAAACGCAGCAGCCAATTTGCGCACAGAAAGCTCCCACAAACAGCAATGTGATAATGACCAGATAAATATTGGCCAGGACACCAGGATAACTCCCCTGCTCTTCTTCGAAATAGTGCCATGGGATCTTTTACATCCACCCGAGAGAACAGACGGGGCCTCGGTTTAACGTCTCATCGAAAAACAGCACCTCCAACAGTGCAGCACTCCCTCAGCACTGCACTGGAGTGTCAGCCTAGATTTATGTGCTCAAGTCCCTGGAGTGGGACTTGAACCCACAACCTTCTGACGTAGCAGGCAAGTGTGCTACCCACTGAGCCACAGCTGACACTACAGGTCGGTAGGTAGTGGAAAGTATAGACATGCAGGGTGGCTTCACTAAGGGGCATGATGTCACCACCAATGTTCCCTATAAGGTGCGTGGCCGCACATCTCTCTGCCGATCCCGCGCAGCCCGGGACAGGCTTTTCAATGTAAAGTTTTGCACATGAGCGAAACTGTGAATGGGCCGCACAGCCGCTTAAATGAGCTGTGCACCCAAAAAAGAGGTCACCACCCATGAGCCATGTCTCAGTCAAGGTCAGGATGTCAATACAATAAGGTCATGGATGGCAAGGCCTTTGTTCATGAGTGAATGGACATTCTGGAGGGAAATATGATCTGCTGGCAGACTCCAAGGAGGTAGTGATAAATTGGGTGAGTGCGACAGTGGGATTGATAGGGTTAGCCCCACCAGGCATGCTGGGCAGGAACATCAATGAGAGAGGAGGATATGGAATAGTTGGGGTTGCTGGTTGTAAGGAGACAGCAACGACTGCCTTGTTTGGCCCTTCAGAGAATTCCAAGAAAGGCACAGGGGGTGACTGTGGGCTTATTCAAGTGTGATTCAAACCTGGGGCAGTAGAAGGAAGGCGGTGGAGTAATGGTAGGCTCGGGTAGGGCTTGTTATAGCAAAGTACGGGAGAGGGGAGAAATGAAAGGCTTCATGGAGGAATGACAGCAAGCCTGAGGCTTTAGTTGATTGTAAGAAATGGGCCCTTCACCGTTATTTTAGAAACTAAATGTAATTACTGGTTCTCAAGAAGATTTCTGCTTCTTCCATAATAAAGCAAAAACCTCAAATCACCATTTTGAAAATGAAATATAATTACTTCAAGCAACAATTTAACGAGAAGAACAGCCATTTTGAATTCTTGGAGTCTTTTTTCTATCTTAGGCAAAAATTTGATAAACAACATCTGTCTATGTGGTATCTCCACTTGATTACTGCTAGAGCACATGGAGGAAGATCTGTGCTTACATTGAGTTGAATTTTGACTCCAGATCAGACAGCAGCATAATTTCTGCACCTCTGTGATTCTCTGGGGAAGGTTGAAAATGTTCTTTTGGATATTGACACAATTAGCTTGAAACATGACTGTATTTGCTCTGAGCTGCATTCTTCTAAAGGAGGACACACAGCACATTGCATATGAATTGATCCTGTTGGGGAAGTCTTTGATAATTTGCTTAGAAATGCCTTTCACAAACTTCATATAGTTTAGGGTGGGCTCTTCTAAATACTTCTGAATCACTGAGGACATGTCATCTATCATGTGGATGCATTTAAAAAGCTTTACTGAAGTAAAGTTTATACTCCATCGATGGTGAGCCACTATTGGAATGGCCTTTGGAAATCTTCTTTGTGGGGCCTAGATGCAGTCCAGAACAGAACCTCCACCTACTTTCTGCAGTTTTGAGCAGTCACAGTTTCATCCCCAAATTGAAGTCGGGGTGTAAGGATTGCAGGCAGAAGGACTTGACAACCTCCATTTAACACTGATGGATCAACAGGGCAGAAATCTGGCAGAGCCAGGTTCCACCCCAACTTCTGGTGCCAGTGTCAAAATTTGCAAGGATCAAAACTTCTTGGCTACATTCTTTATCAGGCTCAGGTTCTTGGTGTATGAGACCTACGCTAATGATGGCAGTCCCCAACATACAGGGGACGATTTTAATTGTTCCTGCCGGGTGTAATAGTCTCGCATAGCAGGGAAGTCTGTTATTTAAACAGCCAACGTTTCCAACACACTCTGGTGCTGCCGTCAGCTGTGTGCGAGACCCATACATCAGGAACTGGTAGCACCAGCACGGCACTTAACCCAACATAAATGCAGATTCAGTATAAAGTCCTTGGATTCACCCTTTACTCTGTGTACTGAATTGGTTAATGATAACTGCTGAAATTTGGGTCTGCAATCTGAGCAGAACAAGATGCTCAGGTACGTATACTGTCGCATACTCATAACACAGAGCAGTGTGCTCTTCATTTTATTCACATCAAGAATGCTGAAAATATTTTAAGTCTTCTTAACGATGTTTGGGTTATAAAAATTATCTAGGCCACTGAGGGTGTCACCGAAGTGATTGATGGCATAGAAACCCCCTGTCTCTCTCAATGTGCATTTGCTGAAGCTCTTTTGTGTTTTTGCTGTAGGACTATGTAGTTCCAAAACAAGATATTGATGCAGAAATCCCCTTCTGCTGTTGATAATTATAGTAGATGTATATGTGTTTGCTTATTTGACTATTGAGCTGGCCCATCTATTTCTTAATGTCACTTGTTTTCTGAGCTCAATACTTTCTCTTCCCATTCTTGTTGTCGGAGTTTCCTCTGAATTCTCTACTAAATAATAAACTATCTGGTAGTGTTGGGTGGATATTGATGTCCAGTGCCTCATTGAAATCCCAGCAGCTGACAGCGACGGATAAGCACGCAACCCTAAGGCTTCCCACCGACAGTGGGTAAGTGGTGGGATCGGCTGCCGGACCGTCGCACGGGGGTCCTGTGAACGGGCGGGCGGGCAGGTGGAGGTGTTGAGATCACGGCAGGGGATGCCAAAACTTTCCTTATGGGGCATAGAGGAACTGTCCTGGCTCCACAAGGAAAGTAAACCAAAAATTTCAAACTTGCCTCTTCTGGGCCCGATCCTCTTTGTCACTGAGTTGACCTGGCAAGAAAGACACTGCCGCTTCCCACTCAGGCCACCTAGCAAAAATTGCAGTTGCGTCCTGATGACCTCATTGGGACCCGACATAAAAAGGACCCTACTGGCTTTGGGCGGGTGACTTTGCTGCCTGCTCAGGAGAAAATCTGAACCTGCCAGCTCCTGGCTGCTCCAGGGTGGTTGGTAACTTGGGCGATTTTAACTGCCCACCCAACCAGTTTCCGTCAGGCAGGTAGGGTTAAAATTGCCCCCAAAAGACATGTAGCACTGCAGGTTTAGGAAGATCTGCATTTTCATGGAAATTAAGCAAATCATTTTCATTTCTATCATGACATTTCTTCTTTCCAAGATGTACCGAATAATTACAGACTGTTGCTAAGTCTTTAGTGCATTGAGTAATGATCTTGACCAGTAGTAAAAATAGCCAGAGAATATCCTCGTTCTTCACGGTGGTTGCGACAATAGGCTATAATGCTTCACATATATTGAATTGAAGTCTTCATCTACCGTAACTAAACCATAACTGGATGGCATTCCAGTCCGCAAATCAATGGACAGAGCACAGTATCAGATGATGAATTCCACCATTGTCTTTGCTCCTTCTAGGACAATAAAACCTTGATGGACTGCAATACATATTATTGGATCATTATCTTCTTCACGTTGTTATTGTTCAGAAGCATCAGTTTGATGCTGCTCACTATCTGAGCCTTCTGTCTCTACCTGTGAAAAGGCAGAGTTGATGAGCTGCTTCAGCACAGCTGGTGTTTCTGCTCTAATTCTTGTTGGCTGGAAATTTGATCAATGAGTGCATAATCTTGCGCCAGAATTGCGAAACAGCAAAGGATTTCATTGTGGTTATTTGTGGCCATCTACTTATTAAAACCCAGCAGAACACAAATCTGAGAACAGGTTGTTAAACAGATTTTCCTTCTATATTTTCAGTCCTTGACAACTCGTATTCATAACATTTTCCAGTTCATGGCGCAGCCCACACAACTGCTCAGTGTTTCTTTTACAAAAATAGGATTCCTACAATCATAGAATGGTGAGGCAGGCGGTGCACCCGAAATTGGTCCTTGGGCCTCGGGCCTCATTACCATCGAGCTGGCGAGCTGCCTGTTATTGTCCCGATGTATGAGTAAAGATTAGGCCGCTGCGATGCCAACAGCGGCTCTCAAGTAAGTGATGACGTGGGATGATCGGGTCAGGAAGGAAGCGATGGCGGGTCGGGGGGGGGGCAGATAGCAGCGACGATTGGGGGAGGTTTGGAGGTAGAGGTGATGATCGGATTGGAATTGCTAAAGAATGAAATGAATATATCTGTGTGGGGTGGAGAATGTGGGGTTGGGAGGATCACTCTTGCTCCATCAGTTCCACGTTCAGGTAAATATATATTAAAATCTTACCTTGTTGGTTTGACCTAATGGGAGGTGCCTATCAGGCCGCATGTAGACCTGGTTTTCCTGAGTGCAGACTGCACTGGCGGTGACTGCCTCAGGGCAAACCAATATTGCAGTGGGGACCTCAAACAGGCATTTTGCTCTTTGCATATGCAAATAAGGAGCCTAATGCCTGTTTCAGGCACAGGCCCCGAATGGCAATTTCTTGGCCTTTAAAAATATGGGCAGCGCACCTCCGGCTTGTAATGAGTGTGCGCTTCCTGCATGCCATATTGGAGGCTTATAAGACCGCTTAGCACCCAAAATCAGCGCTGTGCGGCCGTATTTCTAGGCCCATAGCCATAAGATGAACTTTAACAAATGCACTATGCCTATATATATAAACCCTTGGCTGGAATGTCTGCCTTATTCTGCACAAATTCATCAAGAAAACCTGTATTCCAGAATAGCCAGAAGGTTACTTTAACCTTTCTGGCTTTCAGCATCTATTTCTGTTAATTTAGTTATCACTGCTGAAACCAGAAAGGTAACTTTCTGAGTCACCAATTAGCCAATTTAGTTGATGATGACTGTGACAATCATTTGCATACTCTGCAATATTACAGTACTCTGTGTTTCCAGCAACCTGACATGGCAGAGGTGGTAATCGCAGCAGGTCATGAATGCTTGTTCAAGTCGGTAAGACATCAGTTCATTTAACTGATATTTTTTGATGAGCCCTCTAACCTTGATCAAATTTCTCACTTCACTTTTACACAGATTATACTCCACTTCTAGTTTTTATTTTTATATTATCAGAAGGATTCCAATAGCAAAATTAAAGGGATCATATTTATCACTGGAAACGAATGAATCAGCTCCCTCGGTGGCTCACTGAGTTTATCCAGTGAGCAGTTGAACCAAACAAACCAGGAAGGTTCCAGGATCTATCCACAGTCTCGGTTTGATTTGCTGATTACGGCCGGGCCAACTGGAGGGGAGCTACATTTGGCTTCAGTGATCCTGGGTTTTTGGAGGAAAATGTTGGCCATGATTCCTGCTCCTGATCATTATCCAGTGATCCCTACTGGGAATACATATGTATGGACATTAAGTGAGGACAGGACCAGGTACGGCTGCCAACACTCATTGTCATGGCTACTTAGGCCAAGCCAAAACTGCAGTCCCATCCAATGTCTGCTGTGGCTCAGTGGTAGCACTCTCGCCTCTGAGTCTAAAAGGTTGTGGGTTCAAGTCCCAGTGCAGTGCTGAGGGAATGGTACACTCTTGGAGGTGCCATCTTTCAGATGAGATGTTAAACTGAAGCCCCATCTGCCCTCTCAGGTGGATGCAAAAGATCCCATGGCTCTATTTCAAAGAAGAGCAGAGGAGTCCTGACCAATATTTATCCCTCAAGCAACATCAGTAATACAGATCATCTGGTCATTATCTCATTGCTGTTTTTGGGACCTTGCTGTGCGCAAATTGGCTGCCACGTTTCCTACATTAACACAGTGACTTCACTTCAAAAGTACCTCATTGATTGTAAAGTGCTTTAGGATGTTCTGAGGTTGTGAAAGGCGCTATATAATGCAAGTCTTTCTTTCAGACCGCAGTGTTCCCAAACCCCATGATTATTTCAAAGTCCTCACTCTCCCTTGCTCCAACCCCAGCATCTTGCCTCCTTCCTGTCGCAGCCCCAAGCATCACTTTCCCGCTCAACTCTCCATGTGACAGCACCTCTCTGACAGCCTTTCCCTCCTCCTACCTTCATCCCGGTATATTTTCCCAGCCTGACATACTCAGTTTCTACTTATCTTTTTTGAAGTCTAGAGCATGCAGGAAAATGGGAGGTAATTTTTTTTTCATTCATGGGATGTGGGCGTCGCTGGCAAGGCCGGGATTTATTGCCCATCCCTAATTGCCCTTGAGAAGAAGGCAGCTCACCACCACAAGGAATATGTATAAGAGTCACTAGAGATAGGACACTAGAGAAAAGGACAGAGGAAGGAAGCGTACAGAAAGCAAGACAGAAACAAATGGAAAAAGAATCACCAAGAGCGTTACAGTTACCACAGTAAGAAAAGTGTATGACAGCCATTAAGAGAAGGAGATAGATAGAAAGAAAGAGAAAGCGATTAGAAGACAAAGACTGAGTGACACAAAAAGAATTTGAGTGGGAAGGACACAGAGACAGTGACAGGAAAGGACAGATTTGCTTTTGGTCCATTAGCAATGTTACATGAAATCAACAATATTTTGATATGTTTGTTAGCTGGTAGAATGCTCCTGTCATTATAAAATAGTGTATCACCATGAGCAATGTCATAGGAGATTCAGTACTTATTCCTCCTAATCTTGTCTTCATTGAAACATGTCTTCATTGAGACATGTTTAATTTTATATTTACGTCCACTTGTTCTGCGCTGACAGGGATAAGCTATATAACTTGCTTTTATCTACATTATTATTTACTGTTCAGCGAGGGTGACTGCTACTTTCTACTCTGTAAGCATTACTCCTACACCAAGTGGTGCCTTTACCCACTGTGACTTCAGGGGAGATGCATCAATGTGCTTTTGAAGGCATTGGCCGCAATTTTGCCGATCGAGGTGGGGCCGGGGTCGGTGTCGCGGTCCCAGCCCGCTGCCTTCTGCAGCCCACACTTGCCAAGCGATTTTTTGTTCATTGGGCTTGCTAAGTCCGCCCTGCGAGGTTCCCGGCCAATTACTAGGAAGAGGGTCTAATGATGTCATTTGATGACGCGTCATCAGCCGATTTCCTTAAAGGGTCCATGTCCAAATTGATTTTGACAGTTCTGCTGTCAGTATTCTACAGCATTGAGGTGCTGCAAACACTGACGAGCACTGCACAGAGGTGCATGGCTGCACCCAGGCTCTCCCATTACTCCCTCCATATGCTTATGGAGGGAGTCACAGCACGCAGGGAGTTCCTCTTCCCTTCCCATGGGCGGAAGAGACCTCCCCAGGAGATCAATGCAGCCTGGTTGCACATTGCACAGGAGGACACAAGCAGGGATGTCGTCAGGAGGACTAGGCTGCAGTGGCGCAAGCCTTTCAATGATCTGAGCAGATCACGAAACGTAACTGCCAGGCCACACTCAACCTCATCCTGCTGTGCCACTCATCACAGCCACATCACTCTGCCTCCCCTACCCTACTCCTGCACATCCTTACACCAACTTACCTTGCATCTCCACCCATCCCTCTCTATCTACATTATCACTTCCCCATCTCACTAGCCACCCCTCATACTCCCCCTCAACCTACTGAAAGCATACGAACTAACAACACACAAGGGTAGGCACCTGGATGGTTTAGCCAATGTTCATGTGAAGTTTCTGTTAATGTGTTGTCAAACATTGAAATCTATATTTTCAACACTTTATCTTATTGGACAGATCTGTGCACACCTTTGGAAGTGTCTTAGTGAGTTGCAGTGAATGTTGAAACATAACTTCCCAATTGTGATGAGTGTGAAAGGAATGGCTTGGACATTGTAGGGATGCTTTATGGTGCTGGTGTGGGGGGGGGTGTCAACCTGGCGCATCATGTTGCAGCCAGGGTGTACAGCATCAAGTGAAGTAAATCTGACCATGGTGATGCTATCGCTGGCCTCCCGAACAGCAATGTTGTCGGGTGCTGATGCCCTGTGGCCTGTGCAGCATCAGATAATTGCGGAGAAGGTTGGTGAGGTTGTTGGTGATGTTGGTGTGCCTGGTGATGTTGGCGCTGGGGCTGATCGTGGAGGGATTCAGAGGACCAAGGTGAGATTTTTTCAAGGGCACAGATGTTGCTGGAATCGATGGCAGCTGAAGTTGAGATGACAGAAGCGATCTGTCAATGGTGAGAGAGCTTGCTCCAAGGAGGTGACAATGGATACAGAGTTTAGTCCAAACACTTCCAAACTGCATACAGCTCAAAAGTGTCTTCCAAGTCCTGAAGGCTCAAGCTTCTGACATTGGAAAGTGACCAGCTGTGAAATGGTAGCTTTCATACCACTTTTGCAGCTGTCACCTATTCACAGCAATGGGGAGACATAGAGGACCTGACCTACTTACCTGACGTGATCTCCGAACGATGTGAACCCCGTTAAAAAAAGTGGGAAAATAGAAATAGGCTGGCAAAATAGTAGTTAACACGCATTTAACTATCTTAAATGCCTCCCTCGCCGCTTGGTGTCGGGTCTGTTCTGAAATCGCAGACCCGAGACTTTGGAAACTTACATGGAGGTAGGTTTGGAGCGGGTTCCCAACCTGCTGTCAATCATTTTGATTTTGACAGCAGACCCGCCTCCAAACCCGTACTCTGAGCGCTGGCAAAATTGTGGCCATTGTGTGCAAAGCTGCATACAACATATCCTGGCCAACAGTCCTCCCTCATTTTAAAAGCTTGGATCATAAAGCTGATTTGATGAAATTGTGCTCCTGGTGGGGGAGGCACCCTGCTGGGAGCGCAAATTTGAAAAATTGGGCCTCGTCTCCTTCCAATATCCCGTCATCAATGAATATAAGTTCTGTTCAATGAGGCTCTTTTCATAACCTAGAGCATGAAGACTCCAGAATAATCAGCAGGTCAGTGTCCTTTTTATATTTTCTCCCTTCCATGCTAGGGTCAAATTTCACAAGCATCGGCAGTCCTCTGGCACCTTGTCCAAGTAGCCGTCTTTCATGGGTGTGCCTCAATGATGGATGTCAGCAGGTTAATCAGTAGTAGAAGACATCACAATTGAACCCAACCGAACCATATCCAACATTTTAGCAGGAAGAATTGCATAATGATCAGGAGTGGAAATCCTATTTTATTTATCACCTCCCTCACTCAGAGGTCTCAAGAGGTAGAATCCTCTCTCCCTCCAACCCCTCCCCCCCTCCCTGAAATCCCACCCCCACCTCTCCCCCCATTACTGATCAGCTAAATTGAAAGTGAACCTGGGACTTTCTACTCTGTAAGCATTAATACTACACCTAGTGGGGCCTTTATTCACTATGCATTAGGGCAGTGTGCCCAAAATTGATGACAGTATTACAAGTATCGTGGCCAAACCCTTTCATCCCTTTGCTAACAGACATCCATTCAGTGTATGCTTTACATTAATATTCAACATTAAATGATTTTACTACACCTTAGCCCATCCACCTAGCTGATCCAGATTTCTTCGATCAGTATCAGTCTCAACAACCATTTATATAGTGCTTTTAATGTAGAAGAATGTTCCAAGGCACTTCACAGAAGTCTGAGGGGTAAAACAAAGATGCCAAGCCAAAGAAGGAGAGATTCGGAGAGGTGAATATAAGCTTGTTTGAAGAGGTGGGTTTTAAGGAGGGTCTTAAAGGAGGAAAGGGAGGTGGAGAGGATTCGGGAGGGACTGCCACACAGTGAGAGTTAGGCAGCCAAAGGCATGCTTGGTTGTCAGTTAAGGGAACACTCAGGATCTACTGTGATGCCTCTGCAATTGAAAAACCTACTACTACTGTACTTGCAATCAAAACCCACACAAGAATCATGACTACATAGCCAAGATATCAGAGGGTAACTGTTACATGTGGAACCGTACTCCAGCAGAAATCAGAATACTTTCAGAAGAGTGGAGGGAAGAAAAGTTGCAAGGACAAAAAACCAGGAATGTTATTTTAAAAATATGCTGAGAGACATGGTTCAATTGCAGTATAATGATAAAAATGGTGTTGTGACTAAGAGCTATATAAAGGTGAGGTGTGATGCTGTCTTCATTTATAACAGTTTAACAGTCTCTTGAACATTATGAGAAAGTTAGGTATGACTAATATGATTGCTTATCATTTTTTTAAAACATTAAATATTTTCTTGTCAAAGAACTTATTGGGAAAACAACAAGTTAACGATTGTGGAATAGCAAAAATAATGTTCTAAGAGTGAAAAATTTTGGCTTGTAAGACAATTTGTTTGGAGCTCTTCCAAGAAATGTATCCTATCTCAGAAAAATGTCCTACAATATTGACAACATCCCTGGGACTGCAAACATTGAAACATAGAAAAATAGAAGCAGGAGTAGGCCATTCGGCCCTTTGAGCCTGCTCCGCCATTCAATATGATCATCTCAATACCATATTCCAGCTCTCTCCCCATACCTCTTGATGCCTTTTGTGTCTAGAAATCTATCTATCTCCTTCTTAAATATATTCATGATTTGGCCTCCACAGCTGTCTGTGGTAGAGAATTCCACAGGTTCACCACCCTCTGAGTGAAGAAATTTCTCCTTATCTCAGTCCTAAATGTCCTACCCCGTATCCTGAGACTGTGACCCCTCGTTCTAGACCCCCCAGCCAGGGGAAACATCCTCCCTGCATCCAGTCTGTCTTGCCCTGTCAGAGTTTTATACGTTTCAATGAGATCCCCTCTCATTCTTCTAAACTCTAGTGAATACAGGCCTAGTCGACCCAATCTCTCCTCATACGACAGTCCTGCCATCCCAGGAATCAGTCTGGTGAACCTTCGCTGCACTCCCTCTATGGCAAGTATATCCTTTCTTAGGTAAGGAGACCAAAACTGCACACAGTACTCCAGGTGTGGTCTCACCAAGGCCCTGTAAAACTGTAGTAAGACATCCTTGCTCCTGTACTCAAATCCTCTTGCAATGAAGGCCAACATACCATTTGCCTTCTTAACTGCTTGCTGCACCTGCATGTTTGCTTTCAGTGACTGGTGTACAAGGACACCCAGGTCCCTTTGTACATCAACATTTCCCAATCTATCACCATCTAAATAATACTCAGCCTTTCTGTTTTTCCTACCGAAGTGGATAACTTCACATTTATTCACGTTATACTGCATCTACCATCTATTTGCCCACTCACTCAACTTGTCTAAATTGCCTTGAAGCCTCTTTGCATCTTCCTCACAACTCACAATCCGACCTAGTTTCGTGTTGTCAGCAAACTTGGAAATATTACATTTGGTTCCCTTATCCAAATCATTGATATATATATTGTGAATAGCTGGGGCCTAAGCACTGATCCCTGCAGTACCCCACTAGTCACCACCTGCCACCCCGAAAAAGACCCATTTATTCCTACTCTCTGTTTCCTGTCTGTTGACCAATTTTCAATCCATGCCAGTATATTACCCCCAATCCCATGTGCTTTGATTTTGCACACTAACCTCTTATGTGGGACTTTATCAAAGGCCTTCTGAAAATCCAAATACATCACATCCACTGGTTCTCCCTTATCTATTCTACCAGTTACATCCTCAAAAAACTCCAGTAGGTTTGTCAAACACAATTTCCCTTTCATAAATCCATGTTGATTTTGTCTAATCCCATTGATATTTTCTAAGTGTCCTGTTATCACATCCTTTATAATAGACACTAACATTTTCCCTACTACTGATGTTAGGCTAACTGGTCTGTAGTTCCCTGTTTTCTCTCACCTTCCTTTTTTAAATAGTGAGGTTACATTTGCCACCCTCCAATCTGCAGGAACTGTTCCATAATCTATAGAATTTTGGAAGATGACAACCAATGCATCCACCATTTCTATGGCTACCTCTTTTAGTACTCTGGGATGCAGATTATCAGGCCCTAGGGATTTATTGGCTTTCAGTCCCATTAATTTCTCCAGCACTATTTATTTACTAATACTAATTCCCTTTAATTCCTCCTTCTCACTAGACCCTTGGTTCCCTAGCATTTCTGGGAAGTTATTTGTGTTTTCTTCCGAAAAGACAGAACCAAAGTATTTGTTTAATTGCTCTGCCATTTCCTTGTTCCCCATTATAAATTCTCCCATTTCTGACTGTAAGGGACCTACATTTGTCTTCACTAATCTTTTTCTTTTTACATACTTGTAGAAGCTTTTACAATCCGCTTTATGTTTCTTGCAAGTTTACTCTCATACTCTATTTTTCCCCTCTTAATCAATCTCTTGGTCCTTTTTTGCTGAACTCTAAACTGCTCCCAATCCTCAGGCTTGCTACTTTTTCTGGCAACTTTATATGACTCCTCTTTGGATCTAATACTATCCTTAATTTCTTTTGTTAGACATGGTTGGGCCGCTTTTTCTTTTGTGTTTTTGCGCCAGAAAGGAATGTATAACTGTTGCAATTCATGCATTCGTTCCTTAAATGTTGCCATTGCCTATCCACTGCCATGCCTTTTAATGAAGCTCCCCAATCTATCATAGCCAACTCACTCCTTATACCTTTGTAGTTTCCTTTGTTTAGATTTAGGACCCTAGTTTCAGATTGGACTTCTTCCCTTCTTCACTCTTCCCTAAATGACCCCACACAACAAGATTATTAATTAACCCCTTCTCATTGCACAATACCCAATCTAGGATAGCCTGTTCACTAGTTGGCTCCTCAACGTACTGTTCTAAAAAACCATCTTGTACACACTCCAGGAATTCATCCTCCACAGTATTGCTAATTTGGTTTGGCCAGTCTATATGTAGATTAAAGTCACCCATGATTACTGTAGTACCCTTGTTACATGCATCTCTAATTTCCTGTTTGATGCCATCCCCTACATTACCACTACTGTTTGGAGGCCTATAGACAACTCCCACCAATGTTTTCTGCCCCTTGGTGCTTCTTAGCTCCACCCAGACTTATTCTACATCTTGATTTTCTGAGCCAATATCCTTTCTCACTATTGATTGAGGATTGAGAAAAACATCTTTTAAAAATTTGAAACACTGGTTGAATTTTACTTTCCACTAAGGAGGTAAGGACATGCTTGAGAACTGTGAATTGTTGGTTATTTAATCAGGTTTTCCCTTTAAAGACTGGCCAGCATACCTTTTTTATCACAAGGGAGGCATTGGATTGACATGGACAAGGCAGCAATGTCCAATCATATTTGGGACCCACAAATTGCTTTGTATGGATATAGTAGCACCAGTCATTTAGAGGCCGGAATTTTCTTTGGGGAGGTGGGTTGGGTGCAGGGGGTGGGAGTCCGAGGTGGGCGGGAAATCCGGGTGGCCAGGTTTCCCGTAGGCCCTGCCGACTTTACCGGCAGGGCCTAATTTGAATGTGAGGCCTTGGTTTCGCGAGAGGGGAGTCAGCAATCGGCGGAGGTGGGGCGGGGGGCGGGAATCGGGAGGGAGTTCGGCAATCGGCGGGGGGGGGGGCGGTATAGGGAATTGGGAGGGGGGAGAGAGGATCGGAGGGGGTTCGGGAATTGGGAGGGGGGAGAGAGGATCGGCGGGGGGGGGGGAAGTCTGGAATCGGCAGGGGATTGGGAATCGGGGAGGTCGGGGATTGGCAGGCAAGCGGGAATCACTGTAGGGGGGACGGGGGGGTCGATCGGGGGGTGGGGGCACGGAGGATCGGGGCCGGCCACCGGAGGATTGTGGCCAACCTCCTCATCATTGTTGGAGGGAAGAGGCCTAGGAAGGTGATCAGAGCCTGGAGGGGGATCTCCGATCGCAGGGGTTGGGTATGGTTGGGGCCCTGGATCAGGAGGTAGGTATAAATCCACTTACCTCCCAGATGCAGCAGTCCTCGCCTCGGTTTAACTGCCGAGTTTCATGAATTGTGTGAAACCCGTCCCCAGGCAGTTAAATTCAAAATGGATGGGGAAAAAGAGGCTTCCAGCCTTATAACAATATTTAAATTGAGGTAACGCCCCATGGGAGCGGGTTGGTGTCCCTCCCCCGGCAAAACCGGAAGTGGGCAGTTTGGAGGCGGGATCAGGTCGGGAATCCCACTTTTAACAATTTAACCTCCCCCACACTCCAAACACACCCATTTATTTTAATGGGAAAATTCCAGAGACTGTTTGCTATTAATTGTACTTATGGTTAACAAACATTCATAGCCACACACATGGCTAAACAAAACAATCCTGACCACCTCTGCCACTGGTGGCATTGTGTCATTGTCAGACCATAACCCAGAGAATAGAATATTTCTGAAGTTTAAACTTAGAAAGGAAGTGAATCAGCATGATCTCTTTCATTTTACGGGCAACACGGTGGCATAGTGGTTAGCACTGTTGCCTCACAGCACCAGGGACCCGGGTTCAAATCCAGCCTCGGGTGACTGTCTGTGTGGAGTTTGCACATTCTCCCTGTGTCTGCGTGGGTTTCCTCCGGGTGCTCCGGTTTCCTCCCACAGTCCAAAGATGTGCAGGTTAGGTTGATTTGGCTATGATAAATTGACCCTTAGTGTTAGGGGGGATTAAATACGCGGGGATAGGGTGGGATATGTGTCGGTGCAGGCTCGATGGGCCGAAATGGCCTCTATCTGCACTGTGGGGATTCTGTGATTCTAAAGGTATGATAGCTTGTGTTGTGCTGCAAAAGACCATATCCTGAACCATGTGTCAACACTCATCTCAACTTAGAAGAAGCGTCCAGCATCAACTGGAGAATACATCTCCCATTTCAAAAGTCATAGCAGATGAAAATTGCAACACTGAAATGATAATGGTGGAATACAAATCACAGCACCATGAGATGTGGTGGGTGGAATGTGTTGTGTGAAATTTATAAGAGACAACTTTGGGGACTGGATGGACACGAACACTGCTCTTTCACCTTTGAGATCTGGGTTTGAATCCAACACAGACCAACGTGATGAAAATATCATCAATCTGACAGACGCAAATTCTAAATTAGATTAAAGCACAGCTTGGAAACTTTGTATGCAATTGATGGTCTCACTCAGAAAGGCAAAAGGAATGACTGCCACAGGAGAAGGAAATTACACACTGGCACTCCAAGGAGTATTCTTTGAGGTTGGGTTTAAGGCATGTTTTTGGGAACAGTGCAGAGAGGAAGCTTTGCCATGTATTTAAGTTATGATATACCTGACCAGAGTGTTTGATGCAAAGTTTAGGTGAAAAATATGAAAATAGTTTAATTCTCCAGCATTGACATCCTTCACCATAATCATCAAGTAAAAAAAGAAAAGAATAATAGAATGAAGATTCAACCATATCCCCTTTTTCACAGAAAGTGCTTCTGTAAAAGATAGAGCTTGTATTTATGTAGCAGCTTATCACATCCTCAGTGTATCCCAGTGCTCTTATATCCTTAACCAGAACCTTAACCCCACCCGATTAATACTCCCATAGCCCATGGCCTCTGCTTCTAAACCCAGGACCACATTCCCAACACTACAATCTCACATAATCGCGCCCCCCCCCCCCAAATCCTGACTCCTGCTACATGCAGTTCCTGCAACCCAACTTCCTTCCTAGCTGTAACATGGTACATGTTCCATGTCATTTTCCTCTGTATCCTGCGTGCTAAAAATCAAAACTAATTTTTAATAGCGATCAAGGCCACTGATCTATAGTTAGCACAAAATTATGCACATAATCATACCATTGGAACCTGAAAATATGACAAAATATCCCACCTACAATACTCTGAATAAGTCAAATAGTATTTTATTACAATCACCAGAAATAACTGTCCTTGATAATATATTGTATGCAACATACCATAAAACCGTGAATCCTCCATCTTGCTATAAGCAATGCCAATATATAAATTGTATCCATTTAAAATTCCTATGTATTTTGTTTCAAAATCACAGACTGAACTGCTTATCTGCTGGACTGTTATTTTATTTTAAAACGCCTTGTATCCCTTTTGACTTCATGCAGTAATATTTTCAATCAGAATTTCCTGAAAGCCTTAGTATTAGACTGGCTTAATATTTGCACAAATAAATATCAGATAATGCAAGAACAGTGAAAGTTTCAGCCAATTCTGAGGTCACCAAGCTGGAGGCATTTGTAAAGTTATTCATTATAATTCACACAGAAAGTCATAAACAATACAGAATTTTCTCTCCTAGTTACTGAAATATGCATTCAAAATATTAACTTTTTTGTCTTTGTTCTTAAATGTCACAGGTTATCTGGTGACTGACAAGATTAAAGTTAAATAGTCATTTTTGTTGGCCTTTCCTAATTTAATCAGAATTGTATTGCATCAAACATTTATTAACGGATATTCATGTTATGACCCCAACTGGGACAAAAGTGATTTTTAAACCACTGTTTGCTGTTATTTCCTGTCTCTCTTCCTCCCCTTCTCTGCACTCCGCCACACTTCTTCCTTTCTCTCTCTTTCCCTTTCTCCCTGTCAGGATGTATGTATGTATAGGCTCCAAGGGGACCAGAGGGATCAACTTAAGGTCGCGTTTATTTCCAACACCAGATTTATGATTGGTCCCCTTGGAGGACAAGACACACCCAACAGTTTCTCTGGAATGTGTAATTAGTTCCTGCCTGCCTGAGTAATCAATTGGGCAGGGGGACAAGTTCAGGAACTTGGGTGGTGGGGGGGAGGTCAGCGTCAGGAACTTGTTGGGGAGGGAAAAGGTCAGGAACTTGCAGGGTCGGGAGTGGGAGAAAGGTTGGATCTTGCTGGGGGGGCAGGAACTTGTTTGGGAGGTGGGAGAAGGATTTAACCCACGAGGGTGAGCCCTGTCTGTTCTATGTGAGCTCTGTTCTGTCTTTCCTTCTGCCACAGAGCTGAGGAAAGTGTGGCCCACTGCAGGCCGCAACTGTTGGGTACTGTGCATGTGCGGCTCTGGGATACCACGTCCAATTGCAGAAGGCCGCAAAAATATTCATGCAGATAATCACTCCGGCAACTTAAGTTTGTTTCCAAGGGACTCCGACACTCGCCTTCCCCTCCCCGGTCTAAGCACTTGTGCCAGACTTTCCGCTCTTGCTGAAATGGCGGGTACTCCAGATTTGCCTCAGTGCTGTGGGTGCCTGTCAATGATAGTCAATTAAAGTGACCATCTCCGGAACCCACCCCATCATTATCCGGCCAATGGGTGTGCTGTTCGCAAGTCTCCAGCAAGCCCAGGAAAACCTGGCAGGAACAAGGTCTCGGGCAGACCTGCAGGCAAGAGGGCCTTTAAAAGGCCCATACACCTTAAAGGTAAATGCATTTGTCCTCTCCTGTAGATTTTTATTTTATTTCCCCCAGCGGGCACTTAGGCTTTCATGAGCCTTAAGACAGTAGCTGGTTAGGGGGATGGAATTAGTGACAAGGGTGCAGAGTTTGTGGCGGGGCCGAAGACGATGGCTTTCCAATGTTTAATTGGAGGAGATTGCGGCTCATCCAAGACTGGATGTTGGACAAGCAGTCTGACAGCACAGAGGCATTGGAGCGGTCAAGAGAGGGGGTGGACAGATAAAGCTGGGTGTCATCAGTTTAGATGTGGCAGCTGATTCCACGTCAAAAGTTGCAGAGCAGACGAGGGAAAAGAAATCATGGTCATAATTATTTCTGATTTTCATTAGGGCCGTTTCAGTGATGTTGCAGGGGCAGAAACTTGATTGGAGATTCAAACATAGAATTGTGGGAAAGATAGAGACTCTTTTGGGAGGCAACAGCACCTTCAAGGGCTTAGGAGAGGAAAGTGATATTGGAGATGGGGCATAGTTTGAAAGGAGACGGGTTGATTGTGTTTTTTTTGAAGAAGGTGTATAATGGCCCTTTAGAAGGCAGAGGGTAGTACCTGCTGAGAGGGAACTGTTTGCAATGTCACCAACATGAGGACCAGGAAGTAAAATTGGATGATCAGCAGTTTAGTGGGATGGGTTCAAGAGTAGCAGGAACAAGATGAGCTCAGAGAGGGCATGGTGGGAGATAGTAGACAAGCTGGAGAAGGACACAAGGTAATGGTTAGGGCAGGGTGAAGCCTGAGGGGTGATTTGGCTTGGTGGACAAGGGGAAGGGGTGGGGGAGAGTAGCAGAGGCAGCTGAATGGATGGTCTCAATCTTAGTGACAAAGAAGTCTATGAACTCCTGGCACTTCTTGTAGGAGGTGAGAGTGGAGGGGGCATCCTCCTTTAAAACACACGTGTTATCTTTGCTTTCCTGGATGAACCTGAAGTAGTGAATGGTTTTAGCAGAGGAGAGTGAGGCCTGATAGTGCTGGATATGCTCCATCCAGATCTGGTCAAGGGTGGCTAAGCCAGTTTTGTGCGAAATACGGTCAAATCTGCCCCCCATGGACTTCAGGGGCGATACCAGTGGGAACAACCAGAATGAGACAGAGAAGAGGAGAAACAATTTTACACCGAGGGTTGTGAGGCTGCAGTATGCACTCACAGAATTAGTAATTGAAGCAGAGATCAAGTCAATATTTAGGAATAGGATAGATAGGTGGTTGAAGGAAATGGGATCAAAGGGTGTGTGAACAGGGTGGGCACATGGGATTAGCACTACTGCTCAAGTGGAGAATAAACATCAACATGGACTGGTTGGGATGAATGACCTGTTTGTGTCATCATTTGTATGTACTTCTATGCATGAAGTAAATGAGGAGGGAAGAGAATATTGTCAGAGAAAATTGGTGAGAAAAGATGAAAATGCTAAAATAGTAAGAAATGTAAAACTTAGAGGTGTCAGCTTGGCTCAGTTGGTAGCACTCTCACCTCTGAGTTAGAAGGCATATAATCTAGGCCAACACTTCATTGTAGGACTAAGAGAGTGCTGCAGTGTTGGAGCTGGCGTCTTTTGGATGAAACTGAGGCTCTGTCTGCCTGTTCACGTGGACGTAAAAGATCCCATGGTCCCATTCATCCCTCAACCAACTCCATCAAGGCAGATTAATTGGTCATACATCTCTGGAGTGCAGCTGACAACGGGATTGCTGTGCACTTCCTATTCACTGCATTCTTCTAATATAAAAGCAGTTTTGGATTTCTGTAAGTACTTAAAGCTCTGGGAAAGCTAGTGTTAATTCTCACTCCAGACAATTAGGTATTATGCTAATGTCCTCCCTGCAATACAAGTACTTAAATATATGCTTCAGGAGGTAATTAAACAGACTCCTCTATTATCTCAGGGAAAGCCTTAATTAGTTTTGAGCCAAGGTGCTTGGCTAGTCCTGGAATAGCGCTACTTCTGGTAATAACCATGATGATGGGTCTTTCAAAAACTAGCACTTGAAAACAATTTTTTTGTGTATTTCTAATTTTTGATGATGTTTGATGAGCCAAATGGACAGAGAGTAGTGTTTCCATTCAATGGGATTGTAGTCAGTTTCCATTTGATAGGATCTGAGAATAAGCACCTTTTAACGTAGAAAAATGTCCCATGGTGCTTCACATAGGTGTAAGGAAAAATAGGAGGCTAGAGTTAGAGGAATGGAACGCAAGCCTGTTTATGTCTTCCTGTATATTGGTTAGGTTTTTCATATTATTAGCTATACCTCCCAATTTGGTAAGATCTGCAAATTCTAACACCATACCTCCAATCCTGAATCCAAATCATTTATGTATATGATAAACAACAGTGATCCCAGCTTGGATTGCTCCGGAAAACCACTTCCTGTCAGTCCGAGAAACTTCCCTTAACTTCTACCCTCTGTTTTCGGTTTTGTAGCCATCTTTCAATCCATTCTGCTACCTAACCCCGACCTTTGTCATGAATCTCTCATGTGGCACCTTATCGAAGGCCTTCTTCATTGAAGGTCCATGTATATCACATCACTGCATTGCCAATGTCTACTGTTATTTCTTTAAAGAATTCAATAAGGTTGGATAAACATGATCTCCGTTTTAGAAATCCATGCTGACCATTTTTTATTATATTCTATATTTCTAGGTGTTTTGTTATCTCATTCTTTTCTTTTTCCTCCCACTGATGTTAAACTAACTGGTTTCTAGTTCCCTGAAACGTTAACTCTGTTTCTCTCTCTCCACAGATGCTGCCTGACCTGCTGAGTATTTCCAGCATTTTCTGTTTTTATTTCTAGTTCCCTGGGTTAGTTCTATTTCCCTTTTTGAAGACTGGAATTACATTTGCTGTTTGCCAGTCCTCTGGCACTATTCGTTTTTCTATTGAATTGGTTGGGAATACACCATATAAAGAATAACTACAGCAAACCCAAGTTGACCACTCCAATACCAGCCCAATCCAATGCTGGCAGCACAAAGCATGTCACAAGGTACCACAGTCTGTCTGCCTTTTTCATATAGTCTCCATTCTTGTTTAATTCTGTTCTTTGAAGCCTCAGTATGTTACTTTCATCATTATCAGTATTTTACTTTCAACATTATCTCTTTGCAATAGTTTCCAATATTCATAAAGAGAAATAAATGCTTCTTCAATCAAATATCAATGTTCAAACACCTCAGCATGAAATTTAATTAACATGAAATGTGTAAACTCACTGGTAGCAGTTAAATGGCTAAAATATACATATTTATTAAATGTGAGAAAGGCCTGGCTTCTATTCGGAAATGTCATTGCCAAAAATTCACAAAATGAAATATTGCTTGCATTTAACAGTTTACTAACTACTTGCATAAAAATGTATTATTTATTTGTTTGAGACTTTTTTTATTTCCTTCTGATTTCTTTCCATTTACATGCAAACATTTTTACATTATTCAGAATCATGGAACTAGTCACCAAAGAGAAGAATTGCAAATTAAAATACAGATCAAATTTTACTAAAATTTTATTGGTTTGAATAAAATTCACAACTCTGAGCATAAATAGCAGTCCTCTATTATGCTGCCCTTGCTCTGTGTTTAAAAAAAACTGTGAATAAATTCCACTGGAAAGATTGCTGTTTTTCTCAACATCTATGCAGATTTGTCCTTCTCCATCCTCTAGCATCACTGTTAAATATGATTCTAGTGGACTGATTTAAAAAAAGATAAAAGGTGAATCTCAATCTTAGGAAAGATATTGGCCCAGAAATTGCGGTCGGCGGCGTAGCTATGGAGTAGGCCGCCAACCTGCGAAAAAATACCAACTTACCTGATGGGGGCCCTCCTTCGTGAACTTGCTCTCTGCCGCTGCGTACTCGAGGGCAGCACAATGGCCCATGGATCCCAGGGGTGCAGCATGTGCGGAAGCGTATCTGGGATCACGTACATCAAAGGGAAAGTGTCTATCTCTAATAGATTGCATTTCACCCGATGTATTTTCAGAATAATTGTAAGGACTAGGAGACTAAATACTTCCAAAATGACCCCGCTCTCTCACAGACCCACCTAAAAAATGTTTTGGGGAATTAATTCTTAAATCTAATTTAGGAATTAGAGTTCTGATAAATCATTGAAGCTCTGTGGAATTTCATATAAAATAACATGGACAGGTGATACAAACATAAATACAACACAGCCCAAACAAAGATCTGAAAAATCTGTACATTAATCATTGGAGGTGTTTCGGACAGTTTTACAATTCATTACAATTCATTCTGGAGCTAATAGAATGAGTAATTGTCTCTATCTAATCCCTTTACCAGCCCTGCACCTGTTTGCATCAACCGTAACATTTTCGGATGTAATTGCTGGGTAGTTGGCACTAGCAATTGGGATTTCCAATGTGGTGCGGATCATCTGTCAAGGCGTACCTTGACAGACCGCAGGTTTGGGATTTAGCAGGCGCAAGAGCATGCGGAAATCCCGAACATACGGTCAATTTCAAAGGCGGTATGACGCCTTACTCTCAGTGTACGCCGTCAGACCCATTGCAAAAATCTGCGCCATTCATTAAATATTAAGAGATTGAAGTTTAGCTGTGTGACTTTTGTAACAAGTTGGTTAACACATTCACCTGAAATTCCTGTGTTTGCTATTTTAACAAAGTTATTAATCTGTTAACCCTAAGAATAGATGAATAGAGAAATTTCACACAAACACGTTAACCAACATATTACATCACACAGCAGAATTTCAGCACCTCAGTTGCATGTTTCACCATTATGTTAATGATAAAGTATCAAAATTTAATTTTATGAGTAAGTTTTCATTATTTTAAGGCACCTTTAACTATGTATTACTGATGTAGAATCATAGCATCATTACAGCACAGTAGGAGGCCATTCAACCCATCAAGCCCGTGCCAGCTCTCTGCAAGAGCACTTCAGCTAGTCCCACTCCCCCGCCCTTTCTCCGTAGCCCTGCAATTTGTTTTCCTTCAGGTACTTATCTAATTCCCTTTTGAGAGCCACGCTTGCATCTGCCTCCTCCACCCTTTCAGGCAGTGCATTCTAGATCATAACCACTCACTGCATAAAAAAGTTTTTCTTCATGTCACCTTTGCATCTTCTGCCAATCACCTTAAATCTGTGTCCTCTAATTCTCGACCCTTCAGCCAATGGGAACATTTTCTCTCTATCTACTCTGTCTAGACCCCTCATGATTTTGAACACCTCTATCAAATCTCCTCTCAATGTAAAGCCAAAAGCAAAAGGTTCAACATAATGTCGCCAGATTTATCAGAGATAAATAAATAAAAAATCATATCCAGAATACAAATACTCTCAATTTTCAAACAACCTATATTACTGAACTGTTGTCAACAATGATATTTGTTTTATTGGGCCATAGTGCTACAAAACGTACAAACCTCTGCACACCTTGTAAAGCTATGTCCATTTTTAGTGTTCTATTTCAACCAATATACATTTTCAGAATATTGTGCTGAAGTTTGCAACCAAAATTTGAGTTCATATGGCTGCACACTGTTTAAGAAGCATTGAGATGTTTGTGGTTCATTGTAGTTTGCACTCAAGTTGGGGACTTATTAACAGATCATTAAAAATTTAACAGGCATTAAATATACTCTAAACTCCATCCAAGCCATGAATGTGATTTGTAACAGTTTCAAAATCCAGCTATATGGCCCAAAGTCTGTTACAAATATTACTTCTTATGGGCTAAGAGGTTGCTGTCTGGTAGGTTGAGACCCTTGGTTCCTGGTTGACAAGACTGGCCTACTTTGATGTAATGACGAGAACATATGTGATATCTTCAAAGAACACACATTATCTCACATGGGACTAATAAGAACAGCTAAGTTTTTAAAAAACTAGAGAAAAAAAAAATAAGGTCCTGGCAAGTAACACTCATACATCAAAACACTGGCTTTGCAGCTCGAGTGTCAATCTACTTGTGATTAATTGGCCTTTATATGTTTAAGGGATTTTTGAACAAACTTCATGGCCAGAATAAATACATTTCACAGGTTATTCAGGAATATATCTTATTGTAACTGTACAGTATTAAAACCATCTTGAGTGGTAGTTGTGGCCTTCTAAGAGGCCAGATGTTGGTTCTGGCTGCAACCTAATGTGAAACCGGATTTTAGCTGAAGAATTGCTGCATACTTCTTTTGCTGTTTATTGCTGATTATAGTGGTGCTTTTCCACTAATTTTACAACCATCATTTGAAAGATTAATTTTGTGAGGCCTTTCTGATTACTCAGAGTGCGTACAACCCAAAGTGGCTGTGAAAGAAATGTACAGCTTTAGTCATAAATAACAACCTTAAAACCTTAACAATGCTTCAGAGGAATTGCCTTGTGTATAATGCTGTTATATAAAATATTAAAACACAAGTACCTATGGCTCAGCGACAGCTGGTAACGACAGCCATTACAAAACAGGTGGTCAATTATCTATCCTCAACTGAGAAAGCCAGCTGGACAGGATCAGTTATAAAAATCACCCTTGATTGCACTGTTCGCCCATGTAGCAAACTGCTTAAATGTTACTTTACTGAGTATGCCAATGTTACAATTTTTCAAATTAAGCTCAATTTTAAGAAAAACGTACAATACACTACAAAGTCTCACCACTGCCCTCCTTCCCTGCTCACACATGGCAATTAATTATTTATTTTAAAGTATGTGCAAGCGTACCACACATCTCTGTGTAACAGCTGGCAGAATATGCTTTTGCCTTGGCAGACATTTATAGTCTCAGCCTGCAACTAGTTGGATACTGGCCTCGGACCAGTATGTATCACAACCTTCTGCCAGAGATGCCCCTTTTAGAACTGTCTGTTTCCTTAATTCAAGTGGGCTTTCTGAACAAAGTGGACTTTTATGGAATTTCTCAAAAACAATGTTTAGTAAGGAAGGTTGCTCAAGCAAGAACCTTTTAAAAATAAAATGCACACTAAAAATGAGATGATCCCACTGATTGTATCTAACTCCAGAAGGAAATAGATATAAGCCTCAGTCATTTGCCAGTTTTAGTATCAATAAATATGAAAGTGGTTTTCGATTTCAATGAAACCAAATTACATGAAGAATACCTAATGGTCAGGGTGAATTACAAATGTCTATTTCCCTCATTGGATTTGCTCCACTGTATTCACACAAGTACATACACAAGACCCAAACTAGTTAGAGACTCCACACTGAGGCTGATAAATCAACCTTGTTACTAGTGTAATGTGGTCTATGCAAGTTTGTTTTCCATGCTTCAGCTGGTGGAGTGGAGCTGACATTGTGTTGGTGGGCTTCCTAAGAAAACAAGATGAGAGTTTATAATGAATAGCAATGGCCATGTGAAATAGGAACATCGCAGTGGGTAATGTCAGAGATGACAACTTACAGGAGATTTGCACATTCTCACAGGAGGATGTCCAGACCAGTACAATCTTCTAAAGTACAAGGGGTTAATTGGTAAATTGCAAGTTATCATAACTGGTTCACGGACCACTATTAAGACATAATTTTGTGTTCAAACAATCTAGTTGTCTTGATAGTAACATACCAACGCTTGTCTCTTACCTGATTTTGCATTGTTTTTTTACTTGTCTTGGGGATCTGGCGAAAACATTTTGAACTGTGTCAAATGGCAGCTGTAATATTTCAAACTTGATCTGTTCTATTTTGTAGAGAAAAAGCAACAGGTGCAAAACTGGGAATCCCTACTTGAAGCCAATAGTGTTGCTACAGTTACATGGGAGTTTATATACATACACATACATACCTCTCGCTCACGCTATATATATATTCACAGCACCACTGGTGAGGCTGACTCAAAATATCAGGTTATAATAAGGCTGTTGAGTGGATATCTTTACCATATTAAAGTGCTGACCATTCATTCTGTATGCTATCTGATTTGTACAGAAAATTTATAATGATAATTCAATGATGAATGGTCAACAGTTTTTGTATTTGAATTTATAATTTCTTTAGTTGTAATGATTGGCTTCTTGAAACAAAATTTATTATTGATGAAAATGTAACAGTATTACCAACAAAAAAAATTATAATTTTGAGCATGTTTCTATATTGGCAGTCTGGAAAGTCATCTAAAATTGCTGTGTCATTTATAATTTTAATGTTAATCAATAGAAGTAAAATAAAATAAAAGACCAGTATTTCTACACTTTTGTTATACAAAGAGCTTCTAGATCTGCACTTAACTCTTCCACATCATTCTTACAGATGTTAGAAAAAAAGTTTGTGTCTTAAGGTTTTGTTTAATTGTTTTACATTTCTTACCTGTTTTCTCTGGTGCTGTGCTACTAGCAGCTGTCTCAGTTTGGGCCTTTGTTGCTGCTTCACTGGCCTCAGCAGCAGGTACCTCTACTTGTTTCTTCTCCTTTTCCTGGCTGGAGGTGACATTTGAAGATGGAGTGCTCTCAGTGGCAGTACTTGCGCCGCTTCCTGTTTCCTTGGCATCCTTTTCACCATTCGCAGACTTTTCATCTGTCGCAGCTGGCGTTGCTTTCTCCAAGTTTTCCGTGGGAGCCTCCTTTGCCTCTGATGCCTTCTCAGCATCTGAGGGGGGAGCTTCAGGATTGCTTGCCGCCTTTTCTGCCTCTTCTGTTTTCCCTTCCGAACCAGATGCAGCTGGTTCTGTTGCCGTTGCCTCTTGCTCCTTGGTAGCCTCTGTTTTTTTAGCATCTTCTTTTTTCTCTGCACCTTCTGCCTTCGTTGCCACGGCTGACTCTCCTTTCTTCTCCCCCTTGAGCTTTTTCCGTGTTATATGGCCACGGAAGCTAGCCTGGATTTTGGTGGCGGCCTTGTGAGCCTTGTCTTCAGGTTTGGTAGTCTCTTGCTCAGCTTTCGCATTAGCCTCGTCATTCTTCTCAACCTAGAATCAAAGTCACAGGGAAACATAGTCGTGAAGTCAAATACAGAAACATTCTGGAGGTCACCAGTGTTATATTCCCCGACCATTTCCCCGGACATGCATTCTGTGCTTTGGGTTTTGTGTATCTGTGCTTTCGAGCCACTATTTATCCTATTTTGCAATCCCATCAAGGTGGTTTAACTTACTAGCGATTACTGTTAATAGGCAAATAGAAGCATTATCAGCTAGGATGCCAGACAAAAGAGGTTGCAGATATACTGCCATTTTCACAATGCAATGTCGTTTTCGGTGTGCATCAATGGAAGTGTGGCAGTATAAATTAGGAGACTGCCGAATGCACTAAAGCCATGAGGTGCCAGACTTGCTACAAGAGATGTGTTTACACTAGCCCGTGTTTGCATCAAGCTCAGTATAACTCTAGTCATAAAGTTATAGATGGATCCCTTTGAGTCTTATTTATGATAAGCTGAGAAAAGGCACCCCTAATATAAAATACAATGAACCACCAGCTTTTCCCCTGTTCTTAGATGCTTCCCTTTTCCAAGTGCCTTGCTTAGCAAGCAAGCAGAGAACCGAGTGGGTGGAACATCCCTACGCCTGAAGACGAAGGTCCAAGGATTGCGACAAATTGGTCCTTGGGCCTCATCTAAATCGTGACGAGCTTCTGGCACCAGTCACACCTCCAGAGGCAGCTTACTGCACTGAACAATTCAATTTCGGGTCCACCTGCCTCTCTGGCAGTGACTCTCAGCCAAGTCCTGCAATGGGAGGCGGGGGGGAGGAGAGAGAGAACAGCAGGAGGAGGCCCAATCATAGCCGGCAGCAGCCGTTAGGAGTACTGTGGAGCCAGGAGGAGCACTTCTGCTCATTTTGGTTTCACATCAATTTATTAAAAAAAAAATACTTACCCTTTTGGTGACAGCCACTGTCTAGTCTGCATCCCTGTCCAGAAAAACTTAGAGGAGCAAGCCCGAAGCCTGCTCCACTCAGCGCAACCCAATTTAGCAGAGAGGTCCTAATATAGACAGTAGGCCCCCAATTGGCATATACAAGCGGCCTAATGCCTGTTTTAAGCGACTGCTCCTGAAAAATGGAACGACGCAATTTCATTCCAAGGTGTCCTTGGAACGCAGGACACTGGACATTGAAATTGGGCCTTGCTGCGCTTATTTTACACCCGTTAATTTTTACTCCATACCTTGTATAGTGTCAAATCCTCTAGAGAGTATCACACCACTACTCTCATTATAGAGGTTGGAACCTGATACTAAATTTCCAGCGTAAATGCACCCTTAATGTATCAGATGACATTGTGAGCTTTGAACTCGCATCTACCGAGGACAGAACTAAGAATCAATGTATAAGATCCTTATCAGTCATCAGATAATATAATTTTAAAGCTTTTTTCTGGTCTGAATTAAAGTTTCCATTTTTCGCAGAGTACGTGGAAGTGATTGTCACAGACTTGAGCCTTATTTATGCTTATTTAATGTAACATTATTTATTTATTTATTTTATGCTACAGTCCTAATACTGGAATCACTGTACTTTACAGGCACAGTTGCTCTCATTAAAAATAGTGTGTAGATGCAAAAGAGCCCAGTTTCAGGTGTATTAGTCAAACAACAATGGGTGGTACTCCATATTGCTGATGTCAACAGTTTAGCATTCCACTGAGATTAAAAAGGCTGTTGGGATTTCAATTTTCAATATCAGTCTCGTAACTTTTTACCATTAATATATGGCGAGGCCAAGAGCAGTGCGGTAGAAAAGGGCGAGGCCAAGAGTGCAGCACCAGAAAAGGTGAGTCCGAGAGCCAGGTTATATAGGGATGGCAGTGCAGGAGGTGCCCTGCAACTGCAGCATGAGAGTTTGTGGAGAGCATTGCGATCCTGGACAACCATATCTGCAGTAAGTGTCTGCATCTCGAGGAACTTCAGCTCAGGTTTGTTGAGCTGGAATGGTTCAGACATTGCGGGGCATCAGGGAGGGGGAGAGTTACCTGGGCACTTTGATCCAGGAGGCAGTCACACCCCTTAGATTAGGTAATGGTACAGATCTGGTTACTGGTCAGGGACAGGAGGGTGTGACTGTGACTGAGGCAGGTAAGGGGACACCAGGTGCAGTGCTGGAGGAGTCTTGGCCTTTGCCCTTAACTAACAGGTATGAGGTTCTTGCTGCCTGTGTGGATAAGAGCAAAGTCTGCAGGGTGGATGAACAAACTGACCACAGCACCGCATGGTACAAGAGGCCATTCAAGTGGGGAGAGTGAAAAGGAATGTTGTAATGGTAGGGGACGGTATAATCAGGGGGATATAGATACTGTTCTCTGCAGACGCGACTGGGAGTTCTGAAGGTTGTGTTGCCTGGGTTAAAGACATCTCATCATGGCTGGAGAAGAACTTGGAGTGGGAAGGGGAGGATCCAGTTGTTGTGGTCCACATAGGAACCAACGACATAGGTAGAACTAGGAATGAGGTTCGCTGAGCGAGTTTGAGGAGCCAGGGTCCAAATTAATAAGCAGAACCACAAGGGTAATAATCTCTGGATTACTACCTGATCCACACACAAATTGGCATAGTGTCAAACAGATCAGAGAGTTGAATGCATGGCTCAAGGATTGGTGTGGGAGACAGCGGTTTTGATTCATGGGGCACTGGCACCAGTACTGTGGAAAGAGGGAGCTGTTCCATTGGGACGGGCTCCACTTAAACCGGGCTGGGACCAGTGTCCTGGCTAATTGAATAACTAGGGCTGTAGTTAGGGCTTTAAACTAAAAAGGGGAGGAGGAAGGTTCAGGTGAGAGAAAAATCTAAAGAGAAAAGTCAAGGCCACAGAGCAGTGTAACAATTTTGGTAAAGATAAGCAGAGTGTGACAGGAAGGGACAGAGAGTTTAACAGTAATAGTACATCAGCGAATAAGGTGAAAGCAGGAAATAATGGTAAAAAATTAAAATTAAAGGCGCTTTATCTGAATGCACAAAGAATTTGTAACAAGATAGACAAATTAATGACACAAATAGTGATAAATGGGTTTGATCTAATAGCCATTACAGAGATGTGGTTGCATAGTGAGCAAGGCTGGGAACTAAATATTCCAGGGTGCTTGACATTTCAAAAAGAAAGACAAAGTGGAAAAGGAGAGGGGGTAGCCCTGATAATTAGAGGAGCATGTAACAAAGGTAATGCAATAATCGTGGGGGACTTTAATCTTCATATAGACTGGATAAATCAAAGTGGCTAAAGTAGTTTGGAGGAAGAGTTTATGGAATGCATTTGAGACAGTTTCCTAGAACAATACATTGTAGAACCAACCAGGGAAGAGGCTATTTAAGATCCTGTCTTGTGTAATGAAACAGGGTTAATTAGTAATCTCATAGTAAGGGATCCTCTTGGGAAGAGTGATCATAATATAATAAAATTTCACATTGAGTTCGAGAGTGATGTACTTAAGTCCAAAACTAGAGTATTAAACTTAAATAATGCCAATTACTAAGGTATGAGGGGCAAGTTGGTTAAGGTAGATTGGGAAATTAGATTAAATGTTATGATGCTAGATTTGGAATGGCGAACATTCGAAGAAATATTTCATAATTATCAACAAATACACATTCCATTAAGAAATAAAAACCCATGAAAAAAGTGATCCATCCGAGGCTAACTAAAGAGGTAAAGGATAGTTTTAGATTAAAAGAAGAGGCTTATAATGTTGTCAAGAAGAGTAGTAAGCCTGGGGATTGGGAGAGCTTTAGAAACCAGCAAAGGATGCCCAAAAATTGATAATGAAAATAGAATATGTGAGTAAACTAGCAAAAATATAAAAACAGATTGCAAGAGCTTCTACAAGTATGTAAAAAGGAAGATAGTAGTGAAAGTAAACATGTGTCCCTTAGAGACTGAGGCAGGAGAAATTATAATGGGGAATAAGGAACAAATATTTTGTGTCTGTCTTCAAGGTAGAAGATACAAAAAACATACCAGAAATAGTGGGGAACCAAATGGCTAATGAGAGTGAGGACTTAAGTAATGAATATTAGTGCTGGAGAAATTAATGAGACTAAAAGTCAACAAATCCCCTGGCCTACATAGGGTTCTAAAAGAGGTGGCTGCAGAGATACTGGTTGCATTGGTTGTGATCTTCCAAAACTTCCTAGATTCTGGAAAGGTCCCAGCGGTTTGGAAGGTAGCAAATGTAACACTGCTATTCAAGAAATGAGGGAGGGAGAAAACAGAGAACTACAGACCAGTTAGCCTGACATCAGTCGTTGGGAAAATGCTGAAATCCATTGAAAGGGAAACAGTGTTTGATAAATCTATTAGAGATTTTTGAGAATGCAACTAACAGGGTAGATAAAGTGGAACCAATGGATGTAGTATATTTGGATTTTCAAAAGGCATTCGATAAGGTGCCACACGAAAGTCTGTTACCCATCTCTCTCTATCTACATTATCACTTCCCCATCTCACTAGCCACCCCTCACACTCACCTTCATCCTACTGCAAGCATACCAACTAAGAACACACAAGGGTAGGCACTTGGGTGGTTTATCCAATGGTCATGTGAAGTTTCTGGTAATGTGCTGTCAAACATTGAAATTTTTGTTTTGAACACTTTGCGTTCTTGGACAGATTTATATGCACCTTTGGAAGTGGCTTAGTGAGTTGCAGTGAATGGTGAGACATAGCGTCACCCGCCCCCCCCCCCTCCCCCCACCACCACCAATGGACATTGTAGGGATGCTTTATGGTGCTGGTGTCGGGTGGTGCCAGCCAGGGTGTACAGTGTTAAGTGAAGCAAATCTGGACATGGTAAGGCCATCCCGGGCAGCAATGTGCATAGGTAATGCACGGGTGATCCATTGCAGCATCAGTTGAATGCGGAGAAGGTTGGTATTGTTGTTGGTGATGTTGCTGTGCCCAGTGATGTTGGTGTTGGGGCTGAATGTGTTGGGATTCTGAGGACAAAGGTGAGATTTTTTCAAGGGCACCGATGCTGCTGGAATAGACGGCAGCTGAAGATGAGATGACAGAAGCAATCTG
Organism: Squalus acanthias; assembly: GCA_030390025.1. Taxonomy (NCBI): domain Eukaryota; kingdom Metazoa; phylum Chordata; class Chondrichthyes; order Squaliformes; family Squalidae; genus Squalus; species Squalus acanthias. The sequence continues at coordinate 127,348,731 of CM059429.1, forward strand.
TCAATGGTGAGAGAGCTTGCTCCAAGGAGGTGACAGTGGATAGAGAGTTTACTCCAAGCACTTCCAAACTGCATAAAGTTCAAAAGTTTCTTCCAAGTCATGAATGCTCAAGCTTCTGACATTGGAAAGTGACCAGCTGTGAAATGGTAGCTTTCATACCATTTTTGCAGCTGTCACCTATTCACAGCAATGGGGAGATATAGAGAACCCGACCTACTTACCTGACATGATCTCCGAACGACGTGAACCCCATTAAAAATGTGGTAAAATAGAAAAAGGCTCGCAAAATAGTAGTTAACAAGCAGTTAAGTATCTTAAATGCCTCCCCCGCCGCTTGGTGTCGGGTCTGTTCTGAAATCGCAGACCCGACACTCTGGAAACTTACCTGGAGGCGGGTTCGCAGCGGGTTCCCAACCTGCTGTCAATCATTTCAATTTTGACAGTGGACCCGCCTCCAAACTCACACTCTGAGTGCCAGCAAAATTCAGCCCAGAGAGTCTGCAAAGGGATATAGACAGGTTAAGTGGGTGGGCAAGAAGATGGCAGATGGAGTATAATGTGGGGAAATGTGAAGTTATTCACTTTGGTAGGAAGAATAGAAAAACAGAATATTTTTTAAATGGTGAGAAACTATTAAGTGTTGGTGTCCGGAAGGATTTGGGTGTCCATGTACACGAATCACAGAAAGTTAACATGCAGGTACAACAAGCAATTAGGAAGGCAAATGGTAAGTTGGCCTTTATTACAAGGGGGTTGGAGCACAAGAGTAAGGAAGTCTTGCTGCAATTGTACAGGGATTAGGTGAGACCATACCTGGAATACTTTGTACAGTTTTGGTCTCCATACCAGAAGGAAGGATATACTTGCCTTCTTCTTCTTAGGCAGTCTCTCGGAACCGAGGATGACTTGCCACCACATTAAAAATGAGTTCTCAGGTGACTGATGAGTCCAATGCGGGACCTACAGTCTCTGTCACAGGTGGGGCAGACGGTGGTTGAAGGGGCGGGTGGGTGGGATGCTTGGGTTGATGTGCGCTGCTTGTGCTTGGCTTCCGCTTGCTCCTGGCGAAGAGACTCGAGGTGTTCGGCGCCTTCCTGGATGCTTCTCCTCCACTTTGTGCGGTCTTGGGCCAGGGATTCCCAGGTGTCAGTGGGGATGTTGCACTTTTTCAAGGAGGCTTTGAGAGTGTCCTTGAAGTGTTTCCTCTGCCCACCTGAGGCTCTCTTGCCGTGTCGTAGCTCAGAGTAGAGCGCTTGTTTTGGGAGTCTCGTATCGGGCATGCGGACGATGTGGCCCGTCCATCGTAGCTGATCGAGCGTGGTCAAAGCTTCGATGCTGGGGATGTTGGCCTGAGCAAGAACACTGATGTTGGTGTGCCTATCCTGCCAATGGATTTGCAGGGTCTTGCGGAGGCAGCGTTGGTGGTACCTCTCCAGTGCTTTGAGGTGCCTGCTGTACATGGTCCATGTCTCTGAGGCATACAGCAGGGCGGGTATCATTGGGGTGCAATCATTAAATTGATTCCTGGGATGAGCGGGTTGTCCTTTGAGCAGAGATTAAGTAGAATGGGCCTATACTCTCTGGAGAATGAGAGGTGATCTCATTGAAACATATACATTTCTTAAAGGGCTTGACAGGGTAGATGCTGAGAGGCTGTTTCCCCTGACTGGAGAGCCTAGAACTAGGGGGCATAGTCTCAGGATGAGGGATCAGCCATTTAGGACTGAGATGAGGAGAAATTTCTTCTCACAGAGGGTTGTGAATATTTGAAATTATCTACCCCAGAGGGCTGAGGATTCTCAGTCGATGAGTATCTTCAAGGCTGAGATCAATAGATTTTTGGACTCATGGGGAATCGAGGGATTTAGGGATTGGGCGGGAAAGTGGAGTTGAGGTCGATGATCAGCCATGATCTTATTGAATGGCGGGGCAGGCTCAAGGGACCATATGGCCTGCTCCTGCTCCTATTTCTTATGTTCTTATGTTCTTGCTTATTCAAAGCAATGTAAAATTTATAAACAGAGAATTATGTTTTCACAGTAGTATCATTACATTGGAAGGTTTGAAAGACTAACATTATGCTGGATTGGACTCGCATCTATTAATAGCACAAAGAGGATTATAAAACACAAAGTAAATTCTCAATCATTTCTGCAGGAACTACAAGAAACTCAGGTCAGATTTACAATTGCAGCAGTCTGGCACAAGAGGATATATCCCTCCCCAAAAGTGCATCAGCTGTACCTGCAGTTTCTGTTGTCAATGTAATAGTACCATCACTGTTATTTATAAATTGACAAATTGGTCTCGACTTCCCATTTCACATCTCGTATTTGGGTTTCAATCTAGTCCTACTCTGCTGGCCTTGAAGTGTTTTTGCTTCCTCTCTGCATTATTTTATAGTGCGTAGCTTAATGCATTCGTGTTCACTTCCTGTGTGAATTTTTTATTGCAGTTGTTAACTCGTCTAAAATAAAGTACTCATTTGTTCCAAACATCAACTAGTTTGGCACTAATTTGGTTGTCTCATTCAGTGACGCTCCAAGAAGGTCAGGTGTCAAAATGTCATACCGATGCAGTAAAGTTTAATTTTCTGAGGTTGGTCTTGAGGCCAAAGTAGAAAAAGCCCTAATGACATTGAACTTAATATTGGCACATAATAAAAATAAGGAACATGCTTAATTTCCTTAAATCTTTCAAAATTATTCATTTATAATTTGAAAGCATCCATAGAACCCGAGAGGCGTATTGTAGGGTGTAAGCATTTAATTATCATGCAAGACTTCTAATCATCATGAAATACCAGAATAGATTACATTTATTTTCTCCTGTATTTCTTATTTTGCCTTTATTTTCCTTTCCAATTATTCCTTGTATCATTTTCTCATCTTACTTCAATTGTGTACCTCCATTTCATCTCAATAAAAGAGACCCTGGTGGTTACATCATTAACTATTTTATGCTCATCATCAAGAATCTAATTATTGATGTACTCTCAAAAATAGTTATTTCCACCTTAATATATAGCAATATTTTGTATCAGCACATATCAACAAACTATAATGCTTCAGCACTTGTCTGAATGCTTTATATGTGCAATAAGTAAATTGAAAAATAAGTGACAAAATAGTTCATTTTGAAATCTCACTACAATCAACAGTAAGATTAAAACATTTTAATTTAAAATTTGACCCTTTTAAAATCCCCCTGAAAAATTCAAAAGCTGAAGGAATGGGACTTCAGTCTTGTGATAGTTACTTTTCAAAGAGGTTGATTGGCAGTAATTTACAATGATCAGGTTGTTAAAAGGGTACTTGCACTATTAATTACTAGCCCTAACTTTCTGTGGCGAGTTTAGTTTGTATCTATCGCTCAAATACAGCAGCTTGCCGACACACCATCCATTTCAGTGGTGAGATAGACAGCAAGATGCCGTTTTCGCAAAGCTAACGGCAGAGCGGTGTAACTCAGACAGGAACTTTTGGATATTCGCATTTAACCGCGCATCTGCCCCTCGCCTGAAGTTGCTGTACCATTTACGCTTAAATAACAGCTAGTGCCATTAGCCTCACCGTTATTTTGACAGCAAAATCTGGCCCGTTATGTTTCTGTTTTAATTTTGCAGTATCTGTGTTACCTTGCCTTTCATTATAATTAATGGATATTCCTTCAGCTAGGATAATATTTAATTAAGATTTGTCTCTTCATATTCTGTACTTTTTCTTCTTAACACGCTCACAGTGACCTTCATTTCATACAGTGAGTTCATTTCTTGACTACAAAGGAGGAGAACATTGCTTGAGAGATTAAAACATTTTCCTCTCCCCAAAAGGCAACTGTCTCAGCCTACTCTCTATATTGGTTCCTAGAGTTAGGAAGTATCCAGTTCAGGTCACAAGGCGGCAGTACTATTATTACAGCCCTCCATCATATAATAGTACAAGTAGAGTCTACTTCCATAAAATAGTACACTCAGACCACTTACAGGAGCAACAGGTGCCAAGAAAATATCAAGATCTTAATGATGAAACCTAGAAATTCAACTCTGCTCATAAGCTTCTGACTGCCAGTGAAATTTCTATTAACTTAAAAGAATCAAGAGAATAATCAGCAATTTTTGACCATCAGAAATGGATAGGGACATAACGTTTACAAAATCCACTGTGCGTTGGCTGCAGTTTCACTTTTCCAAGTTGTTTTCCAAACCTCACCAAATGCTGAAGTGATCCTAGATCAATTGAGCTAACCTACAAATCTCATGTCAAAGTGGTGAGGTATTTTATACAGTATCATTTGGGCATCATTCAGTCTGCCAACTGTAGCATATAGTAAAGGAGCAATCACACATATAGGATCATGCTTGATGCCCTTTGTAAAGACATAGCATAAAGAGCTTAGCAGTGCTTCTGTACCTTACTATACATTGGGCCAGCTTTATTAACCTAAAGTGAGCTCATAAGGCTAATAGAGAACAAATTAAAGTGTCTGAGGTTTGCCATCATTCTGTATTACAGTAATGTCACAGCACCATTTATTAATGTGTTCCTTTAACACAAACAAATAGGAACATAAAGAACAGGAGGAGGCCATTCAGCCCCTTGAGCCTGCTCCGCCATTCAATTAGATCATGGCTGATCTGTACCTCAACTCCATTTACCCACCTTTGCTCCATATCCCTGAATAACCTTACCTAACAAAAATATATTTGCCTCAGTCTTGAAAGCCCCAAATGTCCTAGCTTTTTGGGGGAGGGAGCTCCAGATTTTGACTACCCTTTGTGTGAAAAAGTGCATATTTCCACCTCTGGAACATCGTCCGACTCCATCCCTGGCTCAGCTCATCTGCTGCTGAAAAACTCACCCACACCTTTGTTACCTCTAGACTTAACTATTCCAATGCACTCCTGGCTGGCCTCCCACGTTCTACCCTCCGTAAACTTGAGGTCATCCAAAACTCGGCTGCCCGTGTCCTAACTCACATGAAGTCCCATTCACCCATCACCCCTGCGCTCGCTGACCTACATTGGCTCCTGGTTAAGCAACGCCTCGATTTTAAAATTCTCATACTTGGCCTCTCCCCTCCCTATCTCTGTAATCTCCTCCAGCCCCACAACCCTCTGAGATATCTGCGCTCCTCCAATTCTGCCCTCTTGAGCATCCCTGATTATAATTGCTCAATCATTGGTGGCCATGCCTTCAGCTGCCTAGGCCCTAGGCTCTGAAATTCCCTCCCTAAACCTCTCCGCCTCTCTACACCTTTCCTCCTTTAAGACACTCCTTAAAACCTACCTCTTTGATCACGCTTTTGGTCATCTACCCTAATATCTCCTTATGTGGCTCGGTGTCAAATTTTGTTTGATAACGCTCCTGTGAAGTGCCTTAGAATGTTTTGCTATGTTAAAGGCGCGATATAAATGCAAGTTGTTGTTGTTGTTCCTGATTTTGTTCCTGAATGGCCTCGCTCTAATTTTAAGATTGTTGGAACTATATATTTTAAGAACAATTTCTGTTTTCTTCTTTTGCTTGTAGCTGATAAAATAGTGTACAAGTAAATGGAACGTATATCAGCATGCCAAAAACATCTTTGTATTAAACCTTATTAAAAATGATAAAAGATTTAGATTGCAGTTCGTGTACCTCTGTATACAGTAGGACAATCACTAGGGACATTACACAAACAACCGTTTATTGACCAGCTCTGCTCACTTGTACTATGGGAACGAATCTTAAGTTATAAGAAGAGAACAATTTCTGTAATCATAGATATATTTCTGAAAAGTATTGTAATAATATCATAAAGAATAGAAAACTACAGAATTAGCTTCATATTCTTTGATATTTTATTACGAAGGGCAGCATCTTAAATAAAGATTAGGATTTGATAAGAAACATTGTTCAAAATTCACAAACTGTTCACAGCTCCTCTGAAACCATTGTGCAAAAGATCCATAGAATAAAGATATAAATTAACAAAATGATTTTAAATAGTATAAAGGCACAGAAGGTGGCCATTTGGCCCATTGCACCTGAAATAGCTATCCATTTAGGCAATTTTTTCAAGACACCTTTGACTAGTTTGGAATGCCGTAATGCATTTAGAAACGAGAATATATTGCTAAAATTATGTCATTATGTCATCGGTAAAGTCTAACAGGATAGCGTGTGGCAAAACTATGGACAATCGCTGCAACTTCAAAATGTGCGAGATAGCGGCATCACTGCATCAATCCCTTGGCTTGTTGTGAACACATCAGAGTGAACAAGGTGTTACAGATGGCATGGCACAGCTCCATGCCATTGTTTTTTGTGAGGTTTGTTTGCAGCCTGCAGTGGGGGCTGAGCTCCAGCATTACAGGCAGGGGACACGATTCAGCTTTGAGAACTGACTGTTTTGCAAACAGAATTAACTGTTCTGAATTGGACAATAATACCGCTTATGCATGATGTTGTAAATAGGTAACCCATTCATTATATGTGAATAGTTTTACCATAAAGTAACGTTGCCAGCTATTCAGGTTGTTTTTATTACAACAGAACAGGTAATTAGTAAAGAAGGTCATCGGCATTTATTTTCCAAACACATACAGTAGCTACTTACCCACTGCCAGCCATTACAGCAGGAAATGGAACACTTCTGTGTCCATGCATGTCAGGACAAAATGCACAAAAACTGAGGGGCACAGAGTAATGCTTTATCCTTCTATGAATGCACATTGCCAATGGCCCGTATTTTCCGATCCCTATGGGTGTGTACGAGGTGTGTACACACCTGTAGGGACCTCGCAAATGCCGGTTTCAGGCATGCGAAGTGCATGCGCTGAAAACCGGAATTTCCGATCTGTCAAGAATCCTCTTGACAGATCGGACGTCTGCCCTGGAGAAGGGCCTCTGAGGGTGGAGTGTTCCGCTTTCTGCAGAACCTCCGCCCGCTGAAATCCCTTAAAAATCTTACGCCTGGTAAAAGCGGGCGTAAGGCCTGCTTTTACCAGCATAAGAGTTTAAAAAAGTTTTTAAAAAATGTTTTCACTCATTTATAATTTAAAAATACTTTTTTAAAAAAAGGTAAGTTTATTTTTAGCCCCATAAAAAACTTGAATTTTTTTTCAAAAAATTAAATTTTTGTTTAAAATATTTAATTTAATGTAATTTTAACTAATTTTAAAAACGTGATTTAAAAAAAAATGTATTTAATATTTTGATGTGTTTTTGGTGTGATCTCCAGTCATACTTTTGACAGATCTATCTGTCAAAAGTATGAAGGGGGATTCCCTTCTCCCTTTGGCTGCCCATGGCCCAGGTGATCCTGGGATGCTTGCGAACTGCGTGCGCCCCTGGGATATGTGGGCCCTGCACATTTTGTCGTGGCGAGGCCCAGGAGCGGAAATGGCCGGACCTCGGGAGCCCTCGTGTAAGGGCCTAGATTTTCTCCAGATCGGAAGCCTCCGCACGCAGGAAGCCTCTGATCGGAAAATACGGGCCATTGTTTTTGCCATCAGGTAATTCGAAATCAAGTCAACAATTTCTGTTTTTTTAAGTCCCTTCAGAATTTGTAATCATTAATAAAGTCATTAGTTGTTGCTTTTCTTAGGATGAGGCCTTTGGGGAGAGGGAGAAGAATCAAAATAAATGAAGTATTCAAATATATTAAATTATTCTAATAAACCACCCTGAAAATATTACCTTAAATAAGCAATTAACAGCACAGGAAACCCTCGAGTACTGAACTATTTTCACAGCTTTCAAAATAAACATAATTGTACGCTTGCCAATTCTTCTGTTTCCATGCCTTTGTCTTGATTTCACTCTACTTTGGCACATTCCATGAGAAGGATCCCCTCAGGTTGCTAACGCTGCCGACTGTCATTCTTCTCTTTCCCTTTACTATAACTGGTTCACTAATGTCCTTTAGAGAAGGAAACCTGCCATCCTTACCCGGACTGGCCTATATGTGACTTCAGACCCACACCAATGTGGTTGACTCCAAACTGTCCTCTGAAGTGGCCATTCAATTGTATCAAACCGCAGTTTCAGGACAACTAGAAGTGGGAAATAAATGCCGGCCTTGCCAGTGACACCCACATCCTGAGAATTAATTGTTAAAACTGAATGGTTTCTTCCATAACCCTCTTATTCTCATCAGATTTCAATACAAAAGGCTATACAGTGCTGTTAAACTTGGCATTTGTGACAGCCCTAGCAATTACACCTGTATTTCTCTGATAAATATTTCTAATATAAAGAGATTTTTTTTTATTTTGTCCTTTTTTATTATTATTATACCAAACAGCCTAGCTCTCAGAATTTGTTTTCTCATTCTAAGATGTAATTGTATTGTAACAAGAAGAACAGTCACCAAAGCTGTTGTATTACTTGCACTTTCTGAAATGACCAAGAGAGGGAGAAGAGAGAACTAGAGGTAGTGGTGCTAAGCATCAACAGTTATATTATTCTGTCAACAACGATGGTTAACGCTGGGTATGTAAACACCAGTTGCTACCCCTGTATTTGTTCTCGGGCTTATAATGACATTGGAAGGCCATAATACCAAAAGGCACTGTTTAATTTAGTAGGCTCCTGTGTTGTAACAGAAGCAGTGTTCAATAGAATAGTTGACTTTAGGGTTGCCAACCCTCCCAGATTGTCCAGGAATGGAAGGAATGAATAATCTCCCGAGCATTGCTGTGAGCAACACGGGAGTAAGTGCGGAAGTAGAGTTTGTGGTTTGCACCACTGCGTGTGTGGGACTTCTCGCGCGACAGCTTCACGTTATGGAGCCAAACCTTTCCTGACCCCAGTCTCATGAAGGAGAACTTACGAAAAGCTGCGCTTAGCGGTATGGAATGGTCAACACCGGGAAATGGCAGGGGCGGCGCAATGCAATTGCCAAGTTCAGACCCAGGCCAAAATACGTTAAGCCACAAATAGAGGTCTGGTTTAAAAAAAATTTGAAAAATTAAATTGACTTCAAACCATGGCCTGAATTTCCTGAACACTTGCACCATTGTAATGGCACATCTACCGCAGACGACAATATTGTAGCGCAGAAGTTACAGGAAATAGTGACGTGAGTGAGTTACGCTAGTTTTTACTCCACACCAACATTTCCTGGGCTATTTGTGCTGCACCACTGATTCCCTTGCCCGAACAATGAGAAGTTAGTTATCATTATCTTTCCCCCCATTAAAATCAATGACAATTGCAAATTTCCTGAATTAACGCTTGTTTTCTTGCCATTCAAAAATAATGGCGCTGGTGGGACATCATCTTTTTACTTTGTACAAATGCCAAGCTGTGTTGTCTGTACAGTGTCTAAATATCACTAAATTAAAGTGGCAAACTATTTATTGTGTGTCTATTTTCCAGAGCAAAAACGACTTTGTTCCAATTAATTAAACAAACGAGTGCAACAGAAAAAATGATTTTCCCCGAAATCTAGCTAATCTTAAGCAGAATGGGGGCACTGACTCTTCCAAATATGTCCACCCTGATGTGTAATGAATACTCGGTATATGTAATATATAGAAACACTGAAGGTGCATAGATTGCCATCAAATATTGTCAACATAAGAGTCTTACAGATAATGGTACTAAACGGTTTTAAACGTTTCAATATAAATTGTGATGTTTGTAACTTTATCACCCAGAAGGAAGAGCCCATTTTGTACTTCTCAAATAGTAGTAGGTATCTATCAATAAATATAATTGATTCATACAATGAACAAAGACTGCTGCTTGTAACAAGGATTCCAAATCATAGGCTGTACCAGAACAGAGTCAGAAACAAACCTGAACTTGGTAACAATATGCTCGTGTCAGCTCTGTACAAAACTGGATTTGAATTTGGCTGTGTGTACTTTATGTTTCAGCTTCATTGCAATTATTGTTATCTAATTTAACTGTATCTGCAATGTTTGTGAAATCCTTGTGAATTCAGAATATTCACCAAAAAGACTTGCAATCCCATTGATTTTAAAGTTTACCCTTCATTTAACTATTAAAAGTAACAAAACTATCATAGTTAGAAATAAAAACAAAACTGTATTTTGCATTACTTATATCAAGGTAGGTTTTCAAGACAATTATTTTCTTTATATGCAAGTTATATGCAAGTTATTTGCACTATCAGAATTAATTACAAAGATGTACAGACAGGGGCAATGTAATAATGAGTCTATTCCGGCTTTAATTAATGACTTCAAAAAAAATCAGAATATTTTAATGTTTGACTTCACTTAAGTAAGCAGAACCGTAATATTGATTGTGCATTCATTACCCTTTAAAATTTATATGTATTCTGAACACAGACATAGGGCTAAAGACTTTCAATAAACAGAAACGTACACTGTGGGTTTAGTTGGAAAAGGCAGTGGTTCTTGGAAACCAAATTATATGCCATATAATTTGTACTTATGTACTTATGTGGTATTGATTTACATTAAGTATGCGACTGCACTTTTAAATTAGCTGTCCAAAATGATATTGGACAGTGAGAACAAGTGAAAAGACTGTTTCCATTCCTGAAGGTGAAGACAGTTCAATAAAGAAGTTATGTAGCTGTTGGCACAGTTAGTTTGACTGCTGTCCTTTCACCTCTGGAACCTGGATTCAAATCCAGCCAGACTGATTTGGATAAAAGTCTGTCTCATTGCCAGCTGTTAGGGTTCTATACAAAATGGGTTTTGGCAATGTAAAGTCAGATCCTGGTGGACATAAGTCCACAAAAGAACCAATAATTTGATACTAAATTGGCAATTTTACTCAGTGAAACCCATAGAATGGCTGATTTGGGAAAAGGAAGTGCCAATATTAAATTTTAGTGTCACAATATGCAATGCCAATCCTATTTAGTCCTCTACAAGTTAAAGGCTATATTTTGCTCCATCAATAAATTTCCATGCCACTTTGTGGGGGAGGGGTATATCAATAAAATGCAGCAGATACGGCAGAAATTGAATTTTACAAAAGGGCTGTCTCCACATGGGACTCAACCTGCAGATGCTGAATGAAGGACTGGCATAACAATGGTGGGAAATCTCCACTCAAATCTGCTATATTTTAAGTGAAATAATTCCCCATACCAGGTTTTTTTGTGCCATTTTAAACACCATTTTTATTTTTGCACATTATGGATTTGAGGAGGGGAGTGTTACTTCACCACTCTATGCCATCTGTGGTCACACCCCTCTGGCATCCCAGCAAATCAGAAAAGGCAAATGACCATGCTACATCAAACTGCTAAGTAAAAAAGATTTTAGTAAGCGCCTTGCGACGTTAAAGGTGCTATATAAATGCATGTTGTTGTTGTTGTGGGTATACAAAGTTTTTTTTAATTCGTTTTTATGGGATGTGGGTATCACTGGCAAGGCCAGCATTTATTGCCCATCCCTAACTGTCCTTGAGAAGGGGTGGTGAGCCGTCTTCTTGAAACGCTGCAGTCCGTGTGGTGAAGGTACTCCCACAGTGCTGTTAGGTAGGGAGGTCCAGGATTTTGACCCAGCGACGATGAATGATCGGTGATATATTTCTAAGTCAGGATGATGTGTAACTTGGAGGGGAACTTGGAGGTGGTGGTGTTCCCATGTGTCTGCTGCCCTTGTCCTTCTAGGTGGAAGAGGTCGCGGGTTTGGGTGGTGCTGTCGAAGAAGCCTTGGTGAGTTGCTGCAGTGCATCTTGTAGATGGTACACACTGCAGCCACAGTACGCCGGTGGTGGAGGGAGTGAATGTTTAAGGTGGTAGAGGGGGTGCCAATCAAGCGGGCTGCTTTGTCCTGGATGATGTCGAACTTCGAGTGTTGTTGGAGCTGCACTCATCCAGGCACGTGGAGAGTATTCCATCACACTCCTTACTTGTGCCTTGTAGATGGTAGAAAGGCTTTGGGGAGTCAGGAGGTGAGACACTCGCCACAGAATACCTAGCCTCTGACCGGTTCTTGTTGCCACAGTATTTATGTGGCTGGTCCAGTTAGGTTTCTGGTCGATGGTGACCCCCCCCAGGATGTTGATGATGGGGGATTCGATGATGGTAATGCCATTGAATGTCAAGGGGCGGTGTTTAGACTCTCGCTTGTTGGAGCTAGTCATTGCCTGGCACTTCTGTGGCGCGAATGTTACCTGCCACTTATCAGCCCAAGCCTGAACATCATCCAGGTGTTGTTGCATGCGGGCATGGACTGCTTCATTATCTGATGAGCTGTGAATGGCACTGAACACTGTGCAGTCATCAGTGAACATCCTCATTTCTGACGTTATGTTGGAGGGAAGGTCATTGATGAAGCAGCTGAAGATGGTTGGGCCTAGGACTCTGCCCTGAGGAAATCCTGTAGCGAAATCCTGGGGCTGTGATGATTGACCTTCAATCACCACAACCATCTTCCTTTGTGCTAGGTATGACTCCAGCCAGTGGAGAGTTTTCCCCCCCGATTCCCATTGACTTCAGTTTTATTAGGGCTCCTTGATGCCACACTCGGTCAAATGCTGCCTTGATGTCAAGGGCAGTCACTCTCACCTCACCTCTGGAATTCAGCTCCTTTGTCCATGTTTGGACCAAAGCTGAAATGAGGTCGGGAGCCGAGTGGTCTTGGCAGAACCCAAACTGGGCATCAGTGAGCAGGCTATTGGTGAGTAAGTGCCACTTGATAGCACTGTCGATGACACCTTCCCTCACTTTGCTGATGATTGAGAGTAGACTGATAGGGCGGTAATTGGCCGGATTGGATTTGCCCTGCTTTTTGTGGACAGGACATATTTGGGCAGTATTATAAAGTCTTAACAGCTGAACCAGATGCAAGCCAGAATCTTTCACATTTCTACAGTTCAAATTTTTAAGAGATCCAGACATACAAAACCTTGTTTGATTAAATGATTGATTTTTGGGCGGGGCGGGAATACAAAGGGTGGTTTATTTTTGAGCTTATTAAAACAAGGAATATCAGTGGTGAGAAATGGAAATTTTAAAAAACGTTTTTAAAACTCACTGCCAGCATTAAGCGCAACCTGGACAGGAATACCAGAAGATAGATGCAGATTAAATCTCCCGTTATGTTCCCCCAGTGTTGTGCTTTAACTTCGGCCTCAGAAGGGTTTGCCTTGCTACTAAATTTTGAAAATGTGGAATATTCTGGCTTGCTCCTGTATAAGCTTTTAATTTTTTAAAAGATGTATGATTAAGAACCTTTCTTTGCTTGTGGTATGCTGGATGCCAGGTGGTATTATATTTGTGTCAGGAGTTAATGATGTAGTACCAGTCATGCCCGGATAGCTCAGTCGGTAGAGCATCAGATTTTTAATCTGAGGGTCCAGGGTTCAAGTCCCTGTTCAGGCGCTGCTTTTATTGAGATAGAGGATCAGCCATGATCATATTGAATGGCGGAGCAGGTTCGAAGGGCCGAATGGCCTACTCCTGCTCCTAGTTTTCTATGTTTCTATGCAGTACATGATGTGTAAAACAACAACAACTTGCATTCATACAGCGCCTTTTAATGTAGTAAAACATCTCAAGGCGCTTCACAGGAGCGTTATCAAACAAAATTTGACACCGAGCCACACAATGAGATATTAGGACAGATGACCAAAAGCTTGGTCAAAGAGGTAAGTTTGAAGGAGTGTCTTAAAGGAGAAGAGACAGGTAGAGAGGTTTAGGGAGGGAATTCCAGAACTTAGGGCCTAGGCAACAGAAGGCACAGCCGCTAATAGTGGAACAATTAAAGTCAGGGATGAGCAAGAGGCCAGAATTGGATATTTCGGAGGGTTGTAGGACTGGAGGAGGTTACAGAGATAGGGAGGGGCGAGATTTGAAAACAAGGATGAGCATTTTGAAATCGAGGCATTGCTGGACGTAATAGCAGGCATTCTATACTAAAAGAAGTAAGTATGCTGGGCAATATAACAAGACTCGTTCACTGGGAATTTCCTCAGGACCTCTCCTGTAACTTTGTAACATATTCCTGGGACATTAGGATCAGTCTTTAGAATAGGAGTGAGCTGTACCAATGGAACAGCCTCCACCTCAACAGAACTCAGACCAATATCCTTGTGGGGAGGGTAACTAGAGAGGTGGAGGGTTGAAACTAATATGGTAGTTGGGGACGGGAGGTGGGTGGTAAGATAAAGCAAAAGAATAGATTAGACTACTGAGAAAGGAAAGTAAGCTTTAGGTGAGTAGTTAATAAGGAGGTAAAAAGGTTGACAGGTTAAATGGGAGATATCAAAATGTGAAAGGGCAAAAAAAAGGAAAAATTGGACAACTTTACACAGAGGGTGGCTAGAATGTGGAACTCTCTGCCACAAACCGTTGTTGAAGTAGAATCCATAAGTACTTTAAAAAGGGATTTAGATAATTCAGAGAGGAATATTGAAGGGCTAGGGAAAAAACAAGAGGGTGAATTATACTAGTTGGCTCAGTGTGGAGAAAATGACTGGCACAGACTTGATGGGGTAAATGACTGTTTCTGTGCTGTAACTTTCTACGATTACAATTTTTTTTAATGAATTCTGAAATATCATGGAGAACAGAAACTATGCTGCAAATAATTCTGGGGCAGGAAGTATAATATCTGCCACGGCATAAAAACTATATCTCTGCAGTCAAGAGGCAGGGTTTGAAGTGATTTTATCAGAGGAGGCTCCTCCTGGCTGTTTCAGGAACTAACCTGATCTGTAACACAAGCAAAAGAGAGCAGTGTCCCTTTAACCAAAGTTACCACTTCATGCTCACCTCCAACATCTTCAATAAAACTGATTTTGGAAAGAAGGAAAGCCACAGGAAGTATTTTCAAAACCATACATGCCTCATCTGAACTTTTTAAACAAGAAAGTAGTAAATACTGTTGTTTTATTTATTAATTTTATTTCTCATGGAGACGCACCATGTAGGTCTCCAGTCACACACACAGCTACTCCGATAATGTATTATATGGCAGACCGTTATATACATCATCAGAATGTTTCTTGAAGTAGTAAGAGGCCCAAAGTGGCCTCTGCAGGAAGAAAAGAAAATATTTTTTCAGCAGGTAAGAGAAAATAAAGTTTTGGGATAAATAAATAATTTTGGAGTAGTCAAATACATCGAAATAATCTATCTTGTGACATTGGGAAGTCAATGCATTGTGCATTTGTGGCATAGTTTCTTTGAATCCATCCTGGTCGTTGGGTAATTCTAGTCATCTTAGATTTTATAATCCCTATTAATTACCTATATTATTTGTTGATCTGATAAATTCTGGAAAGATGAAGATCATGGCAACAAGGGATATCCATTTTGATTATTTTTAGTTTTCTCACCTTTATCTTTCTGTTCTATATTGTTCAACCTGCTATGCAGCTTTAATAACACATTTTATTTCTGACTGGGCTAATACTTGTAGCGAATTGCCGTGCTTGTCACACCACTGCATTAACTATAGCCTTGAGCAGTCTATTGAGGAGCAGCTTACTGGATAAGTAAACTGGTCAAGAAATGTAGCATCTTCCAGCCCTCTTAACCTGCTGTGAACCTGATATTAAAAATTAGTGGTGGAGATGCCACATACAGTGGCTAGAATTGTTGTACAATTGGTTATGCACTTCCAAATTGTTATATTTTGTCTCTTTGATATATCTATATGGTATTACATATGAATCTCAGCAATTTTATCTTAATAACTACGTTTGGACCTGAGTATTGGATCAGCGGTGACCCCGGGGCAACCAGTCACTGTAGCCCTAAGTGGATTTTACTGTGTGCCATAAATTGGAAATGTGAAGAGATTGGGTTATGGATGGTCTTCAAATCCTGTTATAGAACAATCATGAAAACGATGCTAAGCTGTTTGTGTCTATTGTAACATGTGCTTTTGTCCCAATTTCACCTAAGTGACCTGTACAGTTGTACATATAATGGTTACCATCTTATCAGCTGTTCAGGTAAATGCTAAATTCCAGCACAAAGAACACAGCGGACTCTCCTCAGTGTCAGTTCTTAATGTTTTTAGTGAATTCAGTTCTGTTAGTCTCCAGCAAGTCCTCAGTGTTTGTGGAATATTATTAGAGTAATATGTACAGTTCAACAATGCAGCTGATTGGCATCACAGATGACCAAATATGCCAATCAATGCAAAGTGGAAATATGCTTCATGCTTGACTGTTAATATTATTCACCTAAATAAGTACAATGGGAGAAACATTCAACTGGCATTGGAAACGTGTGCCAAATGGGTGGCGCGATTGGAATGTGCGCCCAATGATATCAGGGAGAGGCACGCGTGAAATTGATGCACGTGTCTCGTTTGATTAAGATTGGTGAGCTGCCATTACTACTCATGCTGTTTATTGACAGCTCACTGATTGGGGGAGGCAGAAAATTGGGCGTCAGTGATGCCATTTAAAGGCAGCCTGTACCTCTTAAAGAGGAGGTGCACATTGCCTTTATTTTTTTAATTTGTTTATGGGATGTGGGCGTCGCTGGCAAGGCCAGCATTTATTGCCCATCCCTAATTGCCCTTGAGAAGGTGGTGGTGAGCCACCTTCTTGAACCGCTGCAGTCCGTGTGGTGAAGGTACCCCCACAGTGCTGTTAGGTAGGGAGTTCCAGGATTTTGACCCAGCGACGATGAAGGATCAGTGATATACTTCTAAGTCAGGATGTTGTGTGACTTGGAGGGGAATTTGGAGGTGGTGGTGTTCCCATGCACCTGCTGCCCTTGTCCTTCTAGGTGGAAGAGGTCACGGGTTTGGGAGGTGCTGCCGAAGAAGCCTTGGCGAGTTTCTGCAGTGCATCTTGTAGATGGTGCACACTGCAGCCACGGTACGCCAGTGGTGGAGGGAGTAAATGCTTAAGGTGGTGGATGGGGTGCCAATCAAGCGGGCTGCTTTGTCCTGGATACTTAACTGAATCAGTGCTCTACAGTGCAAATGGCTCACCTTCAGACTCCCCAAAGTCTATTCAACAACTACAAGGTATAAGTCAGGAGTGTGATGGAATATCTCCACTTGCCTGGATGGGTACAACTGCAACAACAATCAAGAAGCTTGACACTATCCAGGATAAAGCAGTCCACTTGATCGGCAGCCCATCCACCACCTTAAATATTCATTCCCTCCACCACCAGTGCATCGTGGCTGCAGTGTGTACTATCTACAGGATGCACTACAGCAGCTTGCCAAGGCTTCTTCGGCAGCGCCTCCCAACCCACAACCTCCACCACCTAGAAAGGACAAGGACTGCAGGTGCATGGGAAAACCATCACTTCAAGTTCCCCTTCAAGTCACACACCATCCCAACTTGGACATATATCGCCGTTCCTTCATCGTCACTGGATGAAAATCCTGGAACTCTCTACCTAACCGTACTGTGGGAGTACCTTCACCACATGGACTGCAGTGGTTCAAGTAAAAGGCTCACCACCACCTTCTCGAGGGCAACTAAGGACAATAAATGCTGTCCTTGCTAGTGACGCCCATACACCGAGAATTACTTTAAACAAAAGATACAGCAATTGCAGGAGGAAGGCGGTGCAATTCCCAATGGGCAGCAGAAGATTGTCAAACCCTGCACCACCTGTAGCCCCACACACTCAAGTCTTCCATCACTCTCCAATCACAGCAGCACATTTCACTGAACCTCCTTCTGCTGCTAGTGGTACACTCGGCACCTGCTACAGTTCTCACAATTACTTCCCTCACTTCCCCACAACTGGGCCATCTTTCACGCAGCATTAACACTACTCTACCCTGCAGGCACATCCACACAATGGGTCACACAATAACACACTCCTTTTCTTCTTGGAGAAGCTGGGAGTTAAAATTTGCCGAGCCTCCTGCTCTGTGGTGCAGGCGGTTTGATACTCGCTTCAGCCTTCGCCCCCCCACCACACCCCCCCACCCCCCCCCCGCCCACCCCCCCGATTTCCCACCCCGAGTTAACATTTCCTTTCATTTTTAAAAGTAAAGACATTTTTCATTGGAATGATTTTGACTTCATTTCCTGTATGTATGTATGCAAATAAATCACTTCCAGCACCGGGTTGGTGCTTGACACAGGTAGGGTTTTCTTGTCTATTTGTTCCAGAGGGATTTCTGGTTTAAAGTATAATGTGTTTTTAATATCCAGTAAGTTTCTCGATACTGAGGGTTAATCCCTAAGGGTCCATCATCCTTTCCTTTATCTTGACAAAAGAAGGCAGGCTGGTGGTGTCGCAACAAACAGGATATATTAATGGGTTCTCCTGCAAGTTAATGGCCCAGCCATTTAAACTGCATGCTTAACAGTCTGGGATAATAGTTGGTTTGCATCACATTCTAATACGTCCATTAGGCATTAGGAATTCACACATGAATGTGTTGGGCAGGGCTAAATTCAAGTATCAACAACATGAATCCAGGAGGGTGGTAGACAGTTCAATCTGTAGCCCTACTGGCCAACCCCTGGATAGGTAGAGGTTCAGAGGTCAAGCTGCTGACTTCCTGTACAGCTAAAAACAAAGGACAGACACGCATAGCTTACAGGCCAGTTCAACAAAATCTGCTGAGAAAGACAGACATGGGCCAAAGCATTGTGTAAGATGCAACCAATCAGAGCAAGGACACTTTGGTTAAAAAAGTTATTTGGGCCTGCTAACAGTGTAGTCTGTACTTGACATTTTTAATACTACAAGGTGAGGCGAGATTTGTTATAGATGTTACTCTGAATGTTCAGTTAACAATTGTAAATTAAACTAAGTTGTTTAAAGTGTGAATCAGTCTACCTTTTTGGAAGACTGGAGAGGTGCACGTCGCTGCATGGTATCAGTTCATATAACTAGGGGGTTTCATTGCTACGACCCAGGTCACATTATCATATGACTTGATATTGAGCAGTGAAGGTGCATTCCTGACATAATGGACATAGGAGAAAAAAGTGACACTGAACCCGAGAGAATATATGAAGCCCAACTAAAATTATTGCTTCCTGCACGGTTTGAATGCACAAAGATTGTCATAATGTCATATGATCTACCTTTAAGCATCATAGTCATTCCTATTCATGTTAACTTAATACTCAGAGGGTTAAATGATCATTACTTTGACAAGAAAAAAACTGACACATATGACGCAAACCCTCTGAAAAGTAAAGGAATTATTTGATGGAGATTCTCTCATTTGCCCTTTGGCATCTTTCGTATCTCTAAGAGTTGGGAGCTGGAGACTGATTAAGGGTAGACTGGTGTCAGATACAGTGCCAGAAGCAGAGTGCTGTGTATAAATGCTCTTGTCAATTGCTTGCTTCCTATTGAGAATTATGATTACCTTTTCTAGCAAGCATAGGGAGGCATTGCAGAGATCTGTCTGGTAAAGCACAGTGTAACCATTCACAGGACCTAAGGATCAATGAACGTGGCAGGCAGTAATGGACAGGGGCATATGTTATGCTAACGAGAAAATGCATCCATCTACAAAGAAGCAGGTTGCTGAAAACTGCACTGGTTTCCACATATATTTGATTTGTGCATGTAATTTTAACACTCTATGGCCTTCAGCAGAAATTCTGAATCACCTCATCAGAAATATTCAGGGTTGAGTTATTTTAGAGTGGTAATATATCGTAGTTAAATAGTATAGTTTTTATAACCAATAGACAAATTAAGTAACTTCACAAGTGACGCACATTTTCTTCACTTACGTCAGTAATGCAATAAAGTCTTTAAATTTGTATTCCAAAATTAAGAGAACTTTCAATTTCATGACTTAGAAATTAGATGGTGCCACACCGTTTTTCAGGTGCGAAACAGGTGCCTAAGCATCCAAAAAGGCAGGCAGAGTGCGTGCACTCATTACGTGCTGGAAGTGCGCTGCCAGCCATATTGGTAAAGGCATCAGGTGACTGCGTTCAGGAGAATGTGGTCTACATGAGGCCTAAATAGCGGTCTTTAAAGGTACCATAGAGATAAAAATTTTAAAAGAAGCCAGCTGAAATTGGTTCTCTTCAAACCAGCGAGCTGCCTCGGCATGCCTGATTGGCATCTGCAGCTTGCTGGCAAAATGCTGAAGAGGCCAGAGGCTCAATTTGGGATGAGTCTCGGGCCTCCGGCTTCTGGCGTTCCTCGGAGCACACCACCTATTTCCGGCCAAAAAAGGACTTGGACAAGTTTCTAGCCCAGTGTCTCCTGCATGGAGTGGGCTGGTCATCATCATCATAATGTTCCACAACGGATTGATATCCTTCCACCTCCTCGTCATCACCTTCCAGCTGCTACACCCCTTGTGTGGATGGCACTATATATGAAGTGTCTGACTGAGTGAGGCAAAGGTGGTAATGGTGCTGCTGAAGAGCTATGTGCCCCTCATGCTGCCTATACTGCAGCCCAAACCAGCTGCCGTACTGTGTCACAAGTTACCACAGCAGTCACCATGACAATCTTTAGACTCGGGGCAGCTGTCAGAATCCACTCTGCTTTACCCACAAACAGCTGTGGATCTCCAGGCTTCTTCCTGCATTAGCTCAGCTGTCGCCATGAGTTGCAACAGTTCCAGCTTCACTTGTGTGCACCCGCCAAGATTTAGTTTTGCTTTTTAAAAAAAAGAAATCCTTTTTTTTGTAGTAGCCAGGAACAAAACTTAATTTCGCTGTATCAAGCACATTGTTTTTACTGTAAATGACTATATAAAGTGTATGCACTGTCAACATCAGTAATTGCACTGTCAAGGATTGTATAACCATGTACGCCGTAGGATGGAAAAGTAATAAACCCACTTTTCAAACTGATGTTTATAATGACATTTTACTCTAACAGTACTGATATGTTGGGTATTAATCTTTTGTTTCTCAGAAAATATCAATCAACACAATAGAAATAATTGAGTGAGTCTTGTTTCTTGGCCTGTGCCACTAGAAATATGCATTGGACAGCTTTTGTCTGGTGTGGTCCTAATACATGATTAGGAGTGTGCTACATCTAAAAGTATTTCACTTTTTTAGAAAAAAGCCCACTGGTTATTGAGAGCAGAACTCAAAAGCCTTGAAGAAATGGAGTGCACTTTCATTGATTTTAGTACAAGATGAATTTGAAGAAGCCAAACAAACAAGATAGCTTCTTCAAAGCAAAAAATTATGTTTTAAAGCTTCTATTATTAAGTGCATAGAAACAGCATTTTGTACATAATAATACCTGTTATGGTATAAACGTGGATGTTAAAATGCTCAGGCATTAGTTGTAATCAAAACAACCTTTAAAAGATTTATAGTATGAACCGTGATATTTTAAAATGTCATGCCCTCCTGGATTTAAAGAAAATCAATGAATGTGACGTGAATAAAATCTGACCTATAAGAGGAAAGCTTGACTATCTCCCTGCAGCGTTTTTAAACAAAGATTGAGGGCAGGCGCTTAAATTGTAGCGCTGTTGATTGATTGTCTTTGGTCAAGGATCCAAAATTGTCAACAGAATTAACTTACGGAGAAAAATGGTCAAAATGCAAGAACAAGACATCTGCACATCTTCAGGTTCACAGACTGAAACCTTTGCAAAAGGCTAGGCTCAGCTGGGAGCGCTATGTGTTATTAGGTTGTCAGAGTTCTTAGCGACTTATTGAAGGCACAGTGGGGGAGGGAGGGGATGCACTTATAGGGAAAGCCTCAGCTGCCATTGTAGTGATTGTATTTAGGTAATTTGATTCTCAGTATGAAACATAGGGCTAGAAATTCGGTGCATTTGCGCCTCTTGTTAACGGGGCGCAAATGACTTTTCATCCGGGCACGGCGCCGATAACGACTCCTGCTAAATTCAGCGGGAGTTTAGCGGCGGCGATAACCGGTAGTGCCCCACTCCGCTGCGTCGGCGATGACAACGTCTTCACCGTGCGCAGCGCCCCGTTTTCGCCCCGCCTGCAAAATTAGCCGGGCGATGACAACGACCGATTCAGGGGGTGGGAAAGGAGCGGCAGGAGGCTCGTGGGGCGCTAACTAAAAGGGAGGTGGCGGGCGGGGGAAAAAAAGTCGTCTGACCTACTTGTCGCGGCCCGTTACGTCTTTGAACACGGGGTCCATGCCACAACTTGGCAGCCCGGCACTCCTCTTGAGTGCCAGGCTGCTGCATGGCACCCGCTCCCCAGTATTCCAGGTAGGGCCCCACAGAGTTGTGAGCTTGGGCCCTCCCCTTTAATGAGGGGAAGAGCCCTTCCATGCGGCAGCACTACGTGGCCCAGTGCGTAGCGCTGCAGAACGCGCCGCCCCGATATTTGGGGTTACCGCTCTAAGAAGGAAGTGGAGCGCTTGAATTAGCGATCCACCTCCCTCTTGGGGCGATAAAACTAAAGTTAGCGATCGCCAGCGCTATTTTTCGTTGAGCGCTAAATTTAGCGCCCAGGCGATGTTAGCGACCTGAAATGGTATTGAAGACATTTTGAAAAATATGACCTTCGTATAAGAACCTTTCTGTCACCGGTAGCAAAGATCAAAACTTACTTCATAATCTATAGGTCCCTGAAATGAGCACAGATTAATTCATGAATATCTGAATTCACACAATTGAAGCAATTTTGAATTGAGGTTGATTTGTTCCTATTAAAAAATTGACAACATGCATGTGAAGGGGTCTGAGATGTTCCTCTGTGTATATGTGTTGATACTTATCCTATCTGCCATAGGCTTTTGCAGTCATGATGAGTGACTGGTGGGGAGGGAGCTGACCACCTTAGTTTATATTCATTTCTCTAGTCCAGGGAGGGGACAGTCTCAGTCCCTAGCTATTTGATAGCAGAGTATATGTCTGTGCTTCCTGTGAGTATTGAGTTGGAGGAGAGAATTATCTGCATTTAATTCCTGGCAAAATAACAATCACTAGGTAGGTATGTTACCCTGTGGACAAGGAAAGGTCATATGCTAGCGAGTGAGATTAGAATCAAATCACTGGATTGTTCTTATCAGATAGTTTGGATTCTCACCATTGCTGCTTTGTCTTTGAACTGCCCAACTGGATGTGATAGCGCGATCAACATCACAGTGTGTGAGTATGTGTAAACAGAAGTTTCTCGCTGCCAGCCAGGATCGCCTGGTGATACAGCCCTTTTAAACTGGCAACCAGACTTAGCTAATTGGTCCCTTCACTCATGTCAGTGCAGCTGGTAGAAAGAGTACATCTTCATTTTTCTCAGCATTGATTAATTTCCGCTGGCCGGATACTCAAAGTTACAGTGAAGGGATCCCTTGCAGCGCTTCACTAAGACCAAGGATGAATCAGTGTTGGCCAAATGAAGAGGGATATCCAGGTAAATCACTTTAAAAGATGTCCAGAGGTGCAGATTGTAAACTTTTGATTTAGTCCTCCTCACCTTTTATTGTTACAATGAATTCTACCATAGTCTGTAATAAAACACATTGCAGGGGTTTTTATGTATTTCCAAGCAACTCTGCTAGGGTTGACATCCTTATTTCAGACGTATACCTTCAGCCTCCAGATTGATACTTATCTCTATAGCAGCAAGAGGCTCCTTCGATCCAAAGTAGTAGCAATACAAATACCCATTGAAAATCAGTTTTTTTCAGAATTCTTTCCTTGGAAAAATAAATAATAGCACCCTATCAGTTGATGGAATCTGCCTGAAATAAAACTGAGAAGAAATCAGTTGATAAATAAAAATTGAAAAACATTTTTTCGGTACCATTCATTATCTATTTAGACACCAATCTATCTATCAGGTGAGACATTAAGTTGAGGAACTGTCTGTCTGCCAGTTCAGGTAGATGTTAAATAATAACATTATTTGAAGAAGAGCAAGGAATTCTTCCAGTGACCTGGACTAATATATATCCCTCCACCAGCATCACTAAAAGCAAATTAACAGGTCATGGGCGTAAATTGATATTTGTGGCTCAAGATTGGTAGCTGCATTTGCTTCCAATAACACTTTTGACTGCACTTCAAAAGTATTTCATTGGATATGAAGCATTTTGAGATGTCTTGAGGATACAATAAAGCATCATATAAATGTAAGTTCTTTATCTTTCACTCACATACTTATGCCTGGTTTCTTTCACCTTTTTGCAAGGGGGGTTGGAGTATAAGAGTAAGGAAGTCTTGCTACAATTGTACAGGGCCTTGGTGAGACCACACCTGGAGTACTGTGCACAGTTTTGGTCTCCTTATCTAAGGAAGGATATACTTGCCTTGGAGGCGGTGCAATGAAGGTTCACTAGATTGATTCCTGGGATGAGAGGGCTGTCCTATGATGAGAGATTGTGTAGAATGGGCCTATACTCTGGAGTTTAGAAGATTGATAGGGGATCTCATTGAAACATACAAGATTCTGAAGGGGATTGACAGGGTAGATGCTGAGAGGTTGTTTCCCCTGGCTGGAGTGTCTAGAACTAGGGGGCATAGTCTCAGGATAAGGGGTAGGCCATTTAAGACTGAGATGAGGAGGAATTTCTTCACTCAGAGGGTTGTGAATCTTTGTAATTCTCTGCCCCAGAGAGCTGTGAATGCTGAGTCTTTGAATATATTCAAGGCTGAGATAGATAGATTTTTGAACTCTAGGGGAATCAAGGGATATGGGGAGATCGAGCCGGAAAGTGGAGTTGAGGTTGATGATCAGCCATGATCTTATTGAATGGCGGAGCAGGCTCGAGGGGCTGTATGGCCTACTCCTGTTCCTATTTCTTATGTTCTCATTCACACTGCTGTCATGTTACTTTACTTGTTAAATTATCATTTGGTTACAGGTTGAATTTCAACCACAAATGGATACAACAGGAATTAAAAGAAAAACTTCAAGATACTTGTTTTTCATTGCTTTTTTGTAACATATTATCTCTGAGTCCGACAGGTCTTTAGTTCTTGTGCTGGTGTACATGTAATCCCAAGTGGCAAGACATTGAAAGATCAACAATCCTTCCAATCCCATTAGATAAAAGAATAAATGAATAGGAGTGAGCAGCAGATTGAATTGCAGACCAGATGTGGGCCAAGTTGAAACATTTTTATTTGATTTTACATGACCCAAAGACGGTTAACTTGGGCCAGCGTGGATTTGAATTTAACTTGCAAAGACAAGACAATGCTATGCATGCACGGGAGAGAAAATATCCATGTCTGCATCTGTTATTCCTTTTCTCATGTCCTGCCATTATTATGTGTGCATCTAACTCAAAACCATCCAGTTTTGGGTCTTGCTAAATTGTGCTCATCCCATGATTAGTATCCCTGTATTATGACATGTGCCAAGTGAACAGCTGCTCTCTGCGGCTAGAGTACAGTAATAATGTTAGGCAGACACTTTATTTTCTCCTGCAGACACTGATTCCTGCTGCGGGACAATTCCACAGTGCAAGGCACCCTGTGCTAGCTTGTCTAAGTATCCATTCTTCACATGGTAGCTCAGAGCGTGAATGTCAGCAATTTATTCAACTGTGAAGGGCATGACAACCAAGGCCAATCATATCTTCACTCTCCATCCAGGTGCATGTATATTCCAGCTGGGGTCAGTGGATAATGATTAGAGGTGAGAACTGTGGTCAATTTTTTCCCCCTTCCTTAAACCAAAAGTCAGTGAGACTGATTTTAGCACATGAGCTGAGATCAGCAAACTCAGCTTAGAGTGGGAATCCAACCTGGAACTTCTGCTTAGTATGTTCTGGTTATATACTGCCTTTACCAACTGAGCTATTAAGGAAAGTAGCAAGTAGACATCTTTAAGTAAAGTTAGGTACTTTCATTTATTTGTAACCAACAGAAACATTAACATAGAAAGTTATTTGGGCCAGTTTTCAGGCGGCAAATATGAGCAGAGAACGATCCATGCACCCGAAGGAATCGCGAGGAATTGGTCCTCATCTCAATAATCGCAGCGAGCTGCCGACGCCTGTCTGGTCTTCACAGACAGCTCGGCCAACTGGAGAAGCAAATCTCGGGCTACCTTCCTCACTGACTGTGGCCCTTAGGTAAGTTCCAGCAGGGGGAGGAAAAGGACAACGGGAGTGGAGCCGATCGCCGGCCAGCAGCGAGCCTGAGTAGGGCCGTTCACCAGGGAGGAGCATTCCTGCTTCTCCTAGCGCCACAAGAATATTAAAAAAATTAAAACATACCTTTTGTTGCTTAGGCTGCAGCGGCCGCTAAAGAACTCTGGATGGGACAGGCCTAAAGCTATCGACGCTCATCGGAGACCACATTAGCAGCGAGGGCCTGAAACAGGCTGCTCATTTACATATGTAAGGGGCCTCGTGCCTATTTTCGGCACTAGCCTCGGTCCAATTTCGGGTCGAAAGTTTTTAAGCATCCTTGGGGCGCAGGAAGTTGGTCCCCAAAATTGGGCATCGTTTCATAAGATGGATGTAAAACGGGTGGAATGAGATCCAATTTCTACCCCATCTATTGTTGTAAAACAAATCAGAACCATTACTCATCAAAGTGGCAACAATTGTATTATTAGTTCATCACAAAGTAATGATATTTAAGTCCATGCTAATTTTTCAGTGTTACAGCTTGAAATAAATTGACCTATAACTCTCAAGTGATGGAACAAACAAGTTTTCCCTGATTTCAATGGAGGTGATTTCCTCTGATCACTGGGATTCCCTTGGAGCTGCTCTCACTCCACTGCTGTAACTTTGCTGGAATTGTGGTGGAAACCTTGTTCATGCGACTAAACAGGGTTCCCACCACACTTCCGGTGACGTTGCAGCGGTGGAGCTGGAGAAGTTGCGAGCAAATTCTGGGTCTATGTGTCATAGCATCTTAAATAAATGTGGCAAAATTTCCTCTGATCAGTATTTGTAGACAAAGTCAAAACAATTTCAAAAGACCACAATTTGTGGTTTCACCAGAAATACTGGCTAAAGGAAATCTTGCTGTATTTGTTCACAATATTGTTACATATAGTGAGTGACCAGAGTGACAGTGAGTAGTCTTAGACTCTGCTGATTTGCTGATTATGCATTGAATACTTAATGGACTGAATCTTAACTCCCAAAAACAGGTGGGTTGAGGTCATGTCAGCGATTAAAATGCAATAAATATGAAACAGGAAATAACCTGCCTCGAACTCGCCCTCTTCCTGTTTGAATGCAGGATGGATGAGGGGTGGACGACCAATCTGCTTGCAGGAGGCGGGTTTGTGATTTAAATATTATAATGAGGCTGCCTGCCTTCATTTTAACAGTCATTCTATTTTTAACTCATGTTGGCCGGGTTTCCCAGGCCTCGGGAAGCCCAACAGCTGCAAGGAGGCGAGAAGGTCTGAATCCATGAGGTAAGTGCCTTTACAGACTGCTTATGGGCCAGGAGGAGCAGGAGTGTTTCCTCCAGGCCCAACAAGCTACCCAGTAAACACCCCTCCCGAGATCTGTCTGCAACCACCCCCCCCCCCCCCCCACAACCATTGGACCCCCTGACCACCATCTGCTCCTCCCAACCACCATCAGCTCCTCCTGACAACCATCGGAACCCCCCCCACCCCCACTGAAATCGGGACCACCCCCTGCAATCGGCACCCCCGCCCCCCCACGATTGGGCCCACCCTCCCATGATAGGGACCGCCCCCCAAAGATCTCTAACACCCCCCCCATTAGACCTACCTGATCTCCTTGGCTGCGGCCTTGTGCTGCAGGCTTCCCACCCAATAGGCCTCCAGCCTGTTAATCAGGCTGCCTGTGGGCAGGAAAGTGACAGAAAAAAATTTAAAGGAGCCCTGCAGTTAAAAACTGCAGGACATTCAGGAAACCTGTTCTTCCGGGTTTCCCGACCTCAAACCTGCGGCCCCGCACGGAACTCGCCTCCAGGCTAAAATCCAGGCCAATGTTCTAGCAACCTTAAATATATTTTCCCAAATACACAAGGGACCAAGCAATTGATTACTATGTCTGCTACCAAGAGGCTAACGTCCAACATCAAGCTTATTCTTGCTGTTGCATGGCCACGACAGCATTCTTATCAGCTGTTTTTTTTGGCATAAACATTCTATAACCGAGGCAGTATCCTTTTGTTTGCCTTTTCTAGAGTACCTAGGCAATATTTCAATCTACTATACATCAATTTTACTTATTTCCTTTTGAAGTGGCAATGTACTATTTGTTGGTTATGAGTTAGTATATCTGACTGTACAGTGAAGTTCTTTTAAGGCTAATTATTTACAAGTGGTAAAGTAGATGCTAACTTAAATTTGATCTTAAAATGTCTCTTGAGGTTTTACCACAATAATAAAAAATAGATAAAGTCCAGAACTTACTTCATTACCAGTGGATATTACTAGCTGAACATATAATAGACTTTTCCTAATGCAAATAAGTCTGAATTTATATATTAAAAATGTTAATTCTCTAACAATTACAAGCTTTTTTGGGGGGTAGGTTACTTTAACCTTTTGGTTGCACCATTAGACTTTTCTCCCGAATTGTACTTTTGCCTGGTTATGAACTTTCTACTTGCTCCCAAGTCTTCACCACACTTCAGCTAGATGCTGGGTGGCAGAAGATAGCAGATTGGTGTTAAATCTACTTCAGATTTTCCTTCTCCTTTGTGAAGAGACACCTGGTTCCCTGCTCAATATCTATCTCTACCTGCATAGCTGAGATCAGAAACACCGCTGAATAGGACCTGCACCCATTCTCTCCATTGTACACTGCCCTAGAAGTTTACTAACTTTAATCGCTAATAAATCTGGTGGCTCTTATGTTTTATAAGGATGTTCACTGGTGTATTCACTACCCTAAGTATTAGCCTCTTGGTAGTAGACATAGTAATCAATTGCTTGGTCCCTTGTGTACTTGGGGAAACATATTTAAGGTTGCTAGAACATTGGCCTGGTTTTTAGCCCGGAGGCGAGTTCCGTGCGGGGGTGCAGGTTTGAGGTCTGGAAACCTGGAAGAACGGGTTTTCCGAATGTCCTGCAGTGTTTAACTGCAGGGCTCTTTTTAAAAAAAAAAATTCTGTCGGTTTCCTGCAAACAGATTTTTTAAATTAATTTTTTACTTTGATAATGGGAATTGATTAGATATGTGAAATGTTTTATTTTGCCATGAAAACCCTATTAAGTGTGACTGGTTAATAAATGTAATCTAATGTGAGAAAGAGGGCAGGGAATCTGATCTTAAAAGTGTGAGTTCCTGATTTCATCCAAGTTGTTGTTTGGAAGTGCAGAACAAAAGTGAAGTGTTTCGTCACAGTCATGGAGGGAAGATAGTGCACTCATCCCTGGCTGCTGCTGCCCACTTTCTAGTGGTCAGTTACTGACTGACGTTAGTCTGGGGTATGGTCACTTGTTGAACACCTTAGTGTGGCTGACACGCTGCATGATGCAGAGCACCCTGAGGAAAGGAGAGAAAACATAAACTATCATAAAGTAATGAGGTAATGAACTCTTTGTCACACCAGAGTAAATTTATTAGCCAAATCACTTGGAATAGGATCTCAAGTAACATAGTTCTAATGGTTCAGTTGATGTCTGAAGTTAAACCTTTTTAGCTAAGCAAATAGCTAAGCTGACAGACTAAGTGGTCAACCAAATCAGAGACATGCTAGTTAAGAAGTATAATACCCACCCAGTTGTTTATGAATGAAGAAGCTGAAAAATTAGGATATTACAAAAAAAACATAGGCCGTTGCATAGAAAGCATAAGTAGCAGAACATTCTTTGACAAAATAAAGAAGTAGGAAGTACTTGTAATGGCCTAATCAATACAAAATCATCAATAACTTTAATTCATGACAAGAGTTTAACTGATTCATTTCTGAGCAGCCAACTTAGCCAAATAATATCGAAGAATGTTCTGCAAGGTCTTCAAGGTCTGAATCTTCAAAGATTCATGTAGGTTGTAATCCAATTTGACAGATGTTTCTGACAATCATGACTTGTGTGGCCAAAAGTTCCAACCCAGACTTTATTTTGGTATGCTATTTTTAAATTAAATTTGGACTGTGAGTGCAATTGTGAGTGCACGGGTCTCACAAGTGAAAGGAAACCAGGCAAGTGGGTAGCTAATATCGCCAAAGTTACTTACCTGCCCTGAAGTTGCTGGTAGCTGGCCGGTTCGGAAAATTTCTACTGCTCAACTGAGTTTCTAACTCACACCACTGCTCAACTGCCAAAAACTGGCCCGCGGTTAAAATCGGGGCAACCAATTTAAATGCAGCAAGCTCAAACTCTACTCAGAAGGAAAAGCTACAATTGCTATTGAAAATTTCTGATATGTTTGTTCAAGACAAGAGTGACTGACTACTGCTATCTTTGATCTATTGAAGAAGCACATATTGTATGACAACGGCCTAATCACATTCCATGGTGTTTAGTGAGAGGAAATCAAGCATGATATTGATCAAATGAGCTCAGTACTAACCCATATGAATCCTGATGATTCTAATGAATAAAAAGGTCTCACCCGTCCCTATCTCTGTAATGTCCTCCAGCCCTATAACCCCTCCCAGAACTCTGCATTCCTTCACTTCCAGATAGGAACTTTTATGGTGATTATAAGAACCTTGAATTTAAATGAGATGATATTCATTTTCAGGAATTGATATATTAAGTGTCCTTAACGTAGTCTTATTTTCTGGAGCTGAATTTTTGGAATTGAAACATTTCTTTACAATATCCCCATTTCTTCCATTTCTCTGGTTTGAGAACAAATTTTGTTTCAATACATTTTTAAATATTCATCCTCGGTATGTGGTTGTCACTGGCAAGACCAACAATTATTGCCCATCCCTAGTTGCCCTTCAGAGGGCAGTTAAGAGTCGACCATATTTTTGTGGGACCGGAGTCACACATAGGCCAAACTGGGTAAGGACGGCAGGTTTCCTTCCCTAGTGAGCCAGTCGGGTTTTTGTGAGATTCTGACAGCTTTTACTGGCACCAGCTTTTTAATTTCCAGATTTATTTTAAACTGAATTCAAATTCTCAAACTTCCATGGTGGGATTTAAACTCTATTAATTTGAACTCATATTGAACCCAGGGATTACAAGTCCAGTAACTTACTGTAGCCATACTAATACTGATATTCCATGGCTTTGATATGGGAATACTTTCATTGTTACTTGTACAGCAGATAGAGATATATTTTCATCTTGCATTGTGACCATGATTAGAGTATATGATATCCAATTCTTAAGATCATATTGTATGTTGAGCTTTGAATCATATAAGAGGAATTGCTGTCATCAACTCTGAAAAAACACATCTTTCATAACTCTGCTGTCATTAACTACCTCCTCATCTCCAACCTTCCTTTCATCTCCAGGGTTATCAAATATTGTTGCCTCCCATATCTGTGCCCAGCTTTCCCACAAGTCTCTGTTTGAATCCTTCCAACCAGATTTCTGCCCCTCCCACAGCTTAAATTCCTCTGATTCGATCTCTTGTGTTCCCCTCCCCCCCCTCCCCCCACCCCACTTCAGCCCCCTAGCTCCCGCTCTCTGAAAGAAAGTACCTTCCTAAACCCCTCCACCTCCCTTTCCTACTTTAAGACTCTCCTTAAAAACCACCTCCTAATCTCTCCTTCTTTTGCTCGAGATCTGTTTTTTCTCTTGCCTCTGAGAAACACCTTGGGATGTTTATCTGTGTTAAAGGTGCTAAATAAATGCAAGTTGCAGTTGGAGAACTACATCTGAGCACTGGTCCAAAACAGAGATCCAAAGGTGTAAAATGGAATACTGTTCAAGAGAGTAAAATTGTCTGTAGATTGTGCCACATTGCATCCTCACAACCTATTGCCATCCCAAGAGCATGTCACTTGGGTTTTAGCAAGATTTGAACAAAATGGCCAAATTGTATCAAGTATATGAAAAGCTGTTCAATGGTTCTGCCATTTATAAAAGTCTAAAAAAGAACCATTAGTTACAATTTAGACTACAAAGTTTTTCCTGAAATAATAGGAATATAAATTTGTAGCCCATTGGTTGTATTTAAGAAAGGAAATAATTTAATTCTGTCCTATAGTAATTATTTTACCAAATGACCTGAGGCTTTTACTGTATCAAATCAAGAGACTAATGTTGTGCTCAAAGTCACTTAATGATATTATAAGCATAAGTGGTGACCGGATGTACTCTGTTCAAGCCAGAACATAGATTTTGAATTGCTGGTTATACAGAAAATATGGTATTTGCTACAGATTCAAAAAGAAACAAAGATTACTACAGTTGGCGTGAATGGCTGAATACCTGAATAGAACACAATGTGGCTTTATATATGTGGTAAATATCTGTGGTAAATATAAGTTTCAGTCCTTTTGATTGGTGGATAGACTGAGACATATATTTGCCATCTATGGCTTTTTGAAGTAGTATTAGGTGCCCACAGAATTTGATTATTTCTTAACGTTTTGTGCAAGAGAAGTGGGAGTGCTCAGTGACACATTTAGAAGTTCTCCTGCCAGAACTGGAAAAAGTGAACTTTTTCCAGTTCTGACGAAAGGTCATCGACCTGAACCGTTAACCCTGTTTCTCTCTCCACAGATGTTGCCTAACCTGCTGAGTATTTCCAGCATTTTCTGTTTTTATTTCAGATTTCCAGTATCCGCAGTATTTTGCTTTTGTAGAAGTTCTTCTGATTATCCTCACTCTATTACAAAATATTTTGAACATTTGCAGAAGAGATTAATGAAAGAATACTCTTTAGCAAGAGATATATTTAATCTGTCATGGAGATACCAAAAAATCTTACAGTTAATATTTATGCTGTTTTTTGTTTGGTGAACATGTTTGGTGTTAAATATAAGTCAAGCAAAAAGGGCTATCTTTAATTTTTTGAAGCATTTATCTGCATCACTTTAGGAAATGTTAAAAAGATTCTCTGTGCTTTCAATTCATTCTAAATCAGTATCAGGTAACTTTCATAGATGAGAAATGAGTAGGTAGCCATCATTCTCAGCCATGTACTGATGAATTAGATGCTTGTGAAATCTGTCTGTCATCTGAACAGTAAGTAACTGTGAGGCAGTAAAATTACAGAAAGTTATGAAAAATGTTGGGGGTGAAATATGTCTCGGGCAGTAGCGCATTGGCAGCCCATTTTACACTCCACACAAAGATAATCGGGCATAGTTTAAAATGGGCTGCCAATGCGCTATCGCCCATTTTGCATTATGCCCAAGACAAATTTCACCCCCATTCTAATTGTACTATCTTGCAATCAGGATTTGAATTGATTACTGAACTCTATTAATCAGGAATTCTGCAGGGGAGGAACAAGAATCAATTTAAACCTCAAGGTTTTATAATATTTAATCTGCAGAATAGTAATGAGATTATTGCCAGAACGATCAACTTTGGCAGGGGAGTAAAATGGGCAATATCGAATTGGCCCCCTGTTTTACATCTAGCCCAGTTCTCCTTTCCATTGAAGTCGATGGGAAATATTTTTTGTTATTAATTTAAAAGGTATGAAGCAAGCTTTCCAATGACTCAGTCGGTAAGTGCATTGTCCAATGTGCTGGAGTCAGATAGACCAGGGAAGTCATAGGTCCAGTCTGTGTTGACTTCTGCCACAAAAATTTCCCCAAGATTGCTGTCCTTGATGCCCATACAATGATTCCTTCTGGAAATTATCCATTGTATAATGTCGGGTGATCAGGCCTCACTGTGGTGCATCCCACTACCAAGTAGTTTGCCAATACTTACTATCTGGGCTAACACATGAAGAACACTCGCTTCAGTGAGATACGGCAATGTGAAAATTATAGGGAGGGTAAAGATATTGTAGCAACTGATACTTGATTTTTTTTTAAATGAATGAAAAATGTCAGTACTGGGAAATGGCAGAGTTTTCTGTTCTCTCTATGCACTGTCAACATCAAGCCCTACCAGGTCAGGTAGACCATGAATAGATGCAGAGTAAACCTCCTCTACTCTGCTCCAAGAATGGACTTCAACCTAAACCTCAGAAAAAACACCTCAACTGGATGGACAAATATTTTTCCACTTCCCACAGTAACAATTCTTGTAATATCTCCAAATAAGACTAACATTTTGTGTTGAGTTGGGGGTAGTTTTGTGCTGTGGACATACAGCCACCAGTGGTTTAGGAGTGCCTGAACTATTTCACATGGGTCTTTTACATCCAGCAAAGAAAGTCTAATCACATCCATCTGGTCTGGATTGAAACCCATGACTTAGAAGTGCAAATGCAATAGTATTAACCAGTGCACCATGCAGTCCATGGAGAATTCATTTATATATATATTTTTTTTTAAATTACTGTTTTACAAATGATCAGGCAGTGTAGATATTTTAGGAAGCAGATCGATTCACAAGAGACTAACGTTTCATTTGAAAAGGTGATGTGTTTGACAGTTATTGAAATCTAGCTATTGATTTCTGTTTTACTTTCTGGCAGCATTTCTCACTTTCTGCAATGATGTTAACAGATGAAGCAACGCATGGGCCCCGATAATAACTGCGAGGCGGGGAGGGAGCCGGGAAGGGGGTGGTGGGGGTTAAGATTTAGTGACCAGGAAACCTGGAAGTACTGGTTTCCCGATGGTCCTGCCGAATTCAACAGCAGGACCTGATTGAAATTTGTGACATGGATTTCCCAGCTGCAGCGAGCCAGATTGAACGACTGGCTGGGTGTTGGGTGGGAGGGCGGCCAGAGACCGGAGTGGAGGTAAGTCAGAAATTGAAAGGAGTGGGCGGGGGGGTGGGGGGTGGAATTGGCCATCATGGAGGGAGTGTCGGCCATTGGGGAGGGGGGGGGATTCGGGGGGAAGTTGAGGAGGGTGTTACAGATCACAGAGGGAGTTGGACATTGGGGGTGGAATTGCGGGAGCTGGGGGGGGGGAGAGACCGAACGCAAGGGGGATCCAATTCCAGGGGAGTCTGATCGCAGGGGGGGCGGGGTTGACCAATCCCAGCGGGGGTTGGCCAATCGCGGGGGGGGCGGAGTGTGACGATCGCAGGGGGGGAAGTGTGATGATCGCTGGGGGGGAGTGACGATCGCGGGGTGAGTGTGACGATTGCGGGGGGGGAGTGACGATCGCGGGTGGGGAGTGTTATGATCGCTGGGGGGGAGTGATGATCGCGGGGGGGACTGTGACGATCGCGGGGGGAGTGACGATCGTGGGGGGGGAGTGACGATCGCGGGGGGAGTGTGACGATCACGGGGGGGGAGTGTGACAATCACAGGGGGGGGAGTGACGATCGTGGGGGGGGAGTGACGATCGTGGGGGGGGGAGTGACGATCGCGGGGGGAGTGACGATCGTGGGGGGGTGAGTGTGACGATCGCGGGGGGGGGAGTGACGATCGCGGGGGGGAGTGACGATCGCGGGGGGGTGTGTGTGACGATCGTGGGGGGGGAGTGACGATCGCGGGGGGGGAGTGTGACGATTGCGGGGGGGAGTGACGATCGCGAGGGGGAGTGTGACGATCACGGGGGGGAGTGTGACAATCACAGGGGGGGAGTGACGATCGTGGGGGGGGAGTGACGATCGTGGGGGGGGAGTGACGATCGCGGGGGGGAGTGACGATCGCGGGGGAGTGAGTGTGACGATCGCGGGGGGGGAGTGATGATCGCGGGGGGGGAGTGACGATCGCGGGGGGGTGAGTGTGACGATCGTGGGGGGGGAGTGACGATCGCGGGGGGGTGAGTGTGACGATCGCGGGGGGGAGTGACGATCGCGGGGGGGAGTGTGACGATCGCGGGGGGGAGTGACGATCGCGGGGGGAGTGTGACGATCGCGGGGGGTGAGTGTGACGATCGTGGATGGAGAGTGACGATTGCGGGGGGGGAGTGTGATGATCGCGGGGGGGAGTGACGATCGCGGGGTGGAGTGACGATCGCGGGGGGGAGTGACGATCGCGGGGGGGGGAGTGTGACGATCGCGGGGGGGGAGTGTGATGATCGTGGGGGGAGTGTGACGATCGCGGGGGGTGAGTGTGACGATCGCGGGGGGTGAGTGATGATCGCGGGGGGGGGAGTGTGACGATCGCGGGGGGGGAGTGATGATCGCGGGGGGAGTGTGACGATTGCGGGGGGAGAGTGTGACGATCGTGGCGGGAGTGTGACGATCGCGGGGGGTGAGTGTGACGATCGTGGGGGGAGAGTGACGATCGCGGGAGGGGAGTGATGATCGCGGGGGGAGTGTGACGATCGCGGGGGGAGTGTAACGATCGCGGGGGGGTGAGTGTGACGATCGCGGAGGGGAGTGACGATCGCGGGGGGAAGTGTGACGATCGCGGGGGGGAGTGACGATCGCGGGGGGAGTGTGACGATCGCGGGGGGTGAGTGTGACGATCGTGGGGGGAGAGTGACGATTGCGGGGGAGGAGTGTGATGATCGCGGGGGGGAGTGACGATCGCGGGGGGGGGAGTGACGATCGCGGGGGGGGAGTGTGACGATCGCGGGGGGGGGAGTGTGATGATCGTGGGGGGAGTGTGACGATCGCGGGGGGTGAGTGTGACGATCGCGGGGGGTGAGTGATGATCGCGGGGGGGGAATGTGACGATCGCGGGGGGGGGAGTGATGATCGCGGGGGGGAGTGTGACGATTGCGGGGGGAGAGTGTGACGATCGTGGGGGGAGTGTGACGATCGCGGGGGGTGAGTGTGACGATCGTGGGGGGAGAGTGACGATCGCGGGGGGGGGAGTGATGATCGCGGGGGGAGTGTGACGATTGCGGGGGGTGAGTGTGACGATCGTGGGGGGAGAGTGACGATTGCGGGGGGGGAGTGATGATCGCGGGGGGGGAGTGACGATCGCGGGGGGGGAGTGACGATCGTGGGGGGGAGTGTGCGATCGCGGGGGGAGTTGTGACGATCGCGGGGGGGGAGTGTGACGATCGTGGGGGGGGAGTGTGACGATCGCGGGGGGGAGTGATGATCGCGGGGGGAGTGTGACGATTGCGGGGGGGGGAGTGTGACGATTGCGGGGGGGGGAGTGTGACGATCGCGGGGGGGGAGTGTGACGATCGCGGGGGGGGGGAGTGTGACGATCGCAGGGGGGGGAGTGACGATCGCGGGGGGGGAGTGTGACGATCGCGGGGGGGGGGCAGTGACGATCGCGGGGGGGAGTGTGACGATCGCGGGGGGGAGTGTGATGATCGCGGGGGGGGAGTGTGACGATCGCGGGGGGGGATTGACGATCGCGGGGGGGGAGTGACGATCGTGGGGTGAGTGTGACGATCGCGGGGGGGAGTGTGACGATCGCGGGGGGGGAGTGTGACGATCGCGGGGGGGGGAAGTGATGATCGCGGGGGGAGTGTGATGATCGCGGGGGGAGTGTGACGATCGCGGGGGGGGGAGTGTGACGATCGCGGGGGGGGAGTGTGACGATCGCGGGGGGGGAGAGTGACGATCGCGGGGGGGGAGTGTGACGATCGCGGGGGGGAGTGACGATCGCGGGGGGGGAGTGTGACGATCGCGGGGGGGAGTGACGATCGCGGGGGGGAGTGACGATCGCGGGGGGGAGTGACGATCGCGGGGGGGAGTGACGATCGCGGGGGGGAGTGTGATGATCGCGGGGGGGGGAGTGACGATCACGGGGGGGAGTGTGACGATCGCGCGGGGGGGGCTCGGCCGATCGCGGGGATGGGGGCTCGGCCGATCGCGGGGGGTGGGGTCTCGGTCAATCGCGGGGGGTGGGGTCTCGGTCGATCGCGGTGGGTGGGGTCTCGGTCAATCGCGGGGAGGGCAGGTGTTCGGTTGGTTGATCACGGTGGGGAGTTGGCCAATTTCGGTCGGCTGAATGCGGGGCGGGGGGGAGGGGGCGGGAGGTTAGTCGCCCGCCCCTCAACCTGACTCCATTGAAGGAGGGCATGTTGGTGACGGGTTCGGGTCAGGTTCCAGATTTTTGAATTTTTAACCTCCCCCTACCCGTTCCCGGGCTTGAAATTACCCCCGGGGTCCTCAAAACGCACAAAATATGCAAATTCTTGTAATGTAATTGAAAAGGTCTGAAAATGGTTTGTGAACAATGCAAACTTTATAAATATTTTGGAATTCCAAAAAAACTGCAGGTATAATCACCACATCGACAAATGTTGAAAACCGCAAAAAAACTTGAACACAGGGCTTAAAGAGTCTGGGTGAGGCACAAATCCTGTTCGAAATACTTTCGATTGCTACATTTTCTGCATTGAGAAGAGCAATGCTTCAGACAGAATTCCTTTAAAGATGTTTACAGGTATATTAATTAATCAGTATAAGGATATTCTTTGCGCTGGCGGGGTGGTGGTGGGGGGGCGCTGGTGGTCGGCCAATCGGATGGGAAGGCAGCCGGGGAGCGGAGCGGAAGTTAGGAATCCTTATATTTCATAGCCTTTAGCAGGCAGACTTCTGCTGGGGTCTTGGGAATTTCCCTTCAATGAATTTCAGAGAGTCCCTACTGCAGTTCAATGCTCCTGCCATGAAATATTTAACAAATGGCTTCCGCCATTAAAATCCATTGCCAATACCCAAGTACATCTTATTAGTATCCAATGCTCTCCCTCAACATAAAATATTGACACAATAGAATGAACCATTTCAATCTTAATAGCATGATTTTATAACCAGTCCCCACCCATGAACAGCCCAGTGTAGGAGGTAGGATAGTAAAGAACAGATTCTCTAAACTCTCCCCACAAATATGACGACACAATGGGGGGATATTTTTCAACACTCGTCACATACACACAT
Source organism: Squalus acanthias (assembly GCA_030390025.1). Classification (NCBI taxonomy): domain Eukaryota; kingdom Metazoa; phylum Chordata; class Chondrichthyes; order Squaliformes; family Squalidae; genus Squalus; species Squalus acanthias. The sequence continues at coordinate 127,387,280 of CM059429.1, forward strand.
TCATGTACATCGAAGATATACACCCCGCATACATACAAGACAGTATCCGACAAATGCACACACACACATCCCAAATGCATACACAGACACACACACAAAACGTGCATATAAATGTATACACACTGCAACACTCTACACATGCATGCAAATATATATACATCCCACACACAACCCCCCTAAACACACACTACACACGCATACACAAATACACACACACCCCAGACATACAAAAACTCACCTCAGACATACATACACTCACACCACACATATATAAAAAGAAAAGAGACTTGCAATATATAGTGCCTTTCATGATCACCGGATGTCCCAAAGCACTTTACAGCGAATTAATTACTCTTGAAGTGGAGTCACTGTTGTAATGTGGGAAACGTGGCAGCCAATTTGCGCACAGCAAGCTCCCACAAACAGCAATGTGATAATGACCAGATAATGTTGATTGTGGGATAAATATTGGCCAAGACACCAGGGATAACTCCCCTACTCTTCTTTGAAATAGTGCCATGGGATCTTTTACGTTCACCTGAGAGAGTAGACAGGGCCTTGGTTTAATGTCTCATCCGAAAGACGGCACCTCTGACAGTGCAGCACTCCCTCAGTACTGCACTGGGAGTGTCAGCCTTGATTTTTGTGCTCCAGTCTCTGGAGTGGGACTTGAACCCACAACCTTCTGACTCAGAGGCAAGGGTGCTAACAATTGAGCAACAGCTGACACAGATATACACACCTCAAACACATATAAAGACACACACACATACGTACATATGTACACACACCATGGAGAAACACTACATGTACAAACACATTACAAACATACCCACATCAAGCACATTTGACAAAAATACACACATATAAACACACATCCCACAAACGCAATTCAAACATTCAACATTCACACCTCCCCACACACCCACCCTTTTTTCCCAAGACATACTCTTGAAAATGTAAAATAAAAAGAAACTGAAAGCCACCCTTCCAAACTGTGAACTTGTTTCATGCAACAGCTACTGTGATTGTCTCTCAAGGGAATTTATTTTTTAAGAGGGTTTACCATAATAAGCTCAAAGTCAGATTTAAAAGAGCAAGCCTTTAGGATGGCAAATTAGCAGCACACGAATGGAAAGTTCACCACTTAAATGTCAAACGTCCATGGTTTCTAATTTATTCATCTTCATAATGGCTAAAGGTCTGTATCCCTTTCCTGATATAAAATATAATCCTCATCACCTGGTTCACTGCCTAATAAATAAATATGGAACAACCTTGTCTATTTACTTACGAATCATCCATAAAGTGTGACAAAATCATGATTTTATTGACCCTAACCTATTGTTGACAAATATATACTTTTTGATTGTGCATGAATCATCTACAAGTGGAAGAAATAATATAACCTCAAGAATCTAAGGGTTCATTCACACACCCACTCCAGAATCGCAGTGAAGCAATTTCTGCTTTGCTGCGATGCTGAAGAGCGTGTGTAAACAGAGACTATAGTACTTCTTTGGCTGTGAAACACTTTGGGATGTACTGAGGACATGAAAGGCGCTATACCAATGCAAGTCCTTTCTTTAATGCTAATGACCTTAGATTGCATTAAACTGCAGACATGCAACTCCAGTTCCCAGCACCTTTTTAAAAAAATGCATTCATGGGATGTGGGTGTCGCTCACCAAGGTCAGCATTTATTGCCCATCCCTAATTGCCCTTGACAAGTTGGTGGTGAGCCGCCTTCTTAAACTGCTGCATTCCGTGAGGTGAAGGTACTCCCACAGTGCTGTTAGAATGGGAGTTCCAGGATTTTCACTTAGCAACGATGAAACAGTGATATATGTCCAAATCAGGATGGTGAGTGACTTTGAGGGGAACTTGGAGGTACTGGTGTTCCCATGCGCCTGCTGCCCTTGTCCTTTAAATTGATAGACTTCGCAGATTTGGGAGCTGCTGTCGAAGATGCCTTGGCAAGTGCATTTTGTAGATGGTACACACTTCAGCTACAGTGCGCCGGTGGTGGAGGGAGTGAATGGTTAAGGTGGTGCCGATCAAGCCGGCGGCTTTGTCCTGGATGGTGTCGAGCTTCTTGAGCGTTGTTGCAGCTGCACCCATCCAGACAAGTGGAGAGTATTCCATCACACTCCTGGCTTGTGCCTCGTAGGTGGTGGAAATGCTTTGGGGAGTCAGGAGGTGAGACACTCGCTGCAGAATATCCAGCCTCTGATCTGCTCTTGTAGCCACAGTATTTATGTGGCTGGTCCAGTTAAGTTTTTGGTCAATGGTGACCCCCCAGGATGTTGATGGTGGGGGATTCGACGATGGTAATACTGTTGAATGTAAAGGGGAGGTGGTTAGACTTTCTCTTGTTGGAGATAGTCATTGCCTGGCAGTTCTGTGGTACAAATGTTACTTGCCACTTATCAGCCCAAGCCTGGATGTTGTCCATATCTTGCTGCATGCGGTCACAGACTTCTTCATTATTTAAGGAATTGTGAATGGAACTGAACACTGTATAATCATCAGCGAACATCCCCACTTCTGACCTTATGATGGAGGGAAGGGCATTGATGAAGCAGCTGAAGATGGCTGGGCCTAGGACATTGCCTTGAGGAACTCCTACAGTGATGTCCTGGGGCTGAAATGATTGGCCTCCAATGACCACAACCACCTTTCTTTGTGTTAGGTACGACTCCAGCCAGTGGAGAGTTTTCCCCCTAATCCCCATTGGCTGCTTGATGCCACACTCGGTCAAATGCTGCCTTTATGTCAAGGGCAGTCATTCTCACCTCAGCACTGGAATTCAGCTCCTTTGTCCATGTTTGGATCAAGACTGTAATCTCGCCTGGGTCAGCAAGGCGAGTAGTGGGTCTGCGGGGGTGAGAGGGATCAAAAAGTGCGCTGTGGAGGTGAGTGATGGGTGCAAGTGTGGAGAGGTAAGTATGAGAGGTGAGTGTAAAGTTTACTTACCTTTGTTTCTTCCTGCAGGCTTCAACGCTTGGGGATCCGGAGGTGCCTCATCTCAACGGCAGAGATGACAGAATGGCTGCTGCATTCTCAGATGCAGCAGCCATCTGATTTCTGCTGAGGAAAGAGGTTTGGTAAGCCTTCAGTACAAGGGCTCATCTTAGAACAGAGATTGTCAGTGTTTGACAGATTCTCAAAGGAAATTAAGGGAAAATAGAGTGGGTTGGACGTCGTTAGGGGCGGGACTGAAACCCGACAACCAGCAGTTCCGCCCCCAACGTGCCCCCATTGACAAAATCCAGCCCGTTAACTCCACAGCGTGCATGCGACATAAAGGGCGCCTGATTGACAGGCTGGCTTCCAGTCGTGCGGGGAACTCACACAAGGAGGCCACAGGACAAGGTAAGTGTTGGGCTCAGGATGGTGGAGGGGTGGGGTCCCCTCCCCCAGGGGTCAGATCCCGCGGGGGGGGGGGGAGTCCAATCCCCTGGGGCGGGGGGGGGGATCCGTTCCCCCAATGGGGTATGATCCACCGTGGGGTGGGTGGGTGAGATTGATCCCCGGGGGGTCTGACCCCAGGGCCGAGTCATGATCCCTGGGGGAGTGCTCCAGGCCCGGAGGGGTCTGATCCCTGCGGGGGTCAGATCCTTGACCCCAGGGAGGGGCAGGCTGATAGTGGGGGAAGCACTCCTGCTCCTCCCAGCTCACAAGCATTGCTCTCCGAGGCTGAGGCCGCCTCATTGCAGCCACCGGGAATCCTGAGCCCCGGGATCCCTGCAGTGAAACATGCAAAGCAGGTTAAAGTCGAAGCTTCAGGCCTCATTATAATATTTAAATTGCCAACCTGCCTCTTGGCAGTGGCTTGGCAGCCCACCCCCCACCCCCATACCTCCTGAGTGAAAGGTAAAAGTGGGCGGGTTAGGGTCGCAATTTACATTTGCACAACTTTCACTTCTGCCGACGCTCCCAACCCAGCCGTTCTTACCTGTGAAAATTGCAGCCCTTGTCTTTTGCACTCACATATTGGGATCCACCATCATTGAGGATGGGGATGTTCATGGGGCCTTCTCCTCCTGTTAGTTGTTTAATTGTTCACCCCCATTCACAACGGGATGAGTTATGATCTGACCCGTTGGTTGTGGGATCGCTTGGCTCCCAGGTTGGCACCTCATTTTCAGGCATGCCTGATGCTGCTCCTGTCATGCTCTTCTACACTCCTCATGGATCTAGGGTTGGTTACCTGGCTTGATGATAATGGTAAAGTGAGGGATATACTGGGCCATGAGGTTACAGATTGTGGTGGAATACAATTCTGCTGCTGCTGATGGCCCACAGCGCCTCTTGGATGCCCTAATGGTTTCACATCTAGACTGAAGATCGCAGACCGCACATTAATCGTGCTCTACTTCAACGTGGGTTCAGAGTAGAAAGGCAGCAAGTTAATGGATTGACATGATGACATCATCCTGTGATGACATCATAATTCTGCGAAGCTCCTCCCACCTGTTGCTAAAAGCACATTTTTATTTGTGAAAAGTATGGTTTTGCTCAAGTAACTTGCAAGCAGATTCTTTACATTACTGACAACATAGCTTTAAATATCAGGCTTTCTCTACTGATGAATGCATTCCAAGTGTCATGATGTCACCATGGTAACATCCTGACTGACCCTGTGGTATGTCTTTTTTGTGGACCACAGTGCTCTCTCTTTCTGATCCTGTAAATGCCTGTCGCATGCAATCAGCTCCCATAATATTCCCTTGTCTCATTGCAAATGAATATTACTTTTTAAATGGACATTTTGTTTTCTATGGAACCCATATGCATTTTATTTGTTCGCTAGTTGATCACATGCCTGTTGTCTGAGTGCAACCTCTCCCCGGAATTGCTGGAGTCGCTATGACAACTCAACTCTTGCACTGCTCTCGAGTGGAAACAGGCCCTCCCACAACTTACCCCCACTCCGAGCCAGCAGCAGTGTTATGCCAACTTAAAAGGTGGTTGGGCAGTTGAAAATAGCGTACATTTTTGGGTTCGGGCCTCCCGAAGCTGGCTTCGGGTGGATGGCATAACCATTCAGCTCACATCATGCCCGTTTCAGGCGGATGTCAAAAATTGACCCCCTAGACTCTAGAAGATACCACAAAATGAAGCAAATCCCTTCAATCCTCCTGAATTATCCACATAGACACTTGCTTCCTGTCTCACTGAAAAAGTCTCCTGGAACATCCCTGTCCTGTTTTGTTATTTAGATCAATTGTCTGGCTTTAATCATATAGTAAATAGAAAGTATATTGTATACTTTGCACATTTGAAGTCCATACTGTGGATAGCTGCCATATCCTGGTGCATCATTTTAAAACAGTCGTGTTGCTGTCACATCTTTAATATTGTCACTAAATCATACTACGTGCTGACAATTTGGTAAAACCTCCCTGGTGGTCTGACAAATCTCCCTGAAACCACAGCTTAACTCCCAGATGCTATCTTCTAAAAGTTAGAATGTAAATGGTTGTGATTTGTTTAATTAATGTTGTTAATGTTTCACAAGGCAAGTTGCAGCTCTGCAAAGGAAAGTGAAAATTGCTTCCATGGAAATTGCCAGAGCAGTGCACGTACACAGGGAAGAGTTTTGTCACAGCAATAAGAAAGAAAGTTTATATCGTGTCTTTCACATCCTCAGGACATCCCAAAGCACTTCACAGCCAATGAATTACTTTTCAACTGTAGTCACATGTTGTTTTGTAGGCAAATGTGGAAGACCCACAAACAGTGTATTAAATGAATGACCAGCCTATCTGTATTTTAATAATATTACTTGAGGGATGAATGTACTCAACTGAAGAGTCAGCCTAGATTATAAACTCAATTCCAGGACTGGGATTTAAACCCACAACATTTTGATTTAGAGGTGAGCGTGCTACCAAATTAGCACTCAAGGAAAATTAGAGTAGGCAAGCACGCAATCATATATTTGTACACAGTGATCTAAATTGGCCAATTCAACGTCTGTTCAGATAGAATTCAGTCCAACACATATTATTGCCTATGACCTTGCAGTTGTATGTATGGGAACAAATAATTGCCTACTAATCATCTAAGTTTAAATAAGTATGGTATATGTGACAGCCTTATTGTAAAAAATTGTCTCCAAGCAAAGAAATTGTACTTTCTGTGTAATTTAGATGAAATGTCTTGTTCTGTCACAATGTGATGATAATATGATTATTATAATGGATCCAACACAAGTAGTTAGGCTCCATGGAACAAAACATACAAAAATAAATTAAAAGACTTGAAAAGTATTTTTAAAAGACTTTGAGGGGAGCTTTCAACGCGCTCTCAACACTCGCCCGATGATGTCAGCACGAGACATGACCCCTTTTTGATGGGTGAGCTGCCAGCATGAATCACATTGGTGATTGGACAACTCGCCCATTGGGGGGAGGGATTTTGAGCGGACCTGATGTCAATTCCTGCTTGCATCTCTTAGTGGGGAGGTGCAGTGCTCATTGTGGAACTGAGCTGTAGCTGGTTTCTGTGTACTGGAAGACAGAAAATGTCTACTGGGAGCCCGCCCAAATTCTCCATCAATGCACTGGAGGCTTCAGCGGCGGAAATAAGAAGGAGGAGGGATGTCTTATTTCCAGAAGATGGGAGAAGGGTGCCCTGCCACATCGCCAATGCCCACAGTTTAATCCCTTGGACTTGGAAGCAATGTTCCCTCTAATATTGATTGGGCTGCGCGGCCCATTCAAATTCCAGCGCATGCGTGGTTTTCCATTTAAAAGCCAGTTACCCAGCTGTGCGCGACTTCCAGACCATTGCATGGCCACGTGGCCCCACAGCTTAATGGGAACATTGCTTGGAAGCCATGCAGAAAAATGTTCAATGATCTGATAGAGGCTGCTAAGGTAAGACTCCCATTCACAGTCTTATTGTCATTGTCGGCACAGCCCTGCAACACTTTACTGCAACAGCATCAGTGAAAATCTTGGCCTACCCCGCTTCACTTTCTCCTCATCGACTCATTGTGACACCCTTCACTGATGCCTGCAGTTGCTTTCACTTCCAAAGTCTTCCACTGCCACAGCTCTAATTAGTAATGTCCTCTCTTGCACACACCTGGTGCTTCTTTGTACTATACAATCTATTCTATCCTCACACACACATGTTCAGAACTCTTCAGCATGTCACAGGATATTTGGTTCTATAACCATTTCTCATCACTTAATTCTGATGTCACTCAATCTACATCACAGATTGGTGTTTCATTGGGCAAACACTCTTTTGCAACGATATACAATTGCCTCTAGCTTCTAACCATTTTCTGTATTTCCTCTTTCTAGGTCCTGATGAAGTCCCAGGTCCATTGGCAGTAGAGGAGGGAGAGTGCACTGCAACTGAAGATGCACCGTCACGTGATCTTAATGCTTGTAAGCACCAGCTCAGAAATTGTCACCTGGTGACCTTTCAATAGTGATTTAGAAGGGTCAGCAGTGGGTGATGCACCCATGGAGGCATGGCACTGATTGTTCCTCATCTCTACATCTGTGCTTGGGTTTCTGAGAGGTTTCAATAGACAAGTCTGGAGAGGATAGCCTTTGTTCCTAAGTATCCCGCTTCTCACCCGATGCTCGGGGTCAAAGAGAAGGGCAATTGAGGACTGGCGCAGGTTGAAGGCATCATGGCAGCTACCAGGAAACTTGGCACAGACCTGCATGTTGCACAGCCATGTCATCGTACACCAGCTGGACATTCAGTGATTCATGCAGACTCCAGCCTCTCCTACTAGAGCATGCAATGCTATGTGTGTGTAGTCGATGATGCCCTGCATCTGAGGGAGGTCTGCAATCCTGGCAAAGCCCAGAGGCCTGCATTTGGGAAGAATGTGAAGTCATAGTTTTAGCAAAGAGTGCATCTTAATTATGTTTTTATTTTGAGGATTGGTCCATTTTAATGCTTGCTATAGTTATCTGTCTGATGATAGAACAAACTGATAGTCATTAATTATCTTACCCATTGAATATCCATCATGCTGAATTAATGGTAGTTTGATTTGTTCATGTCATACTGCTCTGAAAATGAACAGGAATTTTTTGTCCTGTTATCTAACACGAAACAGAGCCTCATCCAGGAAGTTATTTGATACATATTTTTTGCCTCAGAATGCAAACAGTCAAAATGACAGCAGGGGAGTTTTTGCACTTGTACTTATGAATACTAAGTATGCAATTAATTTGTTATATATTATATGAGTTTAAGACAAAAGGGGCAATTTTAACCCTACCCACCTGGTGGAAATTGTCCAAGTTAAATTCACCTGCACTACTTACCCGCCCTGAAGCCGCTGGGAGCTGATAGATTCAGATTTTCACCTGGTCTCTTGAGCAGATGACAAGAATACCTGTCCAAAGCTGGTGGGATCCAGTATGCATATTGAGTCCCGACGACATCATCAGGTTGTAACTGCAATTTTTACTCGGTGGCCTGAATGGGAAGCGGCAGTGAGTTTCCCACCAGGCCAACCCAGCGGCGAAGAGGATCAGGGCCAGGAGAGGTAATTTATTAATTTTCTTTTTAACATTCCTTTTGAGGTGAGGTGGAGTTGGAGTCTTCATCCAGGCCCCACAAGGAAAGCTGAAGCCTCCTCAGCTGTGATCCGCCCCCCCCCCCCCCCCGTCAATCGTGGGAACCCCTGCGGGACAGCCCAGCAGCCGATCCAGCCAATCACCTGATGTCAACAGGCAGCCTACGGGTTACGTGATTTTCCATCGCTTCACACCGACTTCCCACCCGCAATGGGATTTAAATGATGCCTGGAAGTTAAAATGACCCTGGGCCTTATTTCTGGAGCTGCAGGAGAGTTCCTAACTCATGCCTCTGCTCACCTACTGAAAACTGGTTCACGGTTAAAATTGGGGCCATTGTATTTTTCTTCCATTGTTTCTTTTAATAGCATTTATTTCAAGAAACGTTGAGTATTTTTCCATCCATTTTCACAAATTTGATTCCCACATCACATCATTACAACTCTGTTCATGAGCAAAACTATTTTTGAAGAAAGCCAGAAAATGAACTTACCATCATCCCAAAATCACAATATGAAAGACAGTAGATTATATATTGGAAATTTGTTGCAAAATAAAGATACTTTCATCATAAAAACCAGAATGCAAACAGTCAAAATGACAGCAGGGGAGTTTTTGCACTTGTACAAACACATGAAGGAAGTTAGATTACTTCTGGAATAATAATGGGTGTCCCTTTACTAGAAATATGTGTTCTGCTTCTACTTTATATATTGTCCACCTGCCCCAAATGTCTTCATTATTGTGGCTTCCTTCCAATTTTCTGCTGAGTGGGTGTAAAACAGGATTAAAGCTCCTTGCACCCTAAAAAACCAACATCAATCCATGCTTTAATTATCAGGAGGTACATCACAGGTAAATGGAAAAAGAACAGTGACAGTTCTTCTAAGCAGAGTGGAGTTGGACTGAGTTGAGTTCAGTTGGGATACACTAGAACCAAATCTTTCATACCACTGTTCTGGATATTGAAACCAAGAGTCACAGGGTGCCAAGTGTTCATGAGATATATCTGTGACATCATGACAACACCGATATGATGTTTTAAAAAGGGTGCCAAGTGTTCATGAGATATATCTGTGACATCATGACAACACCGATATGATGTTTTAAAAATAATAATTTTGAAGAAAAAAATCATGATCATGCACAATGGTGGAGAAACAGTAACAATGACAGTGGGGTCTATAGCATCCACCATAAGCAATATAGAATCTGCTGAAAGCTTGCATTAAAAATTGCAGGAACTGAAGGCTAAGATGAGATTTGAAGGGTTTAGATAGAGTAAATAAAGAGAAACTGTTTCCAATGGTTGATAACCAGAGGGCACAGATTTAAGGTGATTGGCAAAAGAACTGGAGGCGACATGAGGAAAAACCTTTTTACGCAACAAGTGGTTAGGATTTGGAATGCACTGCCATATAGGGTGGTGGATACAGATTCAACAGTAGCCTTCTAAAGGGAATTGGATAAATACTTGCAGGAGAAAAAATTGCAGGGATATGGGGAAAGAGCGGGGGAGTGGGACTAACTGGATTGCTCTTCGAAACAGCTGGCACAGACTGGATGAGCCGAATGGCCTCCTTCTATGCTGTACTATTCTATGATTCTATGAAGCATCTGCTATAAGTATCATTGGCAGATTCTGAGGCTAGAAAATAGTTCAGAAGCTTCAATGTATTACATTCGTGGTAAAGAACAAGCTTGCTTTATCCTGAGATAGGGATGTGTAGGCGGACAGTTAAAGCCTCATTCTGGCACCACACCTTAGTTTATTCAGTAAACCCTAATCTTAACCCAGCTAAGAATTGCTTAGTCTCATTAAACAGATTCAAATGTCAGCTTTATGGTTTCTTCCAAATACACCATGCAGTAATTCAGTCTCATTCATACAATCATCGAGGTACATCTTGTTCTACAAATATTTAAATATCAGTTCAAGCAGCTTTCCTTGACAAGGAATTATGAATAAAAAACATTCAAAAAAAGGTTTATGAAATAAGAATGAAACAAGCAGCTTTGAAGGGTAAGAAGATGGATTTCATTAATTTACAATATTGATGTTTAAAATAATCCATTTATTGATTAGTGTAATGAATACATAACGTTTACTAAAGAAAGGCTTTTGGAATTTTATTGTTGTGGACTCTTAAAATTATTAAATAGCATTAACATCAGAAAAATATAACAGTAAATATGTAATTATTTTTGAAATACATCTTGCTTTTTCCCATTAAGAGTATACACCCTCTTATGAAGCTTTATTACCCTCTTTGTCCTCCTCATATTCTCCCTTTACTAGCACTGCCTGGGGGACACACCTTACAACAGCAGCATGCTTCCAAGTCTCCAATAATGTACGTCTTGGCTGTCTGCCAGAAGGCACACAACCAACTTTTCTTGCCCTCCCACAGGGAGGCGTCTGCCCTCAACTGGGATGTACCTTCCAATATAATTAGAAATCAGAGACATAAAATAGAGTTTATTGCAGTAGTAGTTTTTCCTTTTTATGACTACCTTTTCGGTGAAAGGTCGACTCTCCAGAATGGCCACCCAATGATGCATGATAGGGTGTGTATTATCTGTATATTTTATGTGAGGCTTATAGGCCTCAATGTCTAATTTTGGAAGATAGCAGCTGAAATACCTTACAAAAGAAAACACTGATTATAGTTCGTTATGCAAGAAAACAACAGATTTTACTTACAGGTAAAGTAACAAAGAGGAAATAAAATTGGAATAATTATTTTAAGATTGTTGAAAAAGTCTGACTCAATCCATGTGCGATGAAATGTCAGAAATGCCTCTCCCATTCAACCATGTACAGTACTGGTGATTGTTGAGGCTATGACAGAACCATATAGGCTTTGCTACAGATTGATATTAAGCCAGCTTCTTTTGTTGCATCGCAGCTTACTGCCATTGTATAAAATGTCATTTGTGCAGGAGAGAGGTGGGGCAAGGCAAGGAACAGTTCAGCAATTGATGTTTGTCTGCTTGTACCCCACATTCTGGTTCAAGTCGGCATTACCCACATGGCAAAAAAAACTAGTGAGGCATGGTTTCTTCTGCCTGTCAGTGGACCAAGGCTTCCTAGAATACTATTTAGGGATCAGCACTGGGTTTACAGCTTTGCAAGTGTTTAATGATTTCAATCCTAGCTGGACTTTAAGAGATTGAATGGCTTTCGGTACAGATTCCAATAACAAATATTTAATCTATTTCATCCTGATTAATTTAAAATATCATACAGAATAATACACCATGATAAATTGGAAACTAGATGATTTTCACTTTTGATTGGCTACACTAACACACAAAAGAAATCATGTATTTTTTTGCATGCAACATTTATATTTTAGTGTCTAACATGAGCACATATAAACAACATGTTAGGTCTATTGTGTAACAAAAGCTCATCACATCGCACAAAGGTTTACATCATCAGCATGATTCAGAAATGATGTAAATTCTCTAGAGGGCTGGTAACCCACTTTCTTCTAGATACAGAGAGCACTCCCTACATCCTCAGTCTTACAGGAATAACAATTACCCTGTAATGCAATTAAGATTGCCCAGAAGTCAGCCTTTTATTGTCTTTTTGGGCTCTCCTTTTGCAGCCATGTAATGAATGAATGGAAAACCTTTTTTTTGCTTAATCAAGCCTTCTTGCCTAGTTGCTAACAGATGACTGCAGATGTTAGGAACACTTAAAAATGCACTAGTCATCACTTTATTTGGGTACTTTGAACTATTACTGCTCCCCGCCCTAACATTTTTTTCTCTTTTTAAAGGCAGCAATCAAAAGGAATTTTCCAGTACAGAACAAAGCTTTCCTGCAAAGATGGATTGGCAATGCTTAGGACAGCTAAATGTTGGTTGAACATCTCAGCCACCTGAACTGAGTCCAGGCCAAACCATAGGGGATGAATTGAATTAAGAACTAATGAACGCACTGCTGTGCATTATTGATGATTAATAAATACTGGGATTAATTCAGGCATAAAGCAAAGACCAGTCACTCAGTGCACACTTTCTCTTTTATTGCAGTCGAAGCCTTTTTATGGGAGTATCCTGGCTAACAAAATACTCCCTTTTCAAATCGATTCTATTAATTAGCCAGTGTAGAATGCATGAGACAGAGTCAGTGCACACTCAAATGTTTAAATGCTCCTATTTAGCAGACGACCCATTAATTGGTGTATAATATTATTACATTTAAAAATACGTATATAATCCATTCCAGTTTTAAATTTATGTGTTTTTAAGAGAAGGCTTCTCTAACAATTTGCAATTCAGGCTTTGAAGGAAAGATTTATGAGGTTTGATATTTGTACAATAATGCATCTCTCTCAGCAAATCTGATTTCAGAGATATTATCATCTGAATTTAGGGGTGAGGTAATGGATGTACTTTAAACAACATTGACAGCATCAGACTCTAAATTTAATTTTATCTTATCCATCAGTTTAAAATAAATTGTACTATAATTCAATTATACCATTATGGGCTACATTGATTAATGAAACTTGTACATTCTAACAAATACATTTTTATTGAAAAGGGATCAGAAAACGACAATTCTGATCTGTAATCTGACTGAATCAGAATGTTCTATGCCGTTTAAATTGTAAGTTGAGCTTTTCAGGAATATCTCCCTTCACTTTCAGTACAATTACTGTAAACAAGATACAATAATTGGTTGTCATATGTGGCCATTATATCCACCAATCCTATAACTAGACTGAGACATATAAGGTTGTTGCTCATGCTGTGATCAGCCATTCAAATCCTCATTATAAAGTTGGCATTGGTCATCTGCCCACCAGATGCATTTTTTCCAAAATCTTATTGACCATACAATTTAATCAAAAATCATTGTTTCATATAACAGAATTACAGTAGAAATGTTTATCCTATGTCAAAAGCATATTAAGGTTTGAACATCTTTTCAAATGATATCATTGGCATTGTTCTTTGCATTGTTCAATTTATCTTTATCCCCTTTAAGATTTTTAGTGTTCAATTTTAAAGCATTTTTCTTTCATACACTAAGAATTGTAAACTATCCTATCTTAAAAAATACATTCAGCACACAAAGGCGAGTTAGGAAAGATTCCACCACAAGGACCAGTGCTCAGTGTTAGCTAGCCTTACATATTAGGTGCCACTCCCTAAACTGTACCTCTGCAGCCAACCCATATGATTATCACAGGCTGAAATTCCAGTGCAAGACTCGATTAATTAACTGACAAACTGGCCATTTTTTTTAAAATGTCTATTCATCCCTATCAACACACTAGCTCACTGTTGTAGTAACTGTTACTATATTTTTTGTTAATCCAGCAGCTTTGACCTTTGTGCATACCAGTGTGATTGTTTTAGGTAATTTTTCTCTAATTCATAGTTGTTTCAACTAAAATGTGATTTAAACTGGCCACTGGCTAAAATCCCACAGATTTAGCATTATGCTTGTTGAATATCAAACGAAAAGGCATTCTCGAATGAAGCACTGGCTGAATCCAAATGCTGTGCTGAACCTGATGCATTCAGGTATTTTAACTCTTTTAGCTGTAGAAAAAAATTCTTAAAATTCAGCAGTCATGAATTCAGAACCAAGCATGAATTGTAACAATATTCCAATTCCCAATTCATTGCAATCATTAAAAGATGAAATCATTCATCTGAAATAGATTTTATTATCAAAGCTTAAAAAATAAAACAAAGCACTATAACATACGAAGCATTATGTATTTCTTCCATTTCATATTTTAATCTTCAGTCAAGCAATGCTCAAACCCTTACATTTTCATGCAAACATCTCATGTCTTGAAGTCACAAAATTTTAAGTCAATCATTTTTTTAAATTCTAGATTTCAGACATTTATATTGCTAAGAGTATTTCAATTTCTACTTCTGAAAAAACAGATAACTGCAGAAATGTTGCTTCAAGAACTGAAAAAACAAAATTTTTTGTACCTGTTTAGTTCTTCTAATGCAGCACAACATGATTCCTGTATCCCTTTCTTTTTCTCTCCCTTCCTATTCTCTTTCTTGCTCCTCTCTCACTCCCTCTCTCCCTGTCTCTCACTCCCTCTCTCTCCCTCTCTTGCTCACACAGGCACTGCCGACAGCTGCACAGTCAACTGCTGCTGATCAGTATACTCTCCTACCAGTTCCCCCCCCCTCCCACCCACCCGTGCCACCACTCCCAGACAGCTCATTAAATATTAAGCATCTCTTCTGTACCCTCAGTGGCCACTGTCTAAGTGTGCACGTTTCTGGAGTATTAACAATTTAAGTACTGAATTTCTTTAAGCATCTTGTAGCACACATTCAGATATCTTGCCTAGTATTTATAACAAGGATACTCTGCACAGTCAGAATACCATATTAAAAGGCTAAATGGTAATACATTCATTAAGAACATTTCTTTATTAATAGTATTCTCATAAAAATAGGCAAAACATTTCATTTGCATTATATTTACTGAAATGGGGCCAAACTGCTACGAGAGCATCACATAATTAATGAAGTGATCTGCCACGCCCAAACTGTGGTGCTGTACATGGCTGGTATGACAAATTAAATTGATTTTACCCCTCTCATGAATAATGTAAATTGCAGGGATTGGGGCATTTCTTAACACTCTGCTTCATGAATGCATTTTTTTTTAACCCAGCTGCTGAACAGCAGAATGTGATTGGATCCAATAACGTCACCATATATTAACCCTTGTGATGCTGCAGGTTTTTAGCCTCCAACAAAGCAATCAATGTCTATGACATACAACAAAGAATAAAAAGGAATACATCAGATAATCCTTAATATTATTCCTAAAAAAAGGGCCCTCCACTAGTTTTTTACAGATTGACTACAAACCATAGCATAGCTACAGTAATATTTTATATTGCATTTAAAAAAATCATAGTATTCACAGAATAGAATCTCTTGCACCACTTGGTCAGTCCAACTCCATATCACAGCAAGAACATAAACATCAAACTGCATTAACTACACAAATTATTTTAAAATCAATCTAACTATGCTTATTAATTACTTTCTAACATAAAATATTGTGAATAAATCTGTAAACATGGAAGATTTAAAGTTCAGAGAAAGCAACTGAAGTGTCCATGATCGTTTAGTAATAAAATATAATAAAGATTATTATTTGGGAGTTAGATGTCACAAACGTTATTAGGTACTCCATGATGATTTATGAAATTTTACACAATTAGAATATTTTGTGGATAAAAGGGCAACCATTTTATATGAATTAACATGAGTTATGCAAAATGGAAATTCTTAGTGATAGTACGTGAAGGTTATGGCAAGCCACAATAAAGGTGGGGGGGTGGGGTGAGATGGCATTGGCCTGAAATGATTAGACTAAACACTAAACCTGGGATAGAATGATCAAATTAAACACTAAAACTGGGATAGAATGGGTTAGGTTAAATATAAACCTGGGATAGAATGATCAGATTAAACACTAAACCTGGAATAGAATGGGTTAGATTAAATATAAACCTGGGATAGAATGATCAGATTAAACACTAAAACTGGGATAGAATGATCAGATTAAACACTAAACCTGGGATGGAATGGGTTAGATTAAATATAAACCTGGGATCAAGTAAGTACATGGCTGTCCAGGGTAAAGTGGCAAGGTGTGCCGAGTGATCGTACATGAAGGTTATGACAAGTCACAATAAAGGGGGCAGGGGCGGTAACATATAGCATAAGAAGGCAATGACCTGAAGTGTAATCTTGTATGTTAATGTATACTGAGGATTGTCAGATGAGACGTTAAACCGAGGCCCTGTCTGCTCTCTCAGGTGGACGTAAAGATCGTATGGCACTATTTCAAAGAAGAGCAGAGGAGTTATCCCTGGTGTCCTGGCCAATATTTATCCCTCAAACAACATCGCTAAAACAGATTATCTGGTCATTATCACATTGCTGTTTGTGGGAGCTTGCTGTGCGCAAATTAACTGCTGCGTTTCCTACATTACAACAGTGACTACACTTCAAAAAGTACTTTGTTGGCTGTGAAGCGCTTTGGGATGTCCAGGGGTCGTGAAAGGCACTGTATAAATCTTTCTTTTCTTTATAGGGCTACCAGTAAAAGGGAGTAGCACATGAATATGGAAGAAGGTAATTCATTGCTGTTACTTCATGGCTAATTAAAAGGAAAGAACCATGATCAAGCAGGGACTCAATTTAGTTTCTAAATTACAGCCACCCAATTTATAAGTAAATGAAAGAATATAAAGTACTGATTGAGAATTATTTCTACTACTGGAACAAGTAAGAAATTGCCTGAAGAGAGTAAGAAGCAGCAGGTAGTTTTCAGAGGTGTGTGTGAATAGGGTGAAGTGCTGAGTGGCATCAGTTTTAGGATTGGTTGCATTATATTACGTTTATGTTGATGACTTGGATTAAGATGTTGAATGGAAACTGGTCAAATTCACAAACATCCGCAAAAAGCAGAACAAATCCAGTCCGGCCAATTACCGCCCCATCAGTCTTTTTTTCGTTTATGAGATGTGGGTGTCGCTGGCAAGGCCAGCATTTATTGCCCATACCTAATTGCCCTTGAGAAGGTGGTGGTGAGCTGCCTTCTTGAACCGCTGCAGTCCGTGTGGTGAAGGTACTCCCACAGTGCTGTTAGGGAGGGAGTTCCGGGATTTTGACCCAGCCATAATGAAGGATCGGCGATATACTTCTAAGTCAGGATGGTGTGTGACTTGAAGGCGAACTTGGAGGTGGTGGTGTTCCCATGCACCTGCTGCCCTTGTCCTTCTAGGTGGAAGAGGTCGTGGGTTTGGGAGGTGCTGCCAAAGAAGCCTTGGCGAGTTGCTGCAGTACATCTTGCAGATGGTACACACTGCAGCCACGGTGCGCCAATGGTGGAGGTAGTGAATGTTTAAGGTCCAGGACAAAGCAGCCCGCTTGATTGGCACCCCATCCACCACCTTAAACACTCACTCCCTCCACCACCGGCGTACCGTGGCTGCAGTGTGCACCATCTACAAGATGCACTGCAGCAACTTGCCAAGGTTTCTTCGGCAGCACCTCCCAAACCCGCGACCTCTTCCACCTAGAAGGACAAGGGCAGCAGGTGCATGGGAACACCACCACCTCCAAGTTTCCATCCAAGTCACACACCATCCTGTCTTAGAAGTATATCGCCGATCCTTCATCGTCGCTGGGTCAAAATCCTGGAACTCCCTCCCTAACAGCACTGTGGGAGTACCTTCACCACACGCACTGCAGCAGTTCAAGAAGGCGGCTCACCACCACCTTCTCAAGGGCAATTAGGGATGGGGAATTAGGGCTGGCCTTGCCAGCGACGCCCGCATCCCATAAACGAATATAAAAAAAAACACTAGATGGGGCAACCAATTCTGTGGAGGCAACTTGGGATCTTCAAACTGAGTTGGACAAAGTATGTAAGTGGGCAAAACAGTGGCAGATGAAATTTAGGCATAAGTAATGCGCATAGGAAGGAAAATGTCTAAGAATGAATGTTAAATGTATTGGAGTTAGTACTATTGGTGCTCAACATGTCCAAACAATGCAAAGCAACAAATCCACAAAACAAATGGAATATGTAATCACACAGCTAAAACGAGTACAACAACAACAACAACGTGCATTCATATAGCACCTTTAGCGTAATAAAACGTTCCAAAGCACTTCACAGGTGCATAATCAGACAAAAATTGACACTGAGCTAAAGAAGGAAACATTAGGACAGGTGACCAAAAATTAGTCAAAGAGGTAGGTTTCAAGCAGCGTCTTAAAGGAGGAGAGAGAGGTGGAGAGGTTTGGAGAAAGAATTCCAGAGCCTAAGGCCTGGATGGCTGAAGGAACGGCCACCAATGGTGGGACAAAGGAAATGGGGGATCCACAAGAGACCAGAGCTACAGAGGAACACCGAGTTCTTGGAGGGTTATAGGGCTGGAGGAGGTTACAGAGATAGCGAGGGGTGAGACCATGAAGGGGTTTGAACATGAGGATGAGAATTATAAATTCGAGGCATTGGTGGACTGGGAGCCAATGTAGGTCAGCGAGAAAAGGGGTGATGGGTGAATGGGACTTGCCGTTAGTTAGGACACGGGCAGCAGAGTTTTGGATGAGCTCAAGTTTATGGAGGGTTTATGTACCAATCAGAGAAACTCACACTCAAAACTGGACAGTTTTCTGATCAGATCATACCGCGAGCAATGTCTCCAGTTCTGCTCACCGAAATACATTAAGACATTCAAACCCTGCGGACTGTTCATGGAAGAACCATGAGACTGATACCTTTCATCCTTGAAAGGAAGTGACTGAAAGGTGATCTTATAAAGGAATAAAGATAGGAAATAGTATAAAAAACATTGACCTGTCAAAATAAAATGAAACAATACGATAAAGAGATACAGGTTCAAATTCGTAAATAGCAATTTTGAGACTGATGTCAGGAAGTTCTTCAAACAAAGAGTGATTAATACATGGAATGGAGTTTTGGGTGGGTAGTGAAGGTGAAAACTCTGGAATCATTTTAAAAACAGTTGGGCGCTGTACTTGGGCGGCTGCAGAATTTTTGTGGATGGATGTGTTAAGATAGGTTAAATGGCCATCCTCATCTGTATCTATCTTGTGAACTGATTTCAGAGTTCATAGTTCATGATTCCACTCATTGTTGTTTGATGTTACATCAATATAGAACAGGTGGACATGACATTGGATGATGAGATTAGTAATGAGATAATGGCATTTAAAATAAAAAGAGGAGATATATTAAACTAATCAAACGCAAAGAGGATAAAACCCCTAGATGGATTACATCTGCACATTTTAAAAGAATCTAGGGAAGAGATAGCAGAGGCATTACTACACATATTTAATAATTCGCTAGAAAAAGGTGTAGTGCCAGAGGACTGGCGGATAGCTAACATAATACCTATATTTAAGAAGGGAGATAGAACATGTCCAGGGAACTATAGACCAGTCAGCTTAACATCGGTGGTAGGAAAAATAACGGAATCCCTACTAAAGGAGAAAACAGAAGAACATCTGGAAACCAAAAATATAATAATGAATAGTCAGCATAGATTTCAAAAGGGAAAGTCTTGCTTGACTAACCTCATTGAAATTTTTAAAGAGGTAACAGAGAGAGTATATAAGGGTGATGCTGTAGATGTAATTTATCTAGATTTTCAAAAGGCTTTCGATAAGGTATCACGTAATAGAGTAATGAACAAGGTCAGAGAATGCGGAGTCAGGGGACAAGTAGCAGAATGGATTGCTGGCTGGCTTCAAGACAGAAAGCAGAGAGTAGGGGTAAAGGGTAGCTCTTCACAGTGGCAGAGGTGGGTAGACGTGTTCCACAAGGATCAGTGCTGGGACCACTGTTGTTCACAATTTATATTAACGATTTAGACTTCGGAATCAAAACTAAATTTCTAAATTTGCAGATGACACCAAATTGGTTGGGGGGGTAATCAATACTGAGGAGGATTGCAACAAATTACAGGAGGACATTAATAAACTTGCAGAATGGGCATATAATTGGCAAATTAATTTCAACACAGATAACATAGATACATAGAAAAATAGGAGCAGGAGTAGGCCATTCGGCCCTTTGTGCCTGCTCCGCCATTCAATATGATCATGGCTGATCCTTTATCTCAATACCCCTTGATGCCTTTTGTGTCTAGAAATCTATCTATCTCCTTCTTAAATATATTCAGTGACTTGGCCTCCACAGTCTTCTGTGGTAGAGAATTCCACAGGTTCACCACCCTCTGAGTGAAGAAATTTCTCCTCATCTCAGTCCTAAATGTCCTAACCCGTATCCTGAGACTGTGACCCCTCGTTCTAGACCCCCCAGCCAGGGGAAACATCCTCCCTGCATCCAGTCTGTCTAGCCCTGTCAGAATTTTATACGTTTCAATGATATCCCCTCTCACTCTTCTAAACTCTAGTGAATACAGGGCTACCCCACTAGTCCGCCTGCCACTCCGAAAAAGACCCATTTATTCCTACTCTCTGTTTCCTGTCTGTTAACCAATTTTCAATCCATGCCAGTATATTACCCCCAATCCCATGTGCTTTAATTTTGCACACTAACCTCTTATGTGGGACTTTATCAAAGGCCTTCTGAAAATCCAAATACACCACATCCACTGGTTCTCCCTTATCTATTCTATCAGTTACATCCTCAAAAAACTCCAGTAGCTTTGTCAAACATGATTTCCGTTTCATGAATCCATGTTGACTTTGTCTAATCCCGTTGATATTTTCTAAGTGTCCTGTTATCACATCCTTTATAATAGACTCTAGCATTTTCCCTACTACTGATGTTAGGCTAAATATGAGGTATTACATTTTGCTAGGAAGAATAAGGAGGTCACTTATTACTTGGAGGGTGCAAGTCTGGGTGGAGTAGAGGAGCAAAGGGAACTCGGAGTACAAATACACAAATCAGTAAAAGTAGCGACACAGGTTAACAAGGCCATAAAAAAAGCAAACCAAGCACTAGGGTTTATTTCTAAAGGGATAGAATTGAAAAGTAGGGAAGTTATGCTAAACTTGTATCGAACCTTGGTTAGACTACACTTGGAGTACTGCCTACAATTCTGGTCGCCATATTATAAAAAGGATATAGAGGCACTGGGGAGGGTGCGGAGAAGATTTACAAGGATGATACCTATCAGGAAAGGATGAACAGGCTGGGTCTCGTTTCTCTTGAAACTCCTGACTGACCGGTTTGGACACCATCCACACCTTTGATTGCCGTGATTATCTCTCTGCCGAGGTGTGATAAAGGGCAGTTGGAAAGATTAACTGTAATCATCTGGCAGTGTTCTCTGACTATATATGCTGTGCCTATATGCATCTCTTCACTTCACCTGACGAAGGAGCAGCGCTCCGAAAGCTTGTAATTTCAAATAAAGCTGTTGGACTATAACCTGGTGTTGTGCGACTTCTCACATTTGAAAGAAGAAGGCTGAGGGATGACCTAATAGAGGTCTTTAAAATTATGAAAGATTTTGATAGAGTAGATGCAAAGAGAGTGTTTCCACTTGTGGGGAAGAGCATAACTAGAGGCCATCAATATAAGATAGTCACCAAGAAATCAAATAGGGAATTCAGAAGAAACTTCTTTACGCAAAGAGTGGTGAGAATATGGAACTCGCTACCACAGGCAGTGGTTGAGGCGAATGGTATAGATGCATTTAAGGGGAGGCTAGACAAGCATATGAGGGAGAAGGGTTATGCGGATAGAGTTAGATGAGGGAAGACAGGAGGAGGCTTGAGTGGAGCATAAACGCCGGCATGGACTGGTTGGGCCGAATGGCCTGTTTCTGTGCTGTATATCCTGTGTAATCCTATGTAATATTTTAGAACCAACTGATAGGCTCTCTGCTTTCTTTTCAGTTTCTTCCTTTTCTGCCATATAGTGTGAATACACAATATAACAACATTGTATAATTTCAGGAGACAAATATAAATTGTTTGTAACTATTTAATTGGGACCTAGGCAATCACACCCTAAGAGTCAGAGTTAAAGCCATTAAAGCAAAAGTTGGTTTGGCTTGGTCCAAGTGAAACAGTACTTTATGTATCAACTTTGTTTTCTATCCCAGTAAAAATGATTTGGCAGACTGCATCTGGTTCCAGTGGACACAAATTCATTGCATAAACTGCCCATAATTTAACATAAATATCCACAAACTGTGTAAACTCATTGAAAGAAGTCGTAAGGATTCTGTAGGTCACTCGCTATATCTTTGCCATTTCACTACCTTCTGATCCATTCCATGTTTGTGTTGAGATCAGCGATAATATCTTCTGCAGTCACTCTTGAAGTCAGAGTCGAGTTTGGAATGCTGTTGGACAGTGGAAAAATGTTTACAAATGCTTGCTCTGAATCCAACTGGCTATCTATTGTGGTTTGGCACTGTTTGTACCACTATTGCAAAAGAAGGTTGCATTTCAATCATGGGATTTATATAATGGTGAAAATTTAAACAAATGCACAGGTATCCTATTCATTAAAGTTCTAAAATTGTAGCAATTCAGCCATCTTAAAAGTTAGCCTTTAGCCCTAATTTAAATAATCGTTTTATTTAAACAAAGGCAATTCAGATTTTTTTCAGGGTATAATGATTAATTTTTAATTTGCAGTTTACTTTTGATTTCTTGCTTTTTTGTCTCACCTCTCAATGTTATTGTAGTATTCTGCCGAAGGAATCCAGGTGAGTCAATTTGTGGAATCCTCTGGAGCCGTGAAGTTGTGCTGTCTGCTTGTCAGTAAAAGCTGGATAGCCAACTGAAATTGAGTGTGGGACAAATAATCTAGATTTGGCTTTTTCTTGAATGAGTTCAATCCACCAACTGCCCAGCTGGAAAAAGAGAAACCCGTTGCATTAAACTGGCATGTAGTATCCCAAGGACTGTATATATTTGGAAACATAATTATCTGGCGGGTATCACTTTACTGTTTCACCATGAAGTAGCTATCAGGGGATACTAGTTATAGGCATTCCCTAATATGCTACAGTGAATGTTATTGCTGAGTACAAATCCTGTTTGTGAATCTAATCCAAATGGATGGATGAAGATGTCTAGTCTGCCTTGCCTGATGGTCCTACATAAAATGAGTTTAGGTTAGTTTCAAACCAGTTATAGAATGATGCAGCACAGAAGGCCATCCAGGCATCGTGCCCACACCGGCCCTTTAGTAGAGCCATCCAATCAGTCCCACCCCCTCTGCTCTCTCCCCGTAGCCCCGCAAGCTCCTTCTCTTCAAGTATTTATCCAATTCCCTTTTGAAAGTTACTACTGAATCTGCTTCCATCACCCTTTCAGGCAGTGCATTCCAGATCACAACAGCTAAACAAATTCAAGATCATAACATGAAACAGTATGATTTGACATCAACTGGCCAATCTCATTCAAACATTATCTAAGTGTGGGAAATAGGAATGTGATACTATTGTAGTAGGAGGCTGTTGTTTTGATGGTTTGAGTAAGGTACATTGTTGGGACAGTGTAAAGAAGCTTCATGTAACTTCTTCTGCGCCTGGAAGAGCTTGAGGCTATCATTGGGTACAAAGAAAAAAGTTCCTCCTCCCAAAACTTTTATCCTTAACCTTAATGAACATAAAGTTTATGTACAGAAATTACAAAATGAAATTATTTAAGTGGTAGACTTCTTCACCAGCCGTACGTGTTGAGAACTGAAGGGGTTAAAAGTTAGATTAGCGGCTTAACTGACTAGCTGGCTGATGTAATAAAGGAGAAGTCTGGCAGAACAAAGACAGTGGAAAAAGCATATTACACGATGAATGGGGGTGTGAAAGAAGGCAAGGAGGCCATATATTGAACAATGGGCCGCCAATGTGATTTGTGAAGATGTGTTTAAGTGTACGAAATTGGATAAGAGCTAAAGAGTAGAACAATGGCAGATGTGGAAACAGGGCAAATGAGATAAACAAGATGTGTTTTGTGGAGATGTGATTAAGTGTACATGACTTGGACAATTAATTGGCCAAGTCCCGAAGATGTGAAGGAAACAAGATGTAAGATTGTATATAAACCAACTGCTCGAATGTAAAAATTAGACTCCCGTCTCAGCTCAGACTGAGAGGGCCTCTCCCTGCACGTGCTTGAATAAAGATCGCTTGGAACCAGTACACGCTCGTCTCCGTCTGCTTTAGGGCAGAGAGAAATCCCACAACAAGAACTATATTAGAAAAGCTCAAAGCTCTTACAGACAGAGAACGTAAAATAGAAGTAAATATGGTGCAGATTTTCCTGACTTTTTTACAGGTGCACAGGTCAAGAAAAAGGGGACAGAGATCCACTGCACCAGATCTCTGTACATTTTAATTGCCCCGGTATTGTCCCACATCTATGTTACTAACAGACACGTCCCTTTGGGACAGAACTGAACCCGTGCCTGAAATAGTTGCAGGCCCAATGAACCCTTGAAGATGAGGTGGGGGGTGTGGGGAGTGTTCTCAACCCTGCCATCTTAATTTAAAGTTAATGTAGCCATGGGGCAGCCAATCCCAGGGGTGCTCTGTCAAGCAGCCACTGGGGACTTGCAGTGGGACACGCCTCAGTTTGGGGAGCTTGAGGGGGCCTGGCATCCAGTTGTAGACAGTCTGAAAGTAAGTGGGCCTTTTTGTTTTAAATCAGCAGCCAGAAAGATCCAAGACTAACAGCCAGACACACAACTGCAGACCTCCAATTTCCTTTGCATTTTTCTAGCTCTAGGCCCTGCCAGGGGGGCAGGCATATGCCAGGAGTACTCCCGGGCCATGTTAATGGCGCGGGAGACTAGAATTGGCCACAGCTCGGCCTTGAAAGACACAGGGCACTTTGATTTCCTAATATGACTGATGAAGAATATACTAATATTAAAATTATTTTTCACATTGATGAAAAAAGTTGATTTTTTTTAAAACATGATATAAGAGGCTTTTCTGTCTGACTGTCTTGGTAATAATCAATTTTGAGCTGAAAAATTATAGGCTTCATCTACTAAGTAACCCAGAGTCTGGGCCTTCTCATTGCTGCTGCAGAGGTTCATTCTCAAGTGCAATAAATCACGATGACTGACTTTAACAGGGAGTTAGAATGACACGCTTTCAGTTTTTAAACTTAGCTTAAATCTGTCCCAGACAAAATAACAAAAGTTCCTAATGTCTGATGATTGTTAAGCAGTTCCCTATGAAAAGTTTAGTAGATATAAATTGAGAACACAAAATAATGAAATAACTGATAGTCTTACTCAGAGAGGTTGTATGGCTAAGCTGATGGTGTAGAAAGTTGAAACATCACACTGATATAGTAGAGAAGATAGTTTTCTGAATTTCAGATTCAATCCTGTTCTTTGGCCAATGTAATGGGAACTCCAAACCATGACTAACCTATTCTGTACATAACTACAGAACAACTATTTTTTTATTATTCATTCATGAAATGTGGGCGTCCCTGGCAAGGCCAGCATTTATTGCCCATCCCAAATTGCCCTTGAGAAGGTGGTGGTGAGCCACCTTCTTGAACCGCTGCAGTCCGTGTGGTGAAGGTACTCCCACAGTGCTGTTAGGTAGGGAGTTCCAGGATTTTGACCCAGTGACGATGAAGGAATGGCGATATACTTCTAAGTCAGGATGGTGTGTGACTTGGAGGGGAACTTGGAGGTGGTGGTGTTCCCATGCTTCTGCTGCCCATGTCCTTCTAGGTGGAAGAGGTCGTGGGTTTCGGAGGTGTTGTTGAAGAAGCCTTGGCAAGTTGCTGCAGTGCATCTTGTAGATGGTACACACTGTAGCCACGGTACGCCGGTGGTGGAGGGAGTGAATGTTTAAGGTGGTGGATGGTGTGCCAATCAAGTGGGCTGCTTTGTCCTGGATGGTTTCGAGCTTCTTGAGTGTTGTTGGACCTGCACCCATCCAGGCAAGAGAAGAGTATTCCATCACACTCCTTACTTGTGCCTTGTAGATGATGGAAAGGCTTTCAGGAGTCATGAGATGAGTCACTCGCCGCAGAATACCCAACCTCTGACCTGCTCTTATTGCCACGGTATTTAAGTGGCTGGTCCAGTTGAGTTTCTGGTCACTGGTGATCCCCAGGATGTTAATGGTGGGGGATTCGATGATGGTAATGCCATTGAATGTCAAGGGGAGGTAGTTAGACTTTCTCTTTTTGGAAATGGTCATTGCCTGGCAATTCTGTGCCGTGAATGTTACTTGCCACTTATCAGCTCAAACCTGAATGTTGTCCAGGTCTTGCTGCATGCGGCCATGGACTGCTTCATTATCTGAGGAGTTGCGAATCGAATTGAACACTGTGCAGTCATCAGCAAACGTCCCCATTTCTGACCTTATGATGGAGGGAAGGTCATTGATGAAGCAGCTGAAGATGGTTGGGCCTAGGACATTGCCCTGAGGAACTTCTGCAGTCATGTTCTGGGGCTGATAATGACCACAACCATCTTCCTTTGTGCTAGGTATGACTCCGGCCAGTGGAGAGTTTTCCCCCTGATTCCCATTGACTTCAGTTTTATTAGGGCTCCTTGATGCCACACTCAGTCAAATGCTGCCTTGATGTCAAGGGCAGTCACTCTCACCTCACCTCTGGAATTCAGCGCCTTTGTCCATGTTTGGACCAAGGCTGTAATGAGGTCGGGTGCCGAGTGGTCCTGGTGAAACCCAAACTGAGCATCAGTGAGCAGGTTATTGGTGAGTAAGTGCTGCTTGGTAGCAGTGTCGATGACACCTTCCATCACTTTGCTGATGATTGAGAGTAGGCTGATGGGGCGGTAATTGGCCAGATTGAATTTGTCCTGCTTTTTGTGGACAGGACATACCTGGGCAGTTTCCCTCATTTTCGGGTAGATACCAGTGTCATAGCTGTACTGGAACAGCTTGGCTAGAGGCGCAGCTAGTTCTGGAGCACAGATCTTCAGCACAACAGTCAGGATTTTGTCGGGGCCCATAGCCTTAGCTGTATCCAAGGTGCTCAGCCATTTCTTGATATCACTTATACTGGCACTACACACATAAAGAGAAAATCTTTCATTCTTTAGCACTGTTATTTTTTCACATTGCTGAACATAAGATGCATAAAAAGTGACAAAAAATGCCATATACTGTCACGGGTAATTGCACCATTTAATTCTGTACTGTGCTCACCAATATAATCCATTGACTATATAATCCAATATAATCAATGACTCTAGAACTAGAAAATTTCATTCACTTTGCTTCCAATTTCCACCCTTCCCTCACCTTCACATGGTCCATCTCTGACTCTTCCCTTCCCTTCCTCGACTTCTCTGTCTCCATCTCTGGGGATAGGCTATTGACAAACATTCACTACAAGCCCACTGACTCCCACAGCTACCTGGACTACACTTCCTCCCACCCCGCTTCCTGTAAGGACTCTATTCCATTCTCCCAGTTTCTCCGTCTCCGCCGCATCTGCTTTGACGATGCCACCTTCCATACTAGTGCTCCCGACATGTCTTTCTTTTTCCTCAACCGAGGATTCCCCTCTACTGTGGTTGACACGGCCCTTGATCGTGTCCGTTCTATTTCCCGCACTTCTGCTCTCACCCCTTCCCCTCCCTCCCGGAACCACGATAGAGTTCCCCTTTCACCCCACCAGCCTCCACATTCAACGGATCATCTTTTGTTTCTTAACTTGTCCCATTACCATCTCCTTTTGCCTTGCACCATCTCTTAATCTCTCAATGTCTCTTAATCTCTCCTGCCTTCCATCCTATCACAGACCTTCCCTTTTGTTCTTTCCTCCCCTCCCCCCTTTCCCTGCCCCTACACTTGCTTAAAAACCTGTTCCATCTCCAGCTATTTCCAGTTCTGACGAAGGGACCTCGACCTGAAACGTTAACTCTGTTTCTCTCTCCACGGATGCTGTCTGACCTGCTGAGTATTCCCAGCATTTTCTGTTTTTAATCCATTGACTTGTTCTTTTCATATGTCCTGTTTCAAAATTTATAATACAGTTTAATGGGTTTATGAAATGAGAGGTGATCTTTAAACTGTGTATATTATAATAAGCCTGTTCACTCTGGAATTCATTTTAGACTTTGCACATTTACATCATCTGTCAGTTAACTTCATTGGTGTTTTTTTAACAAATACTGATGTGGATGCCCATCACAGATCTGACTGGTGCCACATATTGCTTATTATAATTTAAAATGTTTCCAATCTATAAATGAATTTGATAGGGAATTACAGTATAAATGTGAATTAGAGAAAATAATTCACTATCTGAAAACGTAGAGTAAAAGATCAGCAAAAAGGTATATTTATTAAAATAGAAAGGTGTTGATTTGATTCACTGATGACCTCCTTAGTTATTTAATTTTTTGCCTTGATCCTCCTTTCATGACTTTTACTTGGTACAGCTCCAAGTTTGGAGGTAGACCTCCAGTGCCTTGTTCACGTGACTATTCCTCATGTGTGAACTTCGACAGCGAGGGATCTTTGAATGTGGAGGGTCAGCGTAGCCAAGCCCGATTTGGTGTTACCTGTATACAAGCACGTGTATTTCCAGCAGGAGGCACTGGGGAGCCATCAGCAGGGCACCTTGCCCAATGCTTCTCCTCCCTAGCCTGGAGCACTGATGCTAGTTGTGATGCCCCGACTCGCACCCAAGGTGAGATCAGAAAACTCAACACATTGTCATGTAATGTTGCATCCAGCAGGCAGGCCAGAAATTGGGGAAACATCATTGAAGATATTTGAGTTTAAATAGCAGTTACGGCAGAGATCTGAACTGAGGGCTTTTTGGATGGAAGTTTAACAGTCTGTCAAAAGAGCTATTTTAATTTCAAATTTGTCAAAAACTGTTGTTAAGCATTGAGATGATCATAAAATACTACTTACCTGGCCATTCAAATCCATTAATACATCATCAGTGAATTTCACAGTGATATTCAATTAGGAAAAAACTTCTAATATATTTATCCCTCCCTACTGGGGAATTTCTTCACTCAGAGGGTGGTGAACCTGTGGAACTCATTGCCACAGAGGGCAGTGTACGCCAGCTCATTAAATATATTTAAGAGGGAATTAGATATATTTCTACAGGCAAAAGGGGTTAAGGGTTACGGAGAGAAGGCGGGGACGGGATACTGAATTGGAGGATCAGCCATGATCTCATTAAATGGCGGAGCAGGCTCGAAGGGCCGGATGGCCTACTCCTGCTCCTATCTTCTATGTATATCTATGTATCTATGTACTTCATACCAAAATAATTGATAAATTAAATGGAATAATGGATTACTGATTAAAAAGAACCGTGTGATTTTAGGAAAGATAAAGTCCACAAGTCAGAAGATGAGTGGGTCACTTACTTCAATGAATAACTTGATTCGGGAAATATTAACTATGAATACATTTAAAAAGACAATGGCTTAAGCCATGTTACCTGATGGAAAATAAACCACTGCTTCACAAACCACCAAAATAAAATATGGCTTGTCATAATTCTTAAAGCCACAGCCACATCATTTGCTAACCATATTAAGATCCTGCTTAATCATCAGGTTCAGGGTTAATATAAATTAATCTAATGGGGTAATATGTTAATTCACTTAGCAAGCAGCCACTTAAATGAAATTGGTTGTATTGTGCCAGCCATAATGGATAGTAAATACAGAAAAATTTATTGTCAATTAATATGGCTGGAGTGCCTGATTTGCAAAGATTCTATGCTGATTTAATCATCTCAAGGTCCTCTTTCCAGAACAGAGGCCTTGCATTTAGACATCAGAGTCATTCATTGATATTTGTTCTAGACAGTGGCCCCAGTATGAGTTTGAAATAAGTTCCCAGAATGAAGAATTCTAAAGTTTAAAAAAGTACTTAGAGAATGTGACTTTGCCACCAATTAGTGCCCAATGACCAAACCATTGCTTAATACCGAGGAACTAGTTGCTAGTTAATAATGAAATGCTGGTAGTTTTGAAACCAATTACTCTTACTCTCTACGCAGAACAATGTTATACTTTACAGTGAATATCTCAGGACAGTACCAAATGAGTATTGTCATTTTAAGAAAAAATGTATTTCATTGGAACTCACAAACGTTTCTGTCAAAATAGTCAAAGGTTACGGATCAATAACTTGCCAATTACGATTAAAAACAATGATGTCATGTCAGGGTATATACTGTAAATGTGCACATGATTTCTCTGATAGAAATTTTCTGTAAATGAACAGTGGCTGTGATTAATTTATCAGAAATTTTCAATAATGAGTTAATCAATTCTGACTCATGGTTTTAAGTGAACACGTGTTAAACTACTATGCAGGATAAAGGCACGTTTCACATCCATTTTTTATAAAGGAAGTGCTGGACTTGCACAGCAGGTCAATCAGCATCTGCAAGAGAAAGAGGCCTTGAAATCGGAGAAGACCCGAAAACGGGCAGTGTCACGGGCTAGTGCTGTTTGCCTGTGCCTGTTCGAAGTGTCACGGGCTAGTGCTGTTTGCCTCTGCCTGTTCGAAGTGTCACGGGCTAGTGCTGTTTGCCTCTGCCTGTTCGAAGTGTCACGGGCTAGTGCTGTTTGCCTCTGCCTGTTCGAAGTGTCACGGGCTAGTGCTGTTTGCCTCTGCCTGTTCGAAGTGTCACGGGCTAGTGCTGTTTGCCTCTGCCTGTTCGAAGTGTCACGGGCTAGTGCTGTTTGCCTCTGCCTGTTCGAAGTGTCACGGGCTAGTGCTGTTTGCCTCTGCCTGTTCGAAGTGTCACGGGCTAGTGCTGTTTGCCTCTGCCTGTTCTAAGTGTCACGGGCTAGTGCTATTTGCCTGTGCCTGTTCGAAGTGTCACGGGCTAGTGCTGTTTGCCTCTGCCTGTTCGAAGTGGTGCTGTCAGCATACAAAATTTGTGCTGCCTGCTCATTATAATGATTGGAGCGCTGATCTCAGCACTAATCACGCTGCTGATTGGCTTAACACTCAATGCTGGGGTGGTGGGGCAATATCGGGTGCAGTCTAACAGCCAATACAGTTTGGCCTAGGCTCTCTGCACTACTTAAAGGGGAGGTGCTTTGTTGCAGAAGAACCTCACTCTCACTCTCACTCTGGAGCAAGCCATGGCACAACAACCTAGGGAATGAGCGAGAAGATTTTCAGATGCTGCACTGGAGGCTTAGGTCCTGGGGGTCCAACGAAGGCGGGCTGTCCTCTACCCACAAGGCCATTTGCAGAAGGTGTGGGAAGAGATTGCTGAATCCGTCACTGCCACCAGTGTGGTCCCAAGGACCTGAATCCACTGCTGAAAAATGTTTAATGACCTCACATGACTGGTCAAGGTGAGTGAAGGCTTCAGCAGATGCCATATCCCACCACCTGCCCCACAAGCCTCACACACTGCTCAATGCATCACACTCCCATCACTCACCTCCCAACAATCTCTAGCAATCACCACTCATACCTCACAATCATGGCTTCACTTCACCCTCACACACTTACCACTGCTGCAGCAATCACACCCACATCTCACACCTTGCACACACTGACAGCTATTCAACTATGGCAGGCACATCACCCAAACACATTGCAGTACACTCACTGACACACTTCTCTTTCTCTTGCAGGCCAAGGTGGCACATAACAGGAAGGAGCAACAGCAGATGGGAGATGGCCAAACCACAATAGAGAACTTGATGGACCTGGAGAAATCGTGCTTGAAATCATTGGAGGGGTAGTGACGGAGTCTGTGGCCAGCGGAGAAGTTGAAACCGTTGCTGATGATGGCGGTATGGGCATGTCTAATCCTTCTTCCCACATCCCACTTCCCCCTCATCCCACAATCTCATCTCACTTACAAGCTGCTGATGGTGTATGCATGGATATCTTGCTTTCCCCTCTCCCCTCACCACAACCCGATCCTTGTGCCTTTCTGCTTTCAGATACCCAAGAACTGCCAGCAGGCCAGCCTGTCCCTCATCTTGAACAAACTGAAGGAGGAGACGAACAAGGAGAAGAAGCGACACCGGCACTGCATTTGACACTCGCAGACACCAGCTTAGAAAATGGCACTGCGCGGAATGTAGAGGGTAGTATAGAGGTGGGATCTGCACCTGTTGAGTCACCAGGAAGGAGTGGGCTGCAGCCAACCAGAGCTCAAGTGCCAGCTCCCCGGAGGGTGAGTTCGCGCATGAGTTCTGCTCCAGAGGACTCAGATGATGACCTCGATGGGGCAGCCTTCAGAGCAAGGGTGATGGGCATGCACACAGAAATGCTAGGTGCAATGGCAAGCCTGTCAGAGAGCCTCTTGTCAGTGTCAAGGAGCATGGAGGAGTCCAGTTCCAACTTTGCACGGGGCTTTGCGTAGATCTTGGAGCTCATGATTTCCAGGATGGAAATGATGGACAACTTCAGGAGAGACCTTGTAGACCCACAGATGATGCTGAGTGTGATCCCAAGGATCTATCCTTGGCCCCCTCCTATTTCTCATCTACATGTTGCCCCTTGGCGACATCATCCGAAAACACTGCGTCAGTTTCCACATATACGCTGACAACACCCAGCTCTACCTCACTACCTCTTCTCTCGACCCCTCCACGGTCTCTAAATTTTTATTTTTTTACATTCGTTTTATGGGATGTGGGCATCGCTGGCAAGGCCAGCATTTATTGCCCATCCTTAGTTGCCCCTGCGAAGGTGGCGGTGAGCCGCCTTCTTGAACCACTGCAGTCTGTGTGGTGAAGGTACTCCCACAGTGCTGTTAGGTAGGGAGTTCCAGGATTTTGACCCAGTGACAATGAAGGATCGGCGATATACTTCTAAGTCAGGATGGTGTGTGACTTGGAGGGGAACTTGGACGTGGTGATGTTCCCATGCGCCTGCTGCCCTTGTACTTCTAGGTGGACGAGGTCGCGGGTTTGGGAGGTGTTGCTGAAGAAACCTTGGCGAGTTGCTGCAGTGCATCTTGTAGATGGTACACACTGCAGCCACGGTACGCCGGTGGTGGAGGGAGTGAATGTTTAAGGTGGTGGATGGGGTGCCAATCAAGTGGGCTGCTTTGTCCTGGATGGTGTCGAGCTTCTTGAGTGTTGTTGGAGCTGCACTCATCCAGGCAAGTGGAGAGCATTCCATCACACTCCTTACTTGTGCCTTGTAGATGGTGGAAAGGCTTAGGGGAGTCAGGAGGTGAGACACTCGCCACAGAATACCTAGCCTCTGACCTGCTCTTGTTGCCACAGTATTTATGTGGCTGGTCCAGTTAAGTTTCTGGTCAATGGTGACCCCCCAGGATGTTGATGGTGGTGATTAGGCGATGGTAATGCTGTTGAATGTCAAAGGGCGGTGGTTAGACTCTCGCTTGTTGGAGATAGTCATTACCTGGCACTTCTGTAGCTCGAATGTTACCTGCCACCTATCAGCCCAAGCCTGAGCGTCGTCCAGATCTTGTTGCATGTGGGCATGAACTGCTTCATTATCTGAGGAGTTATGAATGGTGCTGAACACTGTGCAATCATCCCCATTTCTGACCGTTATGTTGGAGGGAAGGTCATTGATGAAGCAGCTGAAGATGGTTGGGCCTAGGACACTGCCCTGAGGAACTCCTGCAGCGATGACCTGGGGCTGTGATGATTGACCTTTGTGCTAGGTATGACTCAGCCAGTGGAGCGTTTTCCCCCCCAATTCCCATTGACTTCAGTTTTACGAGGGCTCCTTGATGCCACATTTGGTCAAATGCTGCCTTGATGTCAAGGGCAGTCACCCTCACCTCACCTCTGGAATTCAGCTCCTTTGTCCATGTTTGGACCAAGGCTGTAATGAGGTCGGGAGCCGAGTGGTCTTGGTGGAACCCAAACTGGGCATCAGTGAGCAGGTTATTGGTGAGTAATTGCCGCTTGATAGCACTTTCGATGACACCTTCAATCACTTTGCTGATGATTGAGAGTAGACTGATGGGGCAGTAATTGGCCGGGTTGGATTTGTCCTGCTTTTTGTGGACAGGACATACCTGAGCAGTTTTCCACATTGTCGGATAGATGCCAGTGTTGTAGCTGTACTGGAACAGCTTGGCTAGAGACGTGGCTAGTTCTGGAGCACAAGTCTTCAGCACGATAGCCGAGACGTTGTTGGGGCCCATAGCCTTTGTTGTATCCAGTGTGCTCAGCCTATTCTTGATATCACATGGAGTGAATCGAATTGGCTGAAGATTGGCTTCTGTGATGGTGGGGACCTCAGGAATAGGCCGATATGAATCATCCACTCGGCACTTCTGGCTGAAGATGGTTGCAAACGCTTCAGCCTTGTCTTTTGCACTCACGTGCTGGGCTCCACCATCATTGAGGATGGGGATATTCATGGAGCCTCCTCCTCCCGTTAGTTGTTTAATGGTCCACCACCATTCACGACTGGATGTGGCAGGACTGCAGAGCTTTGATCTGATCCGTTGATTGTGGGATCGCTTAGCCCTGTCTATAGCATGCTGCTTCCGCTTTTTAGCATGCATGTAGTCCTGTGTTGCAGCTTCCCCAGGTTGGCACCTCATTTTTAGGTAGGCCTGATGCTGCTCCCAGCATGCTCTCCTACACTCCTTATTGAACCAGCGTTGGTACCCAGGCTTGGTGGTAATGGTAGAGTGAGGGATATGCCGGGCCATGAGGTTACAGATTGTGGTGGAATACAATTCTGCTGCTGCTGATGGCCCACAGCGCCTCATGGATGCCAAGTTTTGAGCTGCTAGGTCTGTCCTGAATCTATCACATTTAGCACGGTGGTAGTGTCACACAACACGATGGAGGGTGTCCTCAGTGTGAAGACGGGACTTCATCTCCACAATGACTGTGTGGTGGTCACTGCTACCATGGACAGATGAATCTGCGACAGGTAGATTGGTGAGGACGAGGTCAAGTAGGTTTTTCCCTCGTGTTGGTTCTCTCACCTGTCGCACCACCACTCGGCCAGCTCGGTCAGTAGTGGTGCTACCGAGCCACGCTTGGTGATTGTAAGGTGTTTGGTTTCCTCGTCCTTACAAGGTTTCTTTGACTCTGGGTTTTACAGGAACAAAATGGTAGACGACACAAAGGTTTAGCTTCAACCCAAAACTGTTAGTTTATTAAAACCAACAAAACACGGACAAAAACCTGTGGAGATTTGGCTGAAACTTACAATCAGCCATCCAGGCCGGTCGTTACCGTTGTGGATTGTCGGCCTGGATCGGAGATGACCTGTCCCCGTCCTCCTTTATCTGACTGCAGCTGCCTACACAGCGCAAACCCCTTGTAGAGTCAACTGATACTTACAATCACCCGTCCGGCTGGTCGTTGCCGATGTCGATTGCAGGCTAGGGGCTGGAGATGACCGTCTTCCCTTCCTTCTTACACCTGGCTGTAGTCAGAGCTAGCTTCCAAGAGCGCTTCTGAGCGAAAAGGAGAGAGAGCTGTGGTGTGTTTCCTTTTTACAGCTCTACCGTCACGCTTTTCCGAGTCTGGGCCTTCCCCCAACTCTTGTTTTCCAATACACACCTCGTAATCCAAACCACAGGATGTGTACAGGGCTGAGGGATGGAAGACAATTCCTTATCTTGTCTCTCCCGCCCTGTGATACATATTTAATGTGATTTAGTCTTACTGCTGATGTGTTTTGCCCAAGGTTAAAGTTTTTTCCAGGAAGTCCATTGTTCCAGCGTTGTCTTATCCATTGAAGAGCCATCGAAACCCATTAAAATACGAAGTCTCATTGTCTAAGGTTAAATCACTTATTCACCGTTAAAACACCTATCGAGACGCTCATTGTTTCAGTTAAACTCGGAGCATTGTCCAGATGTTAATTTTTCCCAACGAAACCAATCATGATTCAAGGCCTCACAGTTCAATGTCAATGTCCTTTTCAGAGTTAATCAAAGCTTTCATTGTCCAGTATCAATGTGTTCTCCAAGAACTGCAAACTTTAATGACTGGCACCTTTTCTGTGCCTTGAAGTTTAATTGTTTCATGCCCTTATGCTGGGGCCAAACTGTTCCATGAAACTTACATGATGGACATTGAAGTCCCCCTTGCTACTCTCAGTGCTTCTTCCAAGTGGTGTTCAACATGGAGCAGTACTGATTCATCAGCTGAGGGAGGGCAGTAGGTGGTAATCAGCAGGAGGTTTCTTTGCCCATGCTTAACCTGAAGCCATGAGACTTCATGGGGTCCGGAGTCAATGTTGAGGACTCCCAGGGCCACTTCTTCCCGACTGTATACCACTGTGCCACCACCAGTGGGACAGGACATACCCAGGGATGGTGATGGAGGAGTTTGGGACATTGGCTGTAAGGTATGATTCTGTGAGTATGACTATGTCAGGCTGTTGCTTGACTAGTCTGTGGGACAGCTCTCCCAATTTTGGCACAAGTCCCCAGATGTTGGTGAGGAGGACTTTGAAGGGTCGACTGGGCTGGGTGTGCCGTGTCCATAGCCGGTGCTGAGGTCGATGCCGGGTGGCCCGTCTGGTTTCATTCTTTTTATTGTTTTTCGAAGCGGTTTGTTACAACTTAGCAGCTTGCCAGACCATTTCAGAGGGCAGTTAAGAGTCAACCACATTGCTGTGGGTCTGGAGTCATGTATAGGCCAGACCAGGCAAGGACAGCAGATTTCCTTCCCTAAAGGACATTAGTGAACCAGATGGGTTTTTACGACAATCCGATAGTTTCATGATTACCATTACTGATACTAGTAATTATTCCAGATTTATTTAATTAACTGAATTTAAATTCCCCAGCTGCCGTGGCAGGATTTAAACTCACGTCTCTGGATCATTAGTCCAGGCCTCTGGATTACTAGCCCAGTGACATTACCACTACGCTACCATTCCCTGATTGTGCGAAATACAGTACTGGATGAGCAAAAATTTTCTCCAATTAAATATTGGGAAAACCAAAGCCTTTGTTTTCGGTCCCCGCCACAAACTCCGTTCCCTAGCCACTGACTCCATCCCTCTCCCTAACATCTGTCTGAGGCTGAACCACACTGTTCGCAACCTTGGTGTCATATTTGACCCTGAAATGTGCTTCCGACCACATATCCACAGCATAACTCAGAGAGTGGTGATTCACTCAGAGAGTGGTGAACCTGTGGAACTCATTGCCACAGAGGGCAGTGTACGCCAGCTCATTAAATATATTTAAGAGGGAATTAGATATATTTCTACAGGCAAAAGGGGTTAAGGGTTACGGAGAGAAGGCGGGGACGGGATACTGAATTGAAGGATCAGCCATGATCTCATTAAATGGCGGAGCAGGCTCGAAGGGCCGGATGGCCTACTCCTGCTCCTATCTTCTATGTATCTATGTATAACAAAGACCGCCTTCTTCCACCTCCGTAACATCGCCCGTCTCCGCCCTTGCCTCAGCTCATCCGCTGCTGAAACCCTCATCCATGCCTTTGTTACCTCTAGACTTGACTATTCCAACGCACTCCTGGCTGGCCTCCCACATTCCACCCTACGTAAACTTGAGGTCATCCAAAACTCGGCTGCCCGTGTTCTAACTCGCATCAAGTCCCGTTCACCCATCTCCCCTGTGCTCGCTGACCTACTTTGGCTCCCGGTTAAGCAGTGCCTCGATTTCAAAATTCTCATCCTTGTTTTCAAATCCCTCCATGGCCTCACCCCTTCCTATCTCTGTAATCTCCTTCAGCCCCACAACCCCCTGAGATATCTGTGCTCCTCTAATTCTACCCTCTTGAGCATCCCTGATTATAATCGCTCAACCATTGGTGGCCGTGCCTTCTGGTGCCTAGGCCCTAAGCTCTGGAATTCCCTCCCTGAACCTCTCCGCCTCGCTACCTCTCTTTCTTCCTTTAAGCTGCTCCTTAAAAGCTACCTGTTTGACCAAGCTTTTGGTCACCCGCCCTAATTTATCCTTCTGTGGCTCAGTTTCAAATTTTTTGTCTTACAATACTCCTGTGCAGCACCTTGGGACGTTTTATTACGTTAAAGGCGCTATATAAGTACAAGTTGTTGTTGTTATTGTGATGGGCGATCTTACAGCTTCCATTGCAACACAGGTGGAAACGCCTCAACGTCTCACTGCTGCAGTGGAAGCTCAGACTGCTGCCATCGTCGCTGGGTTTACGAGTCTCGAAAGGGGTTTGCAGGGTGTCGCAGCAGGCCAGCAATGTAGGAATGCTGAGGCACCGCCCCAGGGGAGTGGCAGTGGCTCCGTGGAGCAAGAACCTGCTGTGTTCTCTCAGGATGACAGCATTCCTACTCCACCACTGCCAATCCGCCATTGCCCTTGCTGCTGCCATTCAGCCAGCCAGCCCAGACTGCTACCGCCCATGCCGAGGTGGTGCAGCCTACAGCCGGGCCTTCTCGGCCCAGAGCTGCTCGAGGTCAACATGCAAGGCCATCTGCAGTCTCCCCCACGGAAAGTCAGCAGCCTTCCACCAGCCATGCTGCAGCCACTGGGGGAGCACTGCATTGGAGCACTAGAGTAGGTAAAGGCACACGAGCGACAAACACTAAGGGAATGCACACGGGTGAATAGATGATATTGTCACTTTGATTACTTTTGGATAAATTTGTGAATTTTGTTTGGAATGTTTGTTTTCTGGTGGCTCTCATTTCAGCTTTGTGCCCAGGAGGACGATGTGATGTTCCATGACAGAGGAATGGTAAGATGGGGAAATGGTGAGCAACGGGGATCTGGGGTTTCATTCACTAGAATTGGAGTCTGATGAGGTGTTCATGGACAGCCCATCCGGAATGGAGATTTCTGTCTGCATCCTCCCTCCCTCCTCCTCTTCCTCTTCCCCCTCCTCTCCCTCCTCCTCTTCCTGAGGTAATCCCTAGTGGCAAGGACTGTGCCTTCATGATGGTCAAGTTGTGGAGCATGCAGCAAAGCACCACAAAATGGGACACCCGCTCCGGCGGAGTCGTCAAGGCAGTGGAACCATTGCTTGAGCACCCCGATGGTCTGCTCGATGACGTTCCTGGTGGCAGCATGGCTCTCATTATATGAGTGCTGGCCACGAGTGGTGGGATTGCAGAGGGGAGTCATCAGCCAGGTGCAGAGCGGATAGCCCTTGTCTCCGAGCAGCCACCCTTGGATTTGACGTGGTGGCTGGAATATTGTTGGTACACCGGACTTGCGCAGGATGAAGACATCGTGACTGCTACCAGGACAGCGGGCATTCACCATCATGATGCGCTGGGCGTGGTCGCACAACAACTGCACATTAAGTGAGTGGTAACCTTTGTGGTTACGGAACTTCTCAGGATTGGTATACGGTGCCCGCAAAGCCACATGTGTGCAGCCGATGGTGCCAGGGGGAAGCCTGCTATCCTGACAAAGCCACATGCATGCTCGTCCCGCTTCTCGACATTGAAGTCCCTTCTCCTAGAGTACAGAGCCTCTGTGACCTCCCAGATGCAGCGAAGGACAGCAAACTGGGAGATGTTAGCTATGTCTCCTGCTCCAAACTGGAAGGATCCCCTGGCGAAGAAATTGAAGGCCACGGTGACCTTGAGGGCCACTGGCAGAGCCGTGGTCGCCCGGCTCAGAGGCTGCAGGTCTGGTTGCAGGAGGTGGCAGGGATCTGTGACCACCTCCTTGGAGAAGCGGAGCCTCCTAATACACTGCTCCTCGCTTAAGTGGAGGTAAGAGAAGTGCTCTCGGAAGACCCTAGGTGGATAAGGCCTCCTGCTGAGAGCCCTACTGGCCACCCTCCTCTTCCCTCTGCGAACATCTTCTCTTCTTCACTGCCTCCACTCCCAAAGATACTCGAGCGCGAGAGGGACTACAAGTAGAGACCCTATGACTGTGAGCAGAAGCCTTTAAATGAGAATCAAGGCATTCTCCACTTGCAGCAACACTCCCTGTGACCTCAGCATCTTTAAACAAGTTTAGAATGCTACAAGAGTTACAGAAACATAGACAGAGCCAGTCAAACTGAGAAACCATGTCAGCTGCAAGTTGTTGTTGAAGATCCCTTTAAATAGTGCAGCTCAGGGTTCCTTCCTGCTGCTGAACACTTAGTCAGCTGATCATGATTAATAGAGGGCGATAAGTGGAGCGGCAACGTCGGAAATGGCAGATCATGTGTCAAAACAGCGTTGCACACTAATTGACGTCACAATCTGCCCCATTTCCATTTCTTTAGCGAGCGCTGGCAACAGCAGCAATGTCGACCGCCCCAAAATGGCGGTCGCCGCAGGACCCACTGGAAGCAAGTCAGCCGCCATTTTTTTCGTCAAAACGAGCCTTAACGGTCGGCACTAAACCCCCGAATTTCTAGGCCAGATTGCCTTATACTTTCAGTGTGATCCTTCAGCAGAAATGTTTTGATGGAGCGATATATCTGATGTACAGCCTTTCTATCTTTTATAGTTGCTGACTAACCTACTATAAAAAATCATTTTCAGAATCTATTAAAAAATTATTATTTTCTAATAAATATTAAATTGTAATTTTTTTTAACATAATCCGAAAGATAATACACCAGTCAATCTATGTTCCAATTTTACATTTTTTTGTTGTTGTTGAGGACCTGATGCAGCCATCTAAATACTTAAATTAGCTTTCAAATGCTAGGGCATATTGTGGACTATTCACTAATTCTTTGCTATTCTCTTTTAATGCTCCAATTTGCTACACTGCCGGTATTTTGACAGTAGTGAAAAGGCACTCTCACTTACATGACGTTGTCTGATGATATTTAGCTGGAATTTTCATTTTTTTTGACATTCTGCTGTGATGTAGTGAATTATTTGAAGTATTTAACCTGACCACACGAGCGCCAAGGAAAACTTTTATGATGAAGAAATAGCAGCATATTTGTAAATGCTCATGTTGGCAAAAAATGATGTTGAGGAACATCAACATCTTTTCTTTTCTCTTCAATTTTCTCCCCTCCTCTTGTTCCACAGGCACTATGTGTCCTCCTGTACTTCACCCATTAGGCTGCTCTCTGCGTGTGAGCCTAGACAGTGACTGTTGTCGGATTATTTGAGTACAGATAACCAAGCCTAGTCCTGCCCTCACCTGACATTGACAACCTCAGACTTCCCAGTAAAGATCTAGGCCTGGAGATTCCGCTAGGAATTTTCTGCACAATTCGCCCAAAATTGGCCAAACCAGTGCAAAATATCAAGGACTTTTAATCGCAAATTATGTCCAGCGCAAATCGAGTGTCTGTGATCTTTTGCATTAGTTTAAAAAACAACGTGCTGGAAGCCGGCCCTTCCCAAAGAACTGGCCACCCCCCCAGATCGAATTAATCGCCATGGCGGGTTTCCGACAATTGTGTCCGTTTACGGGCCTTCGAAGAAGCTCTTAAAATTAAGCTGGCTTTTTTGGGAGCAAGGGCGCTAATAGGCACCTTATAAAAGCTTTTAAATATTTATTTTTTTAATTTACTAAGAAACGGACTTCTGTACTCCAATGTAACTAGTAAATGGCTCTGTATAATTTTTTTAAGTCATTTTCAGTTATTTAAAATCAGGTAACTCACAGGTGTTGGACCAGGCACTCTGATTAAAATGCTCATTTTTTTGTGATAAACCCATTTTCAGCTGTATTAATAAAACTGCACCAGGTTACCACTCTTTAAAATATATTAAGGAATATATTTAAATGCAAAAAAAAATTAAAAATTACTTTCTAAAACGCTGCCCGTTTGCTCTGGTTCATGGCAGATTTTATGTTTGCTGATATGCAAATGAGTTTGAGCGGTTATTTGAGCAAAAAAAAACTTCTGAAAACTAGCGCAATTTTGAGTGCAATTTGTGCTCTGATCACTGATTGTCCAAAATGGAAACTCTTGGCCCTGATGTTTTTCCCCTTATGTAAGAGTGTGGATGCCAGTTGTAGTGTCCTGACCGCCATCCAGGCTGAGATCAGTTAACTCAGCCCACACCAGGGCAGCACGGTGGCATAGTGGTTAGCACTGTTGCCTCACAGCGCCAGAGACCCGGGTTCAAATCCGGCCCCGGGTGACTGTCTGTGTGGAGTTTGCACATTCTCCCCGTGTCTGCGTGGGTTTCCTCCGGGTGCTGCGGTTTCCTCCCACAGTCCAAAGATGTGTGGCTTAGGTTAAATTGGCGATGATAAATTGACCCTTAGTGTTAGGGGGATTAAATACGTGGGGTTACGGGGATAGGGTGGGATATGTGTCGGTGCAGGCTCGATGGGCCGAAATGGCCTCTATCTGCATTGTGGGATTCTGTGAATCAAGCCTGCAATATTTGTGGTCTGAATGGCTCAGCACTGGACATCATTGCTTTTCAACAAGTTATTTGGCACACACAAAACTTGGAGAAAACACATGCCAATCATAATTTTGAAAATTGACATCATATTTGCATTTTCCAATGTTGTGTAAGTACAAAATATATTTCACATCATATATGTGAATTTTAAAATGTTCTATTCATTGCCCATGAAGGCATAAGATACAAATTTTCTCCTGTGGCTACCCATGCTGTGAATTCTAAGGCACTCGGGGAGGTGTTGGCAGTGTCTCAGGGAACGTGATGGAAAATTAGACAGCGTATATCATACTCATGCACCTTCAAGTTTCACAGCTTAAAAGAAAAAAGGAGAAAAGATTGTAATAAATAACCTTAAAAATTGGGTTAAACAAATTATTTTAGGCTGCATACACCTTATTTAAATCTAACTGGTGAGAATGGCACTTCTTAA
Organism: Squalus acanthias; assembly: GCA_030390025.1. NCBI lineage: Eukaryota > Metazoa > Chordata > Chondrichthyes > Squaliformes > Squalidae > Squalus > Squalus acanthias. The sequence goes on from CM059429.1 coordinate 127,430,029, forward strand.
GAGAATGGTGTCCATTTTGTTATTCTATGCAGCATGAATCTTAAAAGAATTCAAACAATTGTAATTTTTCAGTATCAATTACATGTTATCCTTGTTGCAAAGCTCCTGTAATTTGCATTAAGCCAATTGTAGTCATCTTAATGCTGAACATCTTGAAGGATCAATGTGTCTTTGTTTTTAAAAAAAGGTGTTGGCTGAACACTGAAGTTCTATTGTCAGCTGCATGTCTGATAATAAAAAAACTGCTTGGAAGGATACAGAAATACCGAATTACTGTGAACAGTGAGATAATTGTATGGGTTCCTTTTCCTGTTGATTTTAGAAATTATTTCTTTATTAATGGAACACTGCCAATATTTTTTTAGACTCATATTCTTAGTGCAAAAATGTTGCTTCAGCGCTCAGTATGTTGACTCTGCATGGCTGCACTGTACATCATACTGGTATCGCCATGGCAACTAGAAAAGAGAGCAGCTGCTGCTATGACAGCCAAGAGTTGGAAGATGAAGGAAGCAAGACTATATGAACATAAGACAAGTAACAGCTCTTAAACCCTTTTCAACGCTGTCATTTTTGCCCCTAACACATCAAAGAAAACAAAATTAGTTCAATAGCATATTAGAATCACAAGTTCAGCTGGATAAAAGGATGGAATTCTAAATATAGTGAAAACATATTGGAAATAGGTGAAAAGCAACAATCTGCAAAGGATCAAATTAGGGGAGAGCCTTCAAATCTCCCACTGGAGTAGTTGCCAAATGCAGACACTATGAATTGTGGGTAATGGAGCTGGTGGCGCTCGTGGAAGGAAGCCAAATGCAGTCTGATGCTAGGCATTTACATTTTTATCATGTACTCAGTTTTTTTTTTCAGGAAAACCTTTATCTTACTTCTGTTTAGCAGTAGGGAGAAGGTGTATGTTTGCAAGGAAATGGGGCATAATGTATCTATAAAAAGACATGGATTGTACTGATATAGTAAAAAGCAACAGGATACAACTCCACATCCACCACACTGGCTGCTGCTTCAAACTGATTAACCCTCTAAATCCGAGACAACTCTTAACTCCCCACCCCCCTCCCCCCCAATTTCAGAATGTTATACACATTAGTGGGAATTAGAGACTATTAGCATTTCATGAATTTCATATATCGACAACTGGAATTCTTCCAGCTGATATGTGTGAAGCAGTAAAATCATAATCTCAGCACTACACTGTTACAAGACTAACTAATGCGCTATATTTTTAAAAGGGAACGTTCCTAATTGGGATCAGCATGACTAGCTACCACTGAGCTAACTATTGGTGCTTTGTTTCTGAGGAGAGAGCAATAGTATTAATATGGAGCTGTAATTCCAGCCTCATCCTTATTGATTGTGTCTGAGAATAACAGCCTCAGCCTCAAGTCACCAACCTCACCATCTCACGAGGCAGCGTGCAGATGAAGTTATGCCACTTGCTTTAACAAAAAGATACAATCAAAATAGAAGTCTAGTTTCAAAGGTGTCAGCCGTGGCTCAGTGGTAGCCTTCTCACCTGAGTCAGAGGGTCATGGGTTCAAGCTCCACATACATAGAACCATAGAAAGTTACAGGACGGAAGGAGGCCATTTCGGCCCATTGTGTACGCGCCGGCCAACAAAGAGCTATCCAGCCTAATCCCACTTCCCAGCTCTTGGTCCGTAGCCCTGCAGGTTAGAGCATCCCAAGTGCACATCCAAGTACTTTTTAAATGTGGTTAGGGTTCCTGCCTCTACCACCCTTTCAGGCAGTGAGTTCCAGACCCCCACAACCCTCTGGGTGAAGAAATTTCCCCTCAAATCCCCTCTAAACCTTCCCCCAATTACTTTAAATCTGTGCCTCCTGGTTTTTGACCCCTCTGCTAAGGGAAATAGGTCCTTTCTATCCACTTTATCTATGCCCCTCATAATTTTATACACCTCAATAAGGTCTCCCCTCAGCCTCCTCTGTTCCAAGGAAAACAGACCCAACCTATCCAGTCTTTCCTCATAGCTAAGATTCTCTACTCCCAGCAACATCCTTGTAAATCTCCTCTGTCCCCTCTCTATTGCAATCACATCTTTCCTGTAATGTGGTGACCAGAACTGCACGCAGTACTCTAGCTGAGGCCTAACTAATGTTTTATACAGTTGATGCATAACCCCCCCTGTTCTTGTATTCTATGCCACGGCTAATAAAGGCAAGCATTCCGTATGCCTTCTTAACCACCTTATCAACTTGGCCTGCTACCTTCAGGGATCTGTGGACATGCACTCCAAGGTCCCTTTATTCCTCTACACTACTCATTGTCCTACCATTTAATGTGTATTCCCTTTCCTTGTTAGCCCTCCCCAAATGCATTATCTCACACTTCTCCGGATTGAATTCCATTTGCCACTGTTCTGCCCACCTGACCAATTTATTGATATCTTCCTGCAGTCTACAGCTTCCTTCTTCAGTATCAATCACACAGCCGATTTTAGTATCATCTGCAAACTTCTTAATCATACCCCCTATACTCAAGTCTAGATCATTGATGTATACCACAAAAAGCAAGGGACCTAGTACTGAGCCCTGTGGAACCCCACTGGAAACAGCCTTCCAGTCACAAAAACACCCATCAACCATTACCCTCTGCTTCCTGTCTCCGAGCCAGTTTTGAATCCAACTTGACACTTTGCCCTGGATCCCATGGGCTTTTAACTTCGTGACCAGTCTGCCATGTGGAACCTTATCAAAAGCCTTGCTAAAGTCCATATACACTACATCAAACACACTACCCTCATCTACCCTCCTTGTTACCTCCTCAAAAAATTCAATCAAGTTTGTCAGACACGACCTTCCCTTAACAAATCCATGCTGACTATCCTTGATTAATCCGTGCCTTTCTAAATGAAGATTTATCCTGTCCTTCAGAATTCTTTCCAATAATTTTCCCACCACCGAGGTTAGGCTGACTGGCCTGTAATTACTCGGTCTATCCTTTTCTCCCTTTTTAAACAAGAATACCACATTAGCAGTCCTCCAGTCCTCCGGCACCACACCTGAAGCCAGAGAGGATTGAAAAATGATGGTCAGGGCCTCTGCTATTTCCTCTTTTGCTTCGTTTAACAGCTGGGATACATTTCATCCAGGCCTGGGGATTTATCCACTTTTAAAGCTGCTAAACCCCTTAATACTTCCTCTCTCACTATGTTTATTTCTTCTAATATTTCACACTCCTCCCCCCCGATAGCAATGTCTGCTTCGCCCCTCTCCTTTGTGAAAACAGATGCAAAGTATTCATTAAGAACCCTACCTATGTCTCCCGCCTCCACACACAGATTACCCTCATGATCTCTAATAGGCCCTACCCTTTCTTTAGTTATCCTCTTACTCTGAATATATTTATAAAACATCTTTGGGTTTTCCTTGATTTTACTTGCCAAGAATTTTTCATGCTCTCTCTTTGCTTTCCTAATATTATTTTTAATTGCACCCCTGCACTTTCTGTACTCCTCTAAAGATTCTGGAGTTTTTAGCCCTCGTATCTGTCATACACCTCCCTTTTTTTCTTTATCCTACCCTGTTTGTCTCTAGACATCCAAGGGGCTCTAGATTTGTTAGTACTTGAACACATAATCTATGCTGATACTTCAGTGCCGTACTGAGGGAGTGCTGCACTGTCAGAGGTCCAATCTTTCATATGAGACACTAAACCAAGGCCCTGTCTTGCCTCAGGTGGATGTAAGAGATCATACGGCACTATTCAAAGAGATGGGGAATTCCTGGTGTCTTGGCCAACATTTGTCCCCCAACCAACATCACAGAAAAACACAGATTACCTGGTCATTATCTCATTGCTGCTTATAGGACTTGCTGTGGGCAAATTGGCTACTGTGTTTCCTTACATTACAACAGTGATTACACTTCAAAAGTACTTCATTGACTGTGAAGTGCTTTGGGATGTCCTGAGATCATGATCTCTCATGAAAGATATTACATAAATGCAAGTTCATTCTTTCTTTCCCACGGCATCTGTTCTTGTTTCCAGCTCGACCCTCTTCTCTCCATTTCTGAAAGTTGTGATTTATCCTGGGTAATGATTCCACAAGCAATTGCACCCTTCTGCTAGAAAGTGGCCATTCTTTATGAATTAGCTTAAGTAGTGAGTTTCAGCAGAATAATAACAATTGAGATATCATACATGAGCTGTTCTGTGGATAGTTGCATTTTCTTCTGCTTTTTATTTCTGATTTCCAATATCCATAGAAACATAGAAACATAGAAGATAGGAGCAGGAGTAGGCCATTCGGCCCCTCGAGCCTGCTCCGCCATTCGATGAGATCATGGCTCATCATCCAAACTCAGTACCCTGTACCTGCCTTCTCCCCATATCCCTTGATACCTTTAGCTTTAAGAAATATATCTAACTCATTCTTGAATATATTTAATGACTTGGCCTCAACTACCTTCTGTGGTAGAGAATACCACAGGTTCACCACTCTCTGGGTGAAGAAATTCTTCCTCATTTCTGTCCTAAATGGCTTACTCCTTATCCTCAGATTATGACCCCTGGTTCTGGACTCTCCGACCATCGGGAACATTCTTCCTGCATCTAGTTTGTCCAGACCTGTCAGAATTTTATATGTTTCGATGAGATCCCCTCTCATTCTTCTATACTCCAGCGAGTATAAGCCCAATCGACCCAATCTCTCCTCATATGTCATTCCTGCCATCCCAGGTATCAGCCTTGTGAATCTTCACTGTCCTAGGGGGAGTGTTTGCTAGTGCTGTTGGGGAGGGTTTAAACTGAAGTGGCAGGGGGTTGGGCACCTGAGCAGGGAGACAGAGGAAAGCGTGTCAGGAAGGGACAGAAGGTATGGAGTAAAAGGTAAAGTGTTAAAAAAGGAAAAAGCAGGAACTAAGTGTCACAAAACATATTTGAAAGTTCTTTATCTGAATGCACGTAGCATTCGTAACAAAATGGACGAGTTAACAGCACAAATAACTACGTATGGGTATGATCTTGTGGCCATTACAGAAACATGGCTGCAGGGTGACAACGACTGGGAACTAAATATGCCAGGGTATTTAACAATTAGGAAGGACAGGCAGGAAGGAAGGGGAGGTGGGGTGGCTATGTTAATAAAGGAAGGAATCACTGTAATACAGAGAAATGATATTGGGTCAAAGGATCATGATAATGAAACAGTTTGGGTGGAGATAAGGAATAATAAGGGGAAAAAACCACTAGTGGGAATAGTATATAGGCCTCCTAATAGTTGCAACTCTGCTGGAAGAAGTATTAATCAGGAAATAGTTGGGGCATGTAATAAGGGAACAGCTATAATTATGGGGGATTTTAACTATCATATTAACTGGACAAATCAAATTGGGCAGGGCAGCCTTGAGGAAGAGTTTATTGAGTGTATTAGGGATGGATTTCTTGAGCAGTATTTAACTGATCCTACAAGGGGGCAAGCAACCTTGGACCTGGTCCTGTGTAATGAGTCAGGATTAATTAATAATATCCTAGTTAAGGAACCCCTTGGAATGAGTGACCATAACATGGTTGAATTCCATATCCAATTAGAGGGTGAGAAGGTTGGTTCTCAAACAAGCGTACTGAGCTTGAATAAAGGAGACTATGATGGTATGAGAGCGGAATTGATTAAAGTGGACTGGGAAAATAGATTAAAGGGTAAGACGGTACATGAGCAGTACTTTCAAAAGAAATATATTCCACTGAGAAAAAAGGGTGTAAAAGAAATGACAGCCATCCGTGGCTAAGTAAAGAAATTAAGGATAGTATCCGACTAAAAACAAGGACATATAAGGTAGCCAAACTTAGTGGGAGGATAGAAGATTGGGAAGTCTTCAAAAGACAGCAAAAAGTAACTAAAGGATTGATTAAGAAAGGGAAGATAGATTATGAAAATAAATTAGCAAAAAATATAAAAACAGATAGCAAGAGTTTCTATAGTTATATTAAAAAAAAGGGTGGCTAAGGCAAACGTAGGTCCCTTAGAGGATGAGACCGGGAAATTAATGGTGGGAAACATGGAGATGGCAAAAATGCTGAACAAATATTTTGTTTCAGTCTTTACGGTAGAGGACCCTAGGAATATCCCAACACTGGACAAACATAGAAACATAGAAACATAGAATCTAGGAGCAGGAGTAGGCCATTCGGCCCGTCGAGCCTGCTCCACCATTCAATACGATCATGGCTGATCATCCAAATCCAGTACCCTGTCCCTGCTTTAATCCCCACAGTACACATATCCCACCCTACCCCCGTAACCCCACGTATTTAATTCCCCCTAACATATCCCATCCTATCCCCATAACCCCACATATTTAATCCCCCCTAACACTAAGGGTCAATTTATCATAGCCAAATCAACCTAACCCACACATTTTTGGACTGTGGGAGGAAACCGGAGCACCCGGAGGAAACCCACGCAGACACGGGGAGAATGTGCAAACTCCACACAGACAGTCACCCGAGGTCAGATTCGAACCCGGGTCCCTGGCGCTGTGAGGCACCACTGCTAACCACTATGCCACCGTGTTGCCCACAGGGGGCTCTAGGGGGGGAGGAGCTAAATACGATTAAAATCACTAAGGAATTGGTATTCAGTAAAATAATGGGACTCAAGGCGGATAAATACCCTGGACCTGATGGCTTACATCCTAGGGTCTTGAGGGAAGTGGCAGTAGGGATTGTGGATGCTTTGGTAATAATTTTCCAAAATTCCCTGGACTCAGCAAAGGTCCCGGCAGATTGGAAAACTGCTAATGTAACACCCTTATTTAAAAAGGGTAGTAGGCAGAAGGCTGGAAATTATAGACCAGTTAGCCTAACATCTGTGGTGGGTAAAATTTTGGAGTCTATTATTAAGGAGACAGTAACGGAACAATTAGATAAACATAATTTAATAGGACAAAGTCAGCATGGCTTTATGAAGGGGAAGTCATGTCTGACAAATTTGCTTGAGTTCTTTGAGGACATAACGTACAGGGTGGATAAAGAGGAACCAGAGGACGTAGTGTATTTAGACTTCCAGAAGGCATTCGACAAGGTGCCACATAAAAGATTATTGCTCAAGATAAAAAATCACTGGATTGGGGGTAATATTCTGGCATGGGTGGAGGATTGGTTATCTAACAGGAAGCAGAGAGTTGGATAAATGGTTCATTCTCGGACTGGCAACCAGTAGCCAGTGGTGTTCCGCAGGGGTCGGTGCTGGGTCCCCAACTCTTTACAATCTATATTAACGATTTGGAGGAGGGGACCGAGTGTAACATATCAAAGTTTGCAGATGATACAAAGATGGGAGGGAAAGTAGAAAGTGAGGAGGACATAAAAAACCTACAAGGGGATATAGACAGGCTGGGTGAGTGGGCGGAGATTTGGCAGATGTAATACAATATTGGAAAATGTGAGGTTATGCACTTTGGCAGGAAAAATCAGAGAGCAAGTTATTATCTTAATGGTGAGAAACTGGAAAGTACTGCAGTACAAAGGGATCTGGGGGTCCTAGTGCAAGAAAATCAAAACGTTAGTATGCAGGTGCAGCAGGTGATCAAGAAGGCCAATGGAATGTTGGCTTTTATTGCTAGGGGAATAGATTATAAAAACAGGGAGGTATTGCTGCAGTTATATAAGGTATTGGTGAGACCGCACCTGGAATACTGCATACAGTTTTGGTGTCCATACTTAAGAAAAGACATACTCGCTCTCGAGGCAGTACAAAGAAGGTTCACTCGGTTAATCCCGGGGATGAGGGGGTGGACATATGAGGAGAGGTTGAGTAGATTGGGACTCTACTCATTGGAGTTCAGAAGAATGAGAGGCGATCTTATTGAAACATATAAGATTGTGAAGGGGCTTGATCGGGTGGATGCGGTAAGGATGTTCCCAAGGATGGGTGAAACTAGAACTAGGGGGCATAATCTTAGAATAAGGGGCTGCTCTTTCAAAACTGAGATGAGGAGAAACTTCTTCACTCAGAGGGTAGTAGGTCTGTGGAATTTGCTGCCCCAGGAAGCTGTGGAAGCTACATCATTAAATAAATTTAAAATAGAAATAGATAGTTTCCTAGAGGTAAAGGGAATTAGGGGTTACGGTGAGTGGGCAGGAAATTGGACATGAGGCTGAGTTCGGATCGGTCAGGGCCCTGTGGGTGGCGGAGCGGGCCCAGGAGCTGAGTGGCCGGGTCCTGCTCCTACTTCTTGTGTTCTTTAGATTTGAGGTTAGGATCAGATCAGCCATGATCTTATTGAATGGCGGAGCAGGCTCGAGGGGCCGATTGGCCTACTCCTGCTCCTATTTCTTATGTTCTTATGTTCTTATTCGCTGAACTCCTTCCATGGCAAGAACATCCTTCCTCAGATAAGGCGACCAAAACTGCACACAGTACTCAAGGTGTGGTCTCACCAAGGCCCTGTACAACTGCAGCAGGACATCCCTGTTCCTGTACTCAAACCCTTTCGCTATGAAGGCCAACATACCATTTGCCTTCTTCACCGCCTGCTGCACCTGCATGCTTACTTTCAGCGACTGGTGCACAAGGACACCCAGGTCTTGTTGCACTTCCCCTTCTCCCAATCTATTGCCATTCAGATAATAGTCTGCCTTTCTGTTTTTGACACCAAAGTGGATACCCTCGCATTTATCCACGTTATATTGCATCTGCCACGCTTCTGCCCACTCACCCAACCTGTCCAAATCATCCACGGTTTTTCTTTTTATCTGTGGGTTGGCTGAATCCTCTGCTGAATTGTTGAAGTCAGCTAACTCAGCCCAGAGCAGGAACACTCCTGGGCATATGGTTCAGCACCACGTCACATGGTGCATTTACACACTGAGCTGTTGAGGACCATGATTCCATAACCATATGCCAAGGTGGAAATGAGCCGTCCGAATTGCCACCTTCACCTGACTCCCTTTCCTCCCTGGTGCTCTGACATGCTAACCTAAATGTTTAATGTAACTTGATTCATGTGTGTTAATTTGGTGTCTCTTATCTGCATTTAGGATGAATGCAGTAATATCAATAATAAAAATAAAATAAATTTCTGGGTCATGTGCTAGATGCTTAATATTGGTGTTAGAAGTCATTGGTGTTAGAAGTAATTGGGAAGAAACTCGACTCACGACCACCCGATTTGCATCTCAAATATGGGCAACCATCAGTTGAAAATTGGGAGACGGGGTTACCTCAGTTGCCTTTTAGTCATCCAAAGCCCGCCTGATGGAATATTCAGGCAGGCCTGAAACAGGCCTAAGGCTGCTTAAATAGGAAAATCAGAGTCAAACGCTGGTTGTAGGACCCCAGTTACAAAATTCAGGTATAAATAGGCAGAGTGTGCACCTTGCATGCTCCAACTGGTTGTACCAGGTGCTGAGCGGACTAACCAGTAGTTCTTAAAGGATCTACTAGAGGCTGTTTGAAAAACAACCCAGGTAATTTTCAGAATTTATTTGTCTGGGCCCAGAAGAAGCAAGAGTACTCCACCTTGGCCAAAATATTCCGCCCTTCTTCTGCCAGAGAGGCAAGTGAGTGGCCTTCTTTTTGACAGATTGCTGGCCTTTCGCGCTACCCTGATTAGAAGCAACGAGAATTCATTGCCGAATAAGAAATATACTACCTCCATTTATACTATTACATTTTTTAAATATGAATCTGTTGTTCGTTCTGTGTCGAGCTACCGTACCTTGGATATGTATCAGACAATGGCCACACCCCTCCAGTTCAGCCGTTATGCTCATTGCTGCGTATTATAAATACTTTTCTAGCAAATTGTGGCGTTAATTCATCACTGGAGGTTCGGGGAGCGCAACAGACCAACTTATGTCATTCGTCGCGAATATTGCCATTGCAGCAAATTCCGGGCCATTATTGTGTTGGCTCTTCTCATTTCCCAAGAAAAGAAAAGTTTGGCGAACTCTTTGTCATGAAGTCAGTTTCTCTTTCATTTTCTTGCTTTTCATGTGACTATTTTGGCTGGAGTAATCTGTATTTGTTAGGTTGCTGAATAAATGATTAAATTTAGAAGATCAAACATTCCTCAGCTTTGAAGATATTTCTGATTTTCATCTCCATTGACATCGAGATGCTGTTTCTGCGCAGCTTATGGAGGAGCGGCGCATCTCGGATAGCAACTTCCGGATTTTCACATTTAACTGCGCGTGTGCGCTCGCCGGAAGTTGCCGTCCGATTTGCGCATAAATAACAGTGAGCGCTGTTAGCCTCATCGTTATTTTCACAGCAAATTCTGGCCCAATATATAGTTCTATGGATTTTAATGTAGGCTGTCATCAAGCGCAAAAATCGCCCTGATATTGATCCTCACATATATAAGAGCATTTTTAAAACTTCCTCTAAAGAAAATATATTGGCTCTGAATTTCCCTGATGCCCATTGCGCTGTTGTTGCGCCAGCAAGTTATGACATTCACCAGCAGAGGAAGTTTCCTGGGTAAGTTAGTTTGCATATGAAGTGCTGTTAGTTCCGGTGTAACTGGGGGGTCATTTTGACTTTGGGCAATAGTCTAAAATGGGCAAAATCGATTTAACCACCCGTTATACTTCTCTCCCAATTTTAATTTCCATTGTGGGGCAGAGATGCATAACAGGCAGCTGAATCGATATCAGCCATTTTATACTATCGCCCAAAGTCAAAATGGCCTCTATTGAGATCTAAAAATGGGAGATGGTCCTGGCACTCACCGCCAACATCTCCTGCCATCCTGCCTCATTCTCCTCACCTTCACGTGCTGCCATTTCTCCTCCTTCATGAGGATGGTATAGAATCATAGAGTGTTCACAGAATCATAGAATGGTTACAGAATAGAAAGAGGCCATTCAGCCTGTCGAGCCTGTGCCGGCTCTCTGCAAGAGCACTTCAGCTTGTCCCACTCCCCCACCCTTTCCCCGTAGCCCTGCAATTTTTTTTCCTTCAGGTACTTATCCAATTCCCTTTTGAAAGCCACGATTGGGTCTGCCTCCACCACCCTTTCAGGCAGTGCATTCATAACCACTCACTGCATAAAAATGTTTTTCCTCAGGTCACCTTTGGTTCTTTTGCCAGTCACCTTAAATCTGTGTCCTCTGGTTCTCGACCCTTCTGCCAATGGGAACAGTTTCTCTCTATCTACACTGTCTGGACCCCTCATGATTTTGAATACCTCTATCAAATCTCCTCTCAATCTTCTCTGCTCTAAGGAGAACAACCCCAGCTTCTCTAGTCTATCCACGTAACTGAAGTCCCTTATCCCTGGACTCATTCTCGTAAATCTTTTCTGCACCCTCTCTAAGGCCTTCACATCCTTTCTAAAGTGTGGTGCCCAGAATTGGACACAATATTCAATACTCCAGTTGAGGCCGAACCAATGTTTATAAAGGTTCATAATAACTTCCTTGCTTTTGTACTCTATGGGGGCGATTTTCTGACGTCGGAGGAGGCGGGTTTGGAGGCGGGAAAGGCGGGAAAATCAGATTCAAAGAGGTCAGGTTCGGAACCCGCCTCCAACCCGCCTCCGCGGGATTTTGCCAGTGCCGCTTTTGGAAGTCGGGAAACGCTTCCGCCTCCAACTGGCCATTGTGCTATTAAAGATCTTTAAATGCTCATTAAGGGCCTCTCTAAGCCTACTTTGAGAGGCCCTCGTGATTTTTCCAGCTTTTCGGCGTGGTCCACGCAACTCCTGAACCACGCCAGGGTTGACTCGTGGGTGGCCTCCTCACTGCTGCAGGTCTAACAAGACATTGTTTATTGCAGCAAGGAATACTTGCAGGTGCCAGACCTTGGCTTTACAAGGTCTCTGAGCACTTTTAGAAGGCCTTCCGAAGTTGGAGGTGCTGCAGCTTGACTCCATCAACTGTGGGACCTCCTTGGAAGACCCTCTCCCTGCTTGCAATGAGCGCTTCCCCAAAGGAGGCATCTACAAGCAGCATGGGAACCATTCGTTTTCTTTCTGCATGGACCTCAGATGAGGATGAGGAGGAGGAGGAGGAGGAGAAGGTCAGAACGCCGGTGTATCGACCAGTGGCAGCGGCAGCACGCGAGCACATGGTTGCCCGGGATGCAAGGGATGAACTTATCCTGGCCAGATTTGCATAGGTTGCCCAAGTTGGCACATGTCCTTTGCTCCATCCTAGAACATCATTTACAATGGACATGACTCTCTGGCCTCCTTTCACTCAGGCCACCAACCTAACAACGCAAGTGTGGCTGTGCCCGCAATGTGGAGCTGCCTCAGGCGAAAGAACAGATGGCATAACGCCAACATTTTGGCTTCAAATCATTTTAATGCTTTCCAACAGGGATGACATTTCATCAATACACATAAACATTCACCCAATCTGCACACTGATCTGGAGGTTATATCCCTTGCCAGCTGTACCCACACAGCCTTGGTTTCTTTGGCAGGCCTCTTCCTCCGAGATGAGTGGAAGAGCACCTCCATTATAGCTGTCACCCCCTCCAACAACATTTGCAGCGCCTCATCCGAGAGCCTCGGGTAGGCCCTTGCCTTGGAATTGGACATAGTGGTTTCTCAAAAGATGTTGGAGGTGGTGCAGGAGACGCAGGAATGCTGTGGAATGAGCCAAGGGAGCAAGAAGCCATAAAATCAGACTGGAAAAGTGCTGTCAACAGAGGCGAGTTTCAGTCCCAAAACACTAATTGAGCAAGGGTCTCCCACACCTCTGAAATCAAGTGGCCAATCATGGGAAAATCGCAAATTTTTGAAACCTATCAGTGGAGGCGGATTTCAAACCCACCCAAACTGAAACCCGCTTCCATCTCGCCTCCAGTGGGAAAATCATCCCCTAAGCCTCTAGTTATGAAGCCCAGTATCCTGTATGCTTTTTTAACTGCATTCTCAACCTCCCCTGCCACCTTCAACAATTTGAGCACATATACCCCCAGGTCTCTTTGTTCATGCACCCCCTTTAGGATTGTACCCTTTAGTTTATTTTGCCTCTCCTCGTTCTTCCTACCAAAATGTATCACTTCGCACTTTTCTACGTTAAATTTCATCTGCCACGTGTCCGCCCATTCGACCAGCATGTCTATGTCTTCTTGAAGTCTATCACTATCCTCCTCGCTGTTCACTATACTTCCAAGTTATGTGTCATCTGCAAATTTTGAAATTGTGCCCTGTACACCCAAGTCCAAATCATTAATATATATCAAGAAAAGCAGTGGTACTAGTACTGACCCCTGGGGAACACCACTGTATACCTTCCTCCAGTCCGAAAAACAACCGTTCACCGCTACTCTCTTGTTTCCTGTCACTTAGCCAATTTCGTATCCATGCTGCCACTGTCCCTTTTATTCCATGGGCTTCAACTTTGCTGGCAAGCCTATTATGTGGCACTTTATCAAACGCCTTTTGGAAGTCCATGTGCACCACGTCAACTGCATTGCCCTCATCAACCCTTTCTGTTACCTCTTCAAAAAACTCGATCAAGTTAGTTAAACATGATTTGCCTTTAACAAATCCATGCTGGCTTTCCTTAATTAATCCACACTTGTCCAAGTGACCGTTAACTTTGTCCCTGATTATCGTTTCTAAAAGGTTCCCCACTACCAAGGTTAAACTGACTGGCCTGTAGTTTCTGGGTTTATCTTTACACTCTTTTTTGAACATTTGCAATTCTCCAGTCCTCTGGCACCACCCTCGTATCTAAGGAGGATTGGAAGATTATGGTCAGTACCTCTGTGATTTCCTCCCATGGGCAATGCCATACCTTCTCAAGTGTTGTTCTGAGCATGTGGGCAGGCTAAAGGGTGGGGATGTGTCGTAAAATTTAGAGGTGGACTGAGACTGTAGTGGTGGGGGGGTGGGGTGGGCACAAGTGCAAGTCTCAATGACCAAAGCTGAGAACAAAAACTGTAGAACCAGAAATTATCAAGCAAAGTTTGGAAACTCTTCAAAGCTCTCAAACTCTTAATTTCTGCCTAAATTAGGTGAAAATGGGACCAGCTGGTGGAGAAACAGCCTGGAGTTTGTGGGGGGAGGAGGGTAGGGAGAGAGAGAGAGACAGAGCGGAGAGAAGTGTTGTGCTGGGATGAAAGAGGGAATGGTGGCAGTGGACCGGGGCTCGAGGCGGGGAGAGTGGTGACCAGGGACTGCTGGAGTGGGGGGTGATGGGGTCAAGGGTTTCTGGCTCGTGGTGGGGGAGAGAGTGACATGGGGTCGGAGGAGGGGGAGACAGACAGTGGACTGGGAGTCAGGGGATGGGTACTCGGGGAGTGAGGGAGACTGGAGAATGATGGCTGGGAGATTGGAGCTCCATCAGGAGGAGAGAGGGAGTTTGAGAAATGGGTCGGGGTGAGCATGGGGCCCTGCATTTCCTATAGAGCTGGTTGTCGGGCTTCCCTCCCAGAGCCCTCCGATCTATTTGCCTTGTGCCAGGGATCATTCCTTCGGGACCCTGGAAGCTGCCTCCGAGCCCCCCGATTTTAATGGCCACTTCCTGAAGAATTTTTGGTTGTTTTGGTTGGGAAGTCAGCAATGGAAATAAAAAGAGGGAGAGATATATAACAAACAGCTGAATCAATATCACCTATTTTACACTATCACCCAAAGTCAAAATGGCCCCCTGTGGGTTTGGATTATCACTTGGATCTTAGAACCTGGCTGAAAGTGCAACTCATCTAAACCTTTAATAATTGTTTGAAAGCTGATTAACATGTAAATTAGTAGGAAACAGAGGCCTAGAAATTGGTTTGCCCCCAAAAACGGGCACGGGGATCGCATTCAGAGGAATGCAAGCAGCATGCGAGCTTTGTGCTGCCTGCTCAAGTTCATGCGAGGCGAGCACCACTTAAAGCTAGCCTGCACTACTTAAAGGCAGTCTGCATTTCTTAAAGGGGAGGTGCATTTTGCCTGCAGCAGCTCTATGAACTGGCAGGAGAAGACAGTGAACAACAATTAATGATGCCACAACAGGGGAGAGACCACTGTTCTCGGATGCAGCACTGGAGGCCTTGGTACATGAGATGGTTAGGAGGAGAGAGGTGATGTTTCCACAGGGAGCTAGGAAGCCCTCCAGGCAACAGTGTAAAGTGCATTGGGAGTAGGAAGCCGCTGTGGTGAATGCCGGCAGTTTAGCCCCGAGGATGTGGACGCAGTGCAGGAAGAAGTTTAATGACCTCACACGAGTGGGCAAGGTCAGTGAATTCATCTTCAAATGTGAAATCCCACCATCTGCACCATTAGCCTCTCACACTGCTCAATGCACCACACCCCCATCACTCACCTACCAACAATCTTTACCAAACACGACTCATACCTCACATTCATAGGCTTCACCTCACCCTCACACACTTAGCACTGCTGCAAGCTTCACACCCACATCTCACAGCTTGCACACACTGTCCGCTATTCAACCATGACAGGGACATCACCCAAAAACATCGCGCCACACTCACTGACACACATCCCTTTCTCTTGCAGGAAAAGGTGGCTTATACCCAGTGCCAGCAGTACCTAAACGATGAGAAAAAGCTCACCTGCATCACCTCACCCCCATGGAGGAGACGGTGCTATCCATTCTTGGGAAGGGCATCACTGAGCCTGTGGCCAGCAGTGGGGCTGAAAGAATATAATATGCCGGTTTCCTCATATGTAGTCCTCCTTCTCACATCCCTCTTCCCCCTCATCACACAATCTCTTCTGATTTACAAGCTGCACATGGTGTAAGCAGGCACCTCTTGCTTCCACCTGACCCACTTTCCCCTCATCACAACCCTACCCCTGTGCCTTTCTCATTACAGAGACCCAAGAAATCCAACCAGCCCAGCTAGTAGTGTAAGAAGAGGGAAAGGGCAGTGATGAAGAAGAAGAAACACCATCACTCGATCTGACACTCGCAGCCACCAGCTCAGATACTGGCACTGCACGTAATTTAGAGGGTAGCTTAGAGTTGGGATCTGCACGTGGTGAGTCACCGGGCACAAGTGGGCTGCAGCCGGGGCAGGGGGAAAGGGTGGCACAGGCACTAGGTCCCTGGACGGCGAGGTCGCACATGAGTTCTGCTGCAGACGACTCAGATGAGGACTTCAATGGGGCGGCCTACAGAAGTACGCTGATGGGTATGCACAACGAAATGCTTGGTGCATTGGCAGGCCTGCCAGAAAGCCTGAGTGCAATATCAAGGAGCATGGAGGAATCTGGCACCAACCTTGCACTGGGCTTTGCGCAGAGCTTGGAGCCCAGGATTTCTAGAATGGAAGGGGTGGGCAGATCCATTTGCGCACTTGTGGACCTAACCATGATGCAGCGTCTGATGGCTGATGTCTCGGCTTCTATTGGAGCACAAGCCCAAGCCACCCAACGTCTGAGTGTGCAGTTGATGGCATCCTGCACCATGGGTAAGCCTGCTATCCTAGTAAAGCCTCAACTCCATCCCGCAGCATGCTACCACCTCAGCAGAACCCCAGCCCGGCATGAGGTTGAAAAGGCCATCCGACAACTGAAGAACAACAAGGCCTCAGGAGCAGATGGAATCTCCGCCAAGGCGCTAAAACATGGCGGAGAAGCACTATTGGCGCGAATACATGAGCTCATTTCTCTTATTTGGAAGGAGGAGAGCATGCCAAGGGATCTCAAAGACGCTGTAATCGTGACCATCTTCAAGAAAGGTGACAAGTCTGATTGCGGTAATTACAGAGGAGCCTCCCTGCTGTCTGCCACAGGGAAAGTCATCATAAGAATCCTCCTCAATCGCCTTCTCCCAGTGGCTGAAGAGCTCCTCCCAGAGTCGCAATGCGGATTCCGCCCATTAAGGGGCACAATAGACATGATTTTCACCGCGTGTCAACTACAAGAGAAATGCAGGGAACAGCACCAACCGCTGTACATGGCCTTCTTTGACCTCACAATGGCCTTCAATACCATCAACCGTGAGGGATTATGGAGTGTCTCCTCAAATTCGGCTGCCCTCAAAAGTTTGTCACCAATCCTCCGCCTGCTTCATGACGACATGCAAGCCATGATCCTGACCAACAGATCCACCACAAACCCAATTCACGTATGGACCGAGGTCAAGCAAGGCTGTGTCATCGCACCAATGCTCTTCTCAATCTTCCTGGCTGCAATGCTCCATCTTACCTTCAGTAAGCTCCTCGCTGGAGTGGAGCTAATCTACAGAACAAATGGGAAACTGTTCAACCTCCGTCGCCTCCAGTCCAGATCCAAGGTTGTCCCATCCTCTGTCATCGAATTACAGTAGGCAGACAACGCTTGCGTCTGCGCTCACTCTGAGGTCGAACTCCAAACCATCGTCAACACCTTCACCGAAGCGTACGAGAGCATGGGCCTTACACTAAACATCCGTAAGACAAAAGTTCTCTACCAACCTGCCCCCGCCACACAGTACTGCTCCCTGATTATCAAAATCCATGACGAGGCCTTGGACAACGTGGATCACTTTTCATACCTCGGGAGCCTACTGTCAACAAGGGCAGATGTCGATGACGAAGTCCAACACCGCCTTCAGTGTGCCAGTGCAGCCTTCGGTCGCCCGAGGAAGAGAGTGTTTGAAGACTAGGACCTCAAACCCAGCACCAAGCTCATGGTCTACAGAGCAGTAGTGATACCCGCCCTCCTGTATGCTTCAGAGACATGGACCATGTACAGCAGGCACCTCAAAGCACTGGAGAGGTACCACCAACACTGCCTCCGCAAGATCCTGCAAATCCATTGGCAGGATAGGCACACCAACGTCAGTGTTCTCGCTCAGGCCAACATCCCCAGCATCGAAGCTTTGACCATGCTCGATCAGCTCCGATGGATGGGCCACATCGTCCGCATGCCCGATACGAGACTCACAAAACAAGCGCTCTACTCGGAGCTCCGACATGGCAAGGGAGCCCCAGGTGGGCAGAGGAAACGCTTCAAGGACACCCTCAAAGCCTCCTTGAAAAAGTGCAACATCCCTACCGACACCTGGGAATCCCTGGTCCAAGACCACACAAAGTGGAGGAGAAGCGCCGAACACCTCGAGTCTCTTCGCCGGGAGCAAGCGGAAGCCAAGCGCAAACAGCAGAAGGAGCGCACGTCAACCCAAGCACCCCACCCACCCGTCCCTTCAACCACTGTCTGCCCCACCTGTGACAGAGACTGTAGGTCCCGCACATTGGACTCATCAGTCACCTGAGAACTCATTTTTAGTGTGGAAGCAAGTTATCCTCGGTTCTGCGGGACTGCCTAAGAGAGGAAAGCCACGTACACGCTCTGTCTGCATCTCTCTGGTCAGAGAGAAGACAATTAATTCCCTTCTCCTGACATAAAGAGCATCTGTCATCTCTCTTATGCAGCAGTGGACATCATGGAAGATGTTACAGAATTCACCTGCTTCAGCCTGGAAGGATCCCGACATGAGGAAATTCAGGGCCACGGTCACCTTCACAGCCACTGGCAGTGCTGTCCTTGCCCTGGTGTGAGGCTGTAGGTCTGGTCGCAAGAGGTGACCTCCTTCATAAAGCGCAGACGCCTCACACACTGCTCCTGGCTCAGGCTGAGGTAAGAGAATTGCTCTCGGAAGATCCTAGGTGTGTAAGGCCTCCTGCTGAGATCCCTCCTCCCCCTCCTCCTCCTCCCTCTGCGAGAAGCTTGTCCTCATCCTTCGCTGCCTCTTCTCCATCTCCCTGTCATGCTGCAGGCCAAGGGGGATCACAACTGGAGTGCCCATGACCAGGAGCACGTGGTCTGACCAGAACCCTTGAAGTCAGTGCAAGGCCTTCTCCACTTGCAGCACCACTCCCTGTCACCTCACCAACTTTAAATAACTCTAGAAATTTACATAGAGCCAGTAGAAATTAACCAGCAACTAACCTGTAAGAAGGTGATGATCCCTTTAAATATCGCCAATAGGGGGTCCTAGGGGTTACCTAATAGAGATCTTTAAAATTATGAAAGGTTTTGATAGAATGTTTCCACTTGTGGGGAAGAGCATAACTAGAGGCCATCAATATAAGATAGTCACCAAGAAATCCAATAGGGAATTCAGAAGAAACTTCTTTACCCAGAGAGTGGTGAGAATGTGGAACTCGCTACCACAGGGAGTGGTTGAAGCGAATAGTATAGATACATTTAAGGGCAGGCTAGACAAGCATATGAGGGAGAAGGGAATAGAGGGTTATGCTGATAGATTTAGATGAGGAAAGACGGGAGGAGGCTCGTGTGGAGCATAAACGCCGGCATGGACTGGTTGGGCCGAATAGCCTGTTTTTGTGCCATATATCCTATGTAATCCTATGAACACCTGTTCAGCTGTGCGAGGTTAACACAGGGCGTTAGTTCCAGCGTTGAGGATGAAAATGATCTCGCTGGCGTCAAATCAGCGTTTCCCTACATACTTCAGATGCATGCTCCCAGTGTTGATGCTAACGCTGTCACCAAGATGGCGTCCGGCGCAGCACTCACCAGGAGTGTGCGCACGTGGCCGGACACCATTTTGGTCACAAAATGGCACCCGTAGCGCCTAAAATTCGGGTGCTACAGAGCCAAATTTTTTGCCCAGAATATTAATATTGTAATAGACTAAATATTGCCATCGTGTAGCAAATTAGCCTGCTACAGTAAGTTTTATACACATATATTAACTAGTTGCTTTCACATGTGTTTGTATCACTGCCTTGTTCGTGTGTCAAGGTCGGATGGAGTTAACTCTCTTAATATTGATAGCTGGTAAGTGTTGGAGAAAAACCTGACAAAATTTACATGGCTGAGTCACATTTCTTAGTTTGGTTACCATGACAATTGATGCTCTGGGTTTCCGGCCCAATATCTGATGGCCTAAGGGGTAGGAAAGAAACGTCTGTGCAGTCCAGAGCAAAGATCAGTCATTTTGGATGGGATTGAGCTCTGCCGAGCTATTCTTCAGACCTAACAAAGGGTTCAGAGTTTTATTTTTGCTCAGAGATGAATTCTGCAGCATACAGGAGTTAATTTCTCCCGGAGAGTGGCTAGGGCTAAATTCTCAACACTGTGAGCAAAACGTCAAATTATACTCATTGTAAATTTGGAAACAATGTATTAATTTCTTCTTTTGTGAAGCTTCTTGTGATCCTTTTCTATGTTAAAGGCACTATATAAATACAAGGTGTCATTATTAGCAACTTAGTTTCTGAGACTATTATTACATTTTACTGAACTATATGTTGATGAAAATACCATTGGTGTGAACCTGCATTTAATCACGTTCATAGACTGAATGACACTTGGTAGCGATGAGATATACGTTGTGCATCTCAAGTCATCAGTTGAGAGTAGAGGTTTGAATAGATTTTGGGGATTAGCGTGTGTGAGAATGGTTATGGAGGTAATTTATTATGCTGTTTAGAGCAGGATGTACCACTCAATCTCGCATGTGCCGTGAATGAAATGAAAATGATCATCACTGACTACATACCTGGAAAAATAATTAATTCCCAGCATTGTCATTCCTGATTTTGATGAGTACACTGCAAAGTAGGGAACTGCAAATTACGTTACAGTGTTCTGGCAGCACAATCTAATTCCAGTTAGAATGAGTCACTGCCAGCAAAGTGCCAGGACACTCTGTCTTGTGTGCCCTAAATGGAAATAGGTATGAGGATTTCCAATAAAAATAGATAACTAAAACAAAATGGAGCTTTGTTCAGTTTGGACATTAAATACTTCAGCAATTTCATTTTTATATTAGCAGTTCATTGTATCAGCACCTGCGAATGAAAATGCATAGCCCTTTTTGATATGGAGTGATATATTTTGAAAATATTAGATGTAGGATATTGGCTATGGATACAGATTGTAACATCATTGAGGTGCTCTGATGTATAATCCACTTGTTAGTAAAAATGGTTATGGAACATAAACCGCTGGATGCCAACTGGTCATGAATAGTCTATATTCCTTCAATTGTGGTTACCTGATATATATTCTGGTGATGTTAAAAATAATGAAGAATACACATTTTGATATTTATTTCTAAGACTAACACTGTTGCGATGTTGTTTCTGGGTAGTGTGCAGTCTGGAGCATGGATATGTTGTCACCTGCTGACCGGGTCTGTCCCCTTAAAGCTATTGCTCAAGTACTCCCTGTGGGAAAGTGGTCTAAATAGACACATCCTGAGGGGAATTAGAGGCTAATTATTGCTATTGTTAGAATTGTATCTAGGTTGACAGCTGCTTTGCTCCTGTCCTTGTTATCCAACAACCTCTGTGAGTTATCACAAGGCCAGTAAAAAAAACAGCAGGAAATATTTCTTTAAGCTTGTTCAGTTGTGACTCTAAAATAGCAGATCTCCCATGATGCTACTTATCACAAGTTGGATGATAGGCTGCTTTATAATGTTAGGAGAGTTATGCCATGTAATGTGCAAAGTAAGGTGTTAAGGTGGAGCTGTGTTACTTTAAGGCCTCAAAGTGCTGTTGCTATTAAGTAAACACAAAGTGAGATCCGGTCAGGTCAGGTCAATCAGTTTCAATAAGTTGTTAACTTCCAGTTTCCAGATCAACTGAATTTTTGTTTGAATATTATTTTGCATCTGTAACAAAGTGTGATGGCTGGTGTGTGACAGATCAGGTGTTAGACTTATTAAATATATATCTGTAACATATTAAAAGTTTTGCATATCGTATGCACTTCCTAATAGTGTCACACTTACTTTCTGCCATACTATTTCTGTCATGTTATTTGCCACACAATTTCTATCATGTATCAATTTTCCTATTTATTGCATTGAGCCGTTATTCAGTTTTGATTGAGCTATCCTCACTGAGTACCCACACTCAGTGGCATTCTCTTCTTCTTCTTCGGCAGTCCCTCGAAACCGAGGATGACTTGCTTCCACATTAAAAATGAGTTCTCAGGTGACTGATGCGTCCAATGTGGGACCTACAGTCTCTGTCACAGGTGGGGCAGATGGTGGTTGAAGGGGCGGGTGGGTGGGTTGACGTGCGCTCCTTGCGCTTGGCTTCCGCTTGCTCCCGGTGAAGAGACTCGAAGTGTTCAGCACCTTCCCGGATGCTTCTCCTCCACTTTGTGCGGTCTTGTCCAGGGATTCCCAGGTGTCAGTGGGGATGTTGCACTTTTTCCAGGAGGCTTTGAGGGTGTCCTTGAAGTGTTTCCTCTGCCCACCTGGGGCTCTCTTGTCGTGTCGGAGCTCCAAGTAGAGCGCTTGTTTTGGGAGTCTCATATCGGGCATGTGGACGATGTGACCTGTCCATCGGAGCTGACCGAGCGTGGTCAAAGCTTTGATGCTGGGGAATTGAGCAATTGTTTACTTACGTGTGATTGGCTGAGTTAGTCATGTGATCAACCTCAGGCCTGGACCTCCCAGTACAGCTCCATAGCTCCCAGGCTTGTCATAGCCATTGCGCGTACTTCCAGCTGCTACCTTCCTCCTCCACCTTCCGACCCCCCCGCCCCCATTACTGTTGCCATCTTCCCTCTGATGCTTTCTCTCTATCTGTTCCTCTGCCGCCACTCTCTCGCCCCCTTTCTCACAAATGTATCGGATCTGTCACTCAATGCTACAACTCTTTATGCAGGTTTTGCTTTCCTGCACTGAGCTGGGAAGCAGCACTGAGTTTTTTTTTTAAACACATTTTCTGTATTTGCTGAACCAGCAATTAAGTTTTTATGTTGTATAAGACTGGTAGTGGGTACTTATATGAAACCAGGGGAGGGGTCACTTATTTTCCATTCAGGCCCCAGATCCTGGAACTCTCCTCCAGTATTGTTGGACTCCGCTGCTTCATCTGTCCAATCTTGCCATGGCCCAGACAACCTTTCCCACGGCCGAAATATCCCAGAGCCCCACCGCACTGTGCTGCTATATCTGGGTCCCCCCAAATCCCGTCCCAGTGCTACCACACACCAGGAACCTGTCCCAAGTACTTCCAGATTTCAGGAACTTCATCAGTCTGCTAAGTCCACTCCCTAAAAACTGGCAAAGCACAAACCCTCCCAGTGCCTCAAAACCCACCGAACTATTGTAAAACCACAAAGTGTTCATTCTCTTAGTGCTGCTAAAATCCAGGACTGTCCTCTCTGTTGCAAAACCTCAGAATCACCGCCACAGTTGAGGCAATCTGCTGGACAGCAACCCCCCTCCCCCGTGCTACCAAAGTCCAGCCTCCCCACCCCGAACTCCATGAAAGCCCCTGCCCAGACCCATAGGCCTAAGCCGCAGATAAATTCTATCTTGCACTTGTTTTAAAATATGTAGGATATTAAAAATGGAGTACTCAGCCAAAGGACCACATAAGTAAAATCCAAATAAAACACAAACTTCTGCAACTGCTGGAAATCTGAAACAAAAACACACAGAATGTGATTCAGCAACTCTTGCGGATAGAAGAGACAAGTTAACATTTTGGGTGTAGAACCTTCTTCAAAACTGGGTCTCTATCCGAAACTTTTGGCTGTCTTGGACCCAGTACAGGGCTCTTATTGCGAGCAACTCTTCCCCTCCAGCCATGACCTGGCTCCTGAGATGGCCTTATACGGGTGTCAGGACTTGAGAACTTAAGTTACATTTATCAAAATATGACCCTGTCGGATGGGACTTTCTTGGCACTTACTATACTGCTATATTTCCAAAAAAAACCTTGAGCTGATAGATGTGAGGACCTTATCTAGATAGAGTGAGGGTATAAATATGGAATTATGTTTTAGTTCTGAAAGCAAATATAACAAAAACATAGCGTAGATTTAGCACTCTGCCAATATTTTATTGCACCTGCAAGATGTCTAAAATAAGATTTATGTCTTTAATTTGAAAGCCGTTATCTCTTTTGCACTTCAGTCAAGAGTAAAGTCACTCAATCCATTTGAACACTGACTTTCTTTTGCAACTTGCTTTATATGTTATATGTAAAAGAATTTTGAAAGCAGTAACATTAATTGACAATTATGCACATTCTTTTTTGTTCATGATTAATAGTAAAGGGGTATGGATGGGACTATGAAATTGAATAAGTAATATTTAATCAATAGTTGACTAGTATTTAAAATTCCAGTGAATCTGTTTGGCCAATTTATTTTCCCACTATGCAGGCAGTCCTTATTTGTCAGTGAATAATTACATGCTATGTCCAACATCTGATTACTGATTCAATAGTTGCTGGTACTGCATGAGCATGTAAGGCTGGACCAAGATGACTGAACACCCAATGTTTACTCTCCAAACACAATGAACAATTCCAGCACAGTCATTAATTGTATCTGGGATGAAAACGTTATCATGAGCCATATTTTACTGTGTTCGTTAATTTTATCGAAAAAGTAAACATGCGTAAATAGTGATGCAATACCAATAGAAAGCACAAGTGGGCTAGTTCCATGCTTAAGGCTGCTTTAGATGTCAGCCTTGGCTCAGTGGTAGCACTCTCACCTCTGAGTCAGAAGGTTCTGGGTTCAAGCACCACTGTAGAGACTTAAGCACATAATCTAGGCTGAAGCTTCAATGCACTACTAACAGAGGTGCTGACTTTTGAATGAGACGTTAAACCAAGACCCCATCTCCCCTCTCAGGTGAACATAAATCCAATGGCACTATTTGATGAAATACAAGGAAGTTCTCCCAGTGCCTTGGGCAACACTTATGCCTCAACCAAGACCACCAAAAACAGATTATTTTGTCATTCATCTCTTTGCTGTTTGTGGGACCTTGCTGTGTGAAAATTGTTTGCCATGTTTCCCTACATTGCAACAGTGACTACACTTCAACAGTACTTCATTTGTTGTGAAACACTTTTGGACATCCTGTGGTCATGAAAGGCATTATATAATCCGAGTTCTTTTTTTCTTTGCTCTGAGGATTGGTCGTATTCAAAAATAAGTTCTTAGAAAAGAATAATATGGTTTTTGCTTGTTGGCCATTAATCATGGGAAACTCATGAGAATTACAAAGCAATTAAATATCAACAAAAATGAACATTGAACTACAGGTCAGATCTGGCATTAATCAACTTAACAAAGTAGAAGACTTCAACATATCCCCACCGGCTAACAAAAGCGATTAGTACAGAGCAGTTTTCTTTTGGGGCAGTAATGACATAGCGGTCATTGCTGGTTATCTCTTCATATACAGGAGCAGGCGAGGAGGAAAGGAAAGGCATACAAGATTCAAAACCCAGAGAAAATACTTCCCAGGCAGTGAGTCTACCCTAACATAGAAAAATAGGAGCAGGAGTAGGCCATTCAGCCCTTCGAGCCTGCTCCGCCATTCAATATGATCATGGCTGATCCTCTATCTCAATACCATATTCCCACTCTCTCCCCATACCTCTTGATGCTTTTTGTGTCTAAAAATGTATCTATCTCCTTCTTAAATATATTCAGTGACTTGGCCTCCACAGCCTTCTGTGGTAGAGAATTCCACAGGTTCACCACCCTCTGAGTGAAAAAATTTCTCCTCATCTCAGTCTTAAATGTCCTACCCCGTATCCTGAGACTGTGACCCCTCGTTCTAGACCCCCGAGCCAGGGGAAACATCCTCCCAGCATCCAGTCTGTCCAGCCCTGTCAGAATTTTAAATGTTTCAATGAGATCACCTCTCATTCTTCTAAACTCTAGTGAATGCAGGTCTAGTCGACCCAATCTCTCCTCATACGACAGTCCTGCCATCCCAGGAATCAGTCTGGTGAACCTTCACTGCACTCCCTCTATGGCAAGTATATCCTTTCTTAGGTAAGGAGACCAAAACTGCACACTGTACTCCAGGTGTGGTCTCACCAAGGCCCTGTATAACTGTAGTAAGACATCCTTGCTCCTGTACTCAAATCATCTTGCAATGAAGGCCAACATACCATTTGCCTTCCTAACTGCTTGCTGCACCTGCATGTTTGCTTTCAGTGACTGGTGTACAAGGACACCCAGGTCCCTCTGTACATCATCATTTCCCAATCTATCACAATTTAAATAATACTCTGCCTTTTTGTTTTTCCTACCGAAGTGGATAACTTCACATTTATCCACGTTATACTGCATCTGCCATGTATTTGCCCACTCACTCAACTTGTCTAAATCGCCTTGAAGCCTCTTTGCATCCTCCTCACAACTCACAATCCCACCTGGTTTCGTGTCGTCAGCAAACTTGGAAATATTATATTTGGTTCCCTCATCCAAATCATTGATATATATTGTGAAAAGTCACTGCCTGCCTCCCCAAAAAAGACCCATTTATTCCTACTCTCTGTTTCCTGTCTGTTAACCAATTTTCAATCCATTACCCCCAATCCCATGTGCTTTAATTTTGCACACTAACCTCTTATGTGGGGCTTTATCAAAGGCCTTCTGAAAATCCAAATACACCACATCCACTGGTTCTCCCTGATCTATTCCACCAGTTACATCCTCAAAAAATTCCAGTAGGTTTGTCAAACACGATTTCCCTTTCATAAATCCATGTTGACTTTGTCTAATCCCGTTGATATTTTCTAAGTGTCCTGTTATCACATCCTTTATAATAGACCCTAGCATTTATCCTACTACTGATGTTAGGCTAACCGGTCTGTAGTTCCCTGTTTTCTCTCTCCCTCCTTTTTTAAATAGTGGGGTTACATTTGCCACCCTCCAATCTGCAGGAACTGTTCTATAATCTATAGAATTTTGGAAGAGGCAACAACCTGGATACGACAGAGAAGCAGTCCAGGATGCAACTCAGGCTCAGAAGGAAGGCTGAGAATAAGATATACAACATGGTCCACGAATACCTGCAGGAAGAAACCAGCATCCATGCTGCAGTGACAGTGGTGGTCACCACTGTCCTCAACCTTTATACTACAGGGTCTTTTCAGAGATCCATATCACAAGAGTTTGCCATTTTGCTGTGTGCCAATTCATTAAGAGGGTAATTGAAAGCCTGTTTAACCTCACACCCACCTACAGATATATGACAGCAGCCAACAACAGTAGCAACAGGGGAAGCTAAGGTTTTTCCATATTGATGGCTTTTCTAAAGTACAAGGCATAGTTAATTGTATGTATGCAGCCTTTTGTGTACTTATCAACAATAGTGTGGGGAATCTAAATAGTAAGGGCTATTGTCCCATCAATGTGCAAATTATATGTGATCCGTACCAGAACATAAATGTTGCCTTTTTCTGATGTAAATTAATTAGCATACTGTCTTGTAACCTCCAGGACCTGGATCTGAATACAGTCCAGACTGATGGAGTCATGCATGCTGGCTTAAAAAACAACTACTATGTTTGCATCTACATAGTGCTTTATCATGTCAAAACATCCGTGCTTCAGCTAATTACTTTTGAAGCTCAGTAACAGTTGTTAAGTAGACAAATGCAACACTTATTTTGTGTTCGCAACATCCCACAAACAGCCAGTAAACGACTGATCCATTAGTCTATTTTTTTGTAGCACATATGGTCTTCTACAAATAATACCACAGGCTTTTTAATGGCCTTAAAAGCAGGAAGAAGGGAGACCTGGAAGCATGAAGGGCATAGAAGGCAGATAGGACCTCAGTTTAACATCTTATTCAAAGGATGGTACCTCTGACTATGCAGCACACCATCAGCATTGCGCTGGGGTGTCAGCTTAGATTATGAGTTTAATCCCCAGTCGGAGCTTAAATCCATGAATCTGTGCTGAAAATGCAGCTAACTGCGCCGAATACTATCCTTAATCACGATCAACAGAAATGAGTGTGGTTCTTTGACAAATATTTTTCATTCAGTTTTTCCCTTTTCAATTCCTTCTACTATTGCTCATCGCCCTGCAGTCAATCTCTCGAGGAGTGTCTGGAGTTTTAAATTATTTGTTGATGCTTCGTGGATTCTTTTTATTAATGTTGCTTACAAGCAAGTGCAGAGCAGAAGTACTGAAGTCTCACCTTTCACTGGAGGTGGGATTTCCCCCTTCCAGTGAGTCATCCTCCTTATTCCAGACTTTTAATACTCCTCACAACTTGTGAATTTGACTGCCTCTGCCAGGCGTAAATGCACTTCCAAAACGTAAGATTGGTTTGCAACTGTATATAAAAAAAATAGTAAAATGCTTCAGCAAAATGTCTTTTTTAAATGGAATCAACTTAATATTGTTTTAAATAGAAAATATCTTCACAGGTACAATTAACTTCACAAATATGAGCCTGATGCAGTCACTTGGTACAAGCATTTTGTGCATTAAAATGAGGTGTGAATGTCTCTTAACATAGCACAAACTGTGAAACAACTAAAGAACGAAGTTTCTCACAGGGACATTGATGGCATTGTATACTATATGTGAATGGGACGGCAATTGCATTTTACCCCTGCCCTGAGTGGGGAAGTGAACAGGTGAAGGCAGATCTGCACCTGTCGGGAGGACAAAGAGGCTCTCCAAGGTAATTGGAAGTCTCTCCTTGGTTGGGCCAGTAGGACTAGGAGTGGTCCTCCAACCCAACAAAGAAACTCGCAACCTCCCCTGCCCCGGATCTCCCACTGCCTTTTCACTCCCGCAAGACCTTAACATAGTCTCCTCCCCGCAACTTACCTGCTTGCCAGTGAGCCTTTCTTTGTTGCTGGCCGGCAGCCTCCGGCCATCCAAACCTCTGCTGCCATCCGCTTATTTCCGCCCATCTCAGGTGGGCAGCTGACTGTCAGCAGCAGACGAGGCCCAATTGTTAAAGTATCCGGGTATCAAACTTAAGCCCACGAGTGTGTCTCACACTCACCTGCTACCCCCACCACAATGTGTTTAAAGTGGAGGAACATTGGATATGCCTAAAGCTTAAGTTACAAGTCCCTGTCCCATTGCACTTTCAGTGCAATTACTTGTTTACACATGATATAATTTTAATTTAGGCACACTTTTGACACAGCTTTTTGGGTGCTATGTCACCCGTTTGAAGCTGTTATTCATCTTTGCTTAGAAAGAAAGACTTGCATTTATATAGCGCCTTTCACGACCACCAAAGTGCTTTATAGCCAATGAAGTATTTTTGAAGTGTAGTCACTGTTGTAATGTGGGAAATACAGCAGCCAATCTGCACACAGCAAGCTCCCACAAACAGCAATGTGATAATGACTGGATAATCTGTTTATGTTATGTTGGTTGAGGGATAAATATTGGCCAGGACACCAGGGATAGCTCCCCTGCTTTTCTTCGAAATAGTGCCATGAGATCTTTTACGTCCACCTGAGATCAGACGGGGCCTCTGGTTTAACGTCTCATCCGAAAGACGGCACCTTCGACAGTGCAGTACTCCCTCAGCACTGCACTGGAGTGGAGTGTTAGCCTAGCTTTATGTGCTCAAGTCTCTGGAGTGGGACTTGAACCCACAACCTTCTGACTCAGAGTCAAGTGTGCTACCAACTGAGCCACCGCTGACATGCTTAGTTTTCTAGGTTGGCATTTAGTGGACATCTGCTAATATTTTTTTAATTTTTGTAAGGTAGCTAGTTAAGTAACATAGCCAATGAAAAGAAATGCACCAATAAACATATGCTGTACTGTGATATTTTACTAAACAATAAGAAAATATAATTGCAGGCACCCATTTTAGATTCTGAATCCATGAAGCAGCCATTTTGGAATAAGGCAGAAAATGCAGCCCATTTTTTTCAACTGCAGTTATGTAGATTTCTTTTTTGTGTTTAACTTGACCAGGTTTTCCACTTAAAGTAACTGAAGGTAGCGATACATCAGGCTATTTGCTAATATAGGGAAAATTATGTTATTTTAAAGTTTGTCCTTTTTTTGTTATTTTGTATTTATACTCATTGACATACACTTCAGGATATTCACGTTCTGAGTATTCGAGTGAGTGAATTTAGTAAAGACAGAAATTGTCTTAGTTTCTTTGCTAGCAAGTAATCCCTAATGGCTGCACAAGTGATAATACCAGTACTATTCCAATACCAGCCAATTTCTATGACTGTTTTCCCTTCCACTTTGGCAAAGCAAAATAATCCAGCCAATCCTATTTACTAGTGAGAGTTCTTTATTGATCTTATAAATAGCGGATAAAACATTTGACAGTAAAACAAGGCATCTATTTAAACACTACTCACACTCTGGTCAACTGACGGTTTTTTTTATCTGTATTACCATGGTGACTAATGTGGGCATGAATCTGAGAGCTAAACACTTGCAATCCAGGAACTGGTGTCACTTGTAGAATAGACTGAGGCAGATCAATTTCTGAGTTCTTATGAAGATCTGTGATGAAAGACTTTATTATATAATTTTTCAATTTTATTTTCATTTTCAATTTCCCTTTCTTACATTGTCAGCACAAGCTTTGTGTTACCATTGCATCACAGACTGTGCAAAGTCTTCATGAGATCTCCACACAGCTCCTGAAACTATGGCAACATGACCTGCATCCTAATCTCTTTATACATTTAAAAAGGAAAATGACTTTGCTTTAAAATGCAGATTGTTAGTGTAAGAAAAACACTTGGCAAACTACTGCTTTTATTTCTAGAACCAGAAAGTCGTTTTATCTATAGCCAGTGAGACGTGTGTGCAGCATCAACAGAAATTGTACATTCCTGAAGCAGAATTACATCATGTTTTTCAGATTTGGGTGACAGAAATATGTAAAAATTCTATCATCCTTTAACATTTGAGCAGTTAGACCTGCTCAAACTAAAGTTTGGTCTGACCTGATTTCCAAAGAAATCTTAATAAACTCATTTGCCTAGAAATTTGGGTGTGTCCATTTTTGGATGTAGGGTACACTCCCTGCACCTGAATGGTGAGACCCGTGACACCCCCTTTATTATTATGGAGCCGGCGAAAAGGAAACCAAGATCGGGCCACGAAGATCAGAGGCTGGGTATTCTGTGGCGAGTGTCTTACCTCCTGACTCCCCAAAGCCTTTCCACCATCTACAAGGCACAAGTAAGGAGTGTGAGGAATACTCTCCACTTGCCTGGATGAGTGCAGCTCCAACAACACTCCAGAAGCTCGACACCATCCAGGACAAAGCAGCCCGCTTGATTGGCACCCCATCCACCACCTTAAACATTCACTCCCTCCACCACCAGCGTGCCCTGGCTGCAGTGTGTACCATCTACAAAATGCACTGCAGCTACTCGCCAAGGCTTCTTCAGCAGCACCTCCCAAACATGCGACCTCTTCCTCAAGCAGTCTGACAATTTAGAGACTGTGGAGGGGGCGAAAGAAGTGGTGGTGAGGTAGAGCTGGGTATTGTCAGCGTACATGTGGAAACTGACGTTGTGTTTTCGGATGATGTCGCCGAGGGGCAGCATGTAGATGAGAAATAGGAGAGGGCCAAGGGTAGATCCTTGGGGGACACCAGAGGTAACGATGCGGGAGCAGGAAGAAAAGCCATTGTAGGTGATTCTCTGGCTACGATTAGATAGATAAGAATGGAACCAGGCAAGTGCAGTCCCACCCAGCTGGACGACGGTGGCGAGGTGTTGGAGAAGGATGGAGTGGTCAACCGTGTCAAAGGCTGCAGACAAGTCAAGAAGGACGAGGAGGGATAGTTTACCTTTGTCACAGTCACAAAGGATGTGATTTGTGACTTTGATGAGAGCCGTTTCGTTACTGTGGCAGGGGCGGAAACCTGATTGGAGGAATTGAAATATGGAGTTGTGGGAAAGATGGGCACGGATTTGGGAGGCGACAACATGTTCAAGGACTTCGGAGAGGAAAGGGAGGTTGGAGATGGGGCGGTAGTTTGCAAGGATGGAGGGATCAAGGGTTGGTTTTTTGATCCGCAGAAACTGATCCTATTCAACAAGCACAATGTATTTGCTACCTGTGAGGATAAGGATAAAGATTGTCAGAAGGACAGTCAGAATGCAGACCATGGCACCTTGGAGCAGGAGGCTGTCCAAAGTGGGGAGGAGCAGGAGGAGGAGGAGGAGAGACGTAATGTGGTAGTTGTAGTGGATTCAATAATTAGGGGGATGGATAGCATCCTTTGTAAGCAGGATCGAGAGTCCCACATGATATATTGCCTACCTGGTGCCAGGGTGAGGGACATCTTGAACCGGCTTGAAAGGATATTGGAGAGGAAGGGGGAGGATCCAGTCGTTGTGGTCCATGTTGGGACCAACAAGATAGGAAAAAGCAGGTAAGAGGTCCTGTTTGGAGAGTACCAGTAACTAGGAGCTAAGTTAAAGGACAGGACATCAAGGGTTATAATCTTTGGATTATTACCTGAACCATGTGCAAATTGGTGTAGGGATAAGCAGATTAGGGAGGTGAACACGTGGCTGAAGGAGTGGTGTGGAAAGAGGGGTTCCATTTCATGAGACACTGGCACCAGTACTGGGACAGGAAGGAACTGTACCGTTGGGATAAATAGGGCGATCACGAGGACTTTAAACTAGTAAGTGGGGGGGAGGGCTCAGGTGGAAAAGGTAGTATAAATATTAGTTCTAAAACAAACGAAAGGGAAGCGAGTAGAGTAATTGTCAGAAATTGTGCTTTAGGTACTACAGGTAAAGGGAAAACTAAAAGATGTAAAGTAATTGAACCAGGAGAGAGAAATAAGAAATGTGTGAGTAAAGTATTAGAGCAAAAGGACAGGTTAGGGTGTGTGGCACAAATAAGCATTCTTTATACAAATACAAGTTGAATCAAGAGATGTCAAATTCAACACAAAAATGTTTTACAATTATATTAGGAAAAAGAGGGTGGTCAAAAGCAATGTGGGCCCCTTGAAAACTGGTAATGGTGATATTGTCAATGAAAATAAGGAAATGACGGACATGTTGAATAATTACTTTGCATCAGTATTTACAGTAGAAGAAGAGGATCGCATGCCAGAAATCCCAAGGAAACTAATATTGAATCGGGTCGAGGACTCACCAAAATCAATGTAAGCAAAATAACAGTAATGAAGAAACTAATGGCACTAAAGCGTGATAAATCCCCAGGACCAGATGGTTTCCATCCCAGGGTTTAAAGGAAGTAGGTGAGAACATTGCAGGTGCCCTAACCATAAGGTTCCAAAGTTCTCTCAATTCGGGAACCATTCCTTTAGATTGGAAAATTGCTCATGTCACTTCATTATTTAAGAAAAGCGAGAAAGGGAAACCAGCGACTTATAGACCAATTAGCCTAACATCTGTTGTTGGGAAATTACTCAAGTCTATAATTAATGATAGAGTGACTGAAAACTTGAAAATTTTCAGCTGATCAGAGAGAGCCAGCAAGAATTTGTAAAGGGTAGGTCATGCCTGACGAACCTGACTGAATTTTTTGAAGAGGTGACTAAAGTAGTGGACAGGGGAATGTCCATGGATGTTATTTATATGGAGTTCCAGAAGGTATTTGATAAAATCCCTCATAAGAGACTGTTAGCTAAAGTTGAAGCTCATGAAATTGAAGGCAAATTATTGACCTGGTTTGGAAATTGGGTGAGCGACAGGAGACAGAGAGTAGAGATAATGGGCAGGTATTTTCATTGGCAGGTTGTGATGAGTGGTGCCCCGCAAGGATCTGTGTTGGGGCCTCAATTTTTAGCGTATTTATTAATGACTTAGAGGATGGGATAGAAAGCCACATATCCAAGTTTGTTGATGACTCAAAGATAGACGACATTGTAAGCAATGTAGATGGAAGCATAAAATGACTAAGAGATATTAATAGATTAAGTGAATGGGCAAAACTGTGGCAAATGGATTTCAATGTAGGCAAATGTCATGGACAGGTACAGAAAATAATCAAAAAAGCTAATGGAATGCTGGCCTTTATATCTAGAGGTCTAGAATACAAGGGGGTAGAAGTTATGCTGCAGCTATACAAAACCCTGGTTAGACCACACCTGGAGCACTGTGAGCAGTTCTGGGCACCACACCTTAGGAAGGATATGTTGGCCTTGGAGGGAGTGCAGCGTAGGTTTACCAGAATGATACCCGGACTCCAGGGGTTAAGTTACGAGGAGAGATTACACAAATTAGGGTTGTATTCCCTGGAATTTAAAAGGTTAAGGGGTAATTTGTTCAAAGTTTTCAAGATATTAAGGGGAACTGATAGGATAGATAGAGAGAAACTATTTCTGCTGGTTGGGGATTCTAGGACTAGGGGGCAGAGTCTAAAAATTAGAGCCAGACCTTTCAGGAGTGAAGTTAGGAAACACTTCTACACACAAAGGGTGGTAGAAGTTTGGAACTCTCTTCCGCAAACGGCAATTGATGCTTGGTCAATTGTTAATTTTAAAGCTGAGATTGATAGCTTTTTGTTAAACAAAGGTATTAAGGGATATGGGCCAAAGGCGGGTATATGGAGTTATGGAGTTATGATCTCATTGAATGGCGGAACAGGCTCGAGGGGCTGAATAGCCTCCTCCTGTACCTATGTTCCTATAAATGTTAGCCAGGACACTTGGAGAACTCCCCTCTTCTTCGAATATTGTCATGGGACCTTTTGTATCCACCGCTTACCTGTTGTGCATCCATGAATCTACTGGCACCTTAAATTGCTGCTGGCTTTTAAATGCTGCAGCATCAAGCTTTCTCCTCCCCCCTCCCCGAAGCGATTTACTCCTATATTACATAGAATTGCACACTTGGCCCACCCTTCATTAAGGTAACGAGCTGATCCTGCGAACTTGAGTGGGCTTGGTGATTCACCTCACTGGCAGGTGGACGTGCTGCCTCATCGGAGTTACCACAGCGTAAACAGCCCCATACCTGGTGTGTGGTCGCTTCTGTTTTGTATTCTTAGTAATCCCATTTTGATTTATATTCTATGAAACTACTTATATTTCCAATATACTATTTGCTTTTGTAATCCCTGCCTTACATTGTCAATGACTTCACACATGGCTTTCTCCATCTGAACAATTTTACATATGCATCAGTGCAAAACCTGTAGCATGACTGGATAGTCAGACAACTTTTTTAAACATAACGTTAGAAACATTAAAAGTTAACAGAGTGCCAGTGGTCCCATACATTCTTCTAACATTAGTATTAACTGACATTTGAAAACTGCTGAGCAGAGCCCTGCACTTATATGGATCAGCAGTATAATCAGAATACATCAGCTCCACAGCGCACTCTGCAGTTATGGGCTGGATTTTGTCTATGGGGAGCTTTTGGAGGCGGGACTCCCACTTGTCGGGTTTTAGTCCCACCTCCATCGACTTGGAGCCAACCCACGCTATTTTCCCTTGATTGACCTTGTTAAGCCCGCCCAGTGGGCTTAGCAGGCCAATTAAGGGAAAGCTGGTTACAGGTGACGTCAGCTTTTGACAGATGAAATGTCAACGTTTGACGGCTCTGTGAAGCTGTCAAACACTGACAATCTGTCCTCTAAGTTGAGCCCTTCCACTCAGGCTCAGTTAGAGAGCTCTCCTGAGCAGAAAGCAGAAGGCTGCAGCTTTTGACAGTTCAGCGGCCATTCTGCTTTCTGTGCCGATGAGCTGAGGGACTCCCGAGACCTAAAGGGAGGAAGTCTGCAGGAAGAAGTAAAGGTAAGTAAAATTTATTAAAACACTTTACACACACCTCACACACTTACCTCTGCACACATACACCCATCACTCACCTGCACACCGGACATCTCGGCCCCTCCGACCCCCGCAGACCGACAGCCCGCCTCGCTGACCCTTGCGAGGTTCGGAGCCATCGGGAAGCCCACACTTCAGGGCTCAAAAATGGGGATTAGCCAAAAAACTTTCTGTTAACTACCTGTTAACAGGCAGTTAATTGGCACTAATCCCCTTCCTGCCTCGAGGAGACGGGACCTGGCGCGGGTCGGGTACCAGCCTCCTGGGAAGATGGCACGGAGGTGGGTTGGGGGCGGAATGGGTACCCGCCCCCATATTCTGCCATTTTCCTGGCAGTCCCTTTAAGAAACCTACTCCCACAGGCCAGGCCATCCACTCACTCCTGTATCAATTTCAAATGAGGGGCCATCAATGTGGGTGGGAAAACCACAAGATACAGTATGCAATAGATTTAAACAACATTTTTATGTATAATGAAACTTGCACTGATCACCAGCCCAGCCTCAATTATCCAGGTATTTTTGTTCACTGCATCTGTGGCACATTGCGATACATGCATGCTAGCCTGTGCGTCCGGTTTTGTGTTCTGCACTTGCCTCCATGAGACTCTGTTGCCAGTGGAGCCTCACAACTTTGGGCGCAAACAGCCTACTTGCTACTGTCTGCAAACTTAGACATTCTACTTTCAGTATTCTCATCAAGTTGCAGAGGGCTCTCAGAACTGAAGTGAACTGGTTCATTTATTGGTCATAACTGTCCAAAGTTAACTACTAGCGTTGATCACTACCTGTTACTTAGGCAATTACTATTCAATTCACAATTTCCTATTTTATCCCAAGGTATTTCACTGTATCCACTCGTGAGACACTATGTGAACTGTTTTCTAAAAATCAAGGCAGTGCACCCATCACATCAGCATAATCTTTCCAAGAAATTTGTTGTGTATGAGCTATCTCTGATAAATATATGTTTGCTTGGTATTATTAACTTAATCTTGATTAAATATACTTCTGTTGTTTGATTTTATTTCAATATTTTTCTCAATAAAGATGTCAAGCCAACAAGTCTATGATTAGTTAATTATACTTTTTTATTGGACTAACTGGAAAGTAGCTAGCCTACTGATATTGTGTTCAATGAGCTGTAAAAAATTCTACCCCTTCTTTTCTTAAGTGCTTCTGGATTAATTCCATTTAGTTAGGATGCTTTATGAATGTTCAAGTACTCTAGATTTTTCATGGGTATTTCATTACTGAACTCTCCTAATTTCAAACATTTTCCTCTTGCATCCAATTGCTGGAAAGATGACCCTGACAATGTCTTCTATTGTGAAAACTGTAATAACAATTTGTCATTGGAGTTTTACATTTGGATTTTCCAATATAGCATATAAATCTTGCCTTTTCTCAGTTTTTTCCCCACCTCTCCTGAAGGTGCAACTCCTGCTGGGACACAGTTCCACAGGGGCTGAACTCCAACAGCATCTTGCCCAAAATATCATTTTGCTGTCAAGTTCCTACTATGATTCACTTGAATGGGCAAAGTACTGATGATTTAACAGGACTGATAACAGGAATAGAACAAATTCAAAATCAAAACTATGTAGGAACTCAGCAATTTTAATGATCAAACTTAAATTTTTCAGATACTCTTAATTTAAAACTGCTATGTGAGGCTTCACGAGTCCAGATGAATTTAATTGCAAAAATGGCGTGGTGCCTGTTGGAGTTCCTGGCAGAAGTGTTTAAATTACTTAACAACCACTTCATTGATCATCAGATTCTGAATTGTTGACTTCATCAAATGGTTATTTAAATAACTGTGCATTGTGTTCCATATAAATTCTTGGCCCAACATTATTTGTGATATATAGATATATAGGGCCAACAGCAGTATTGTATTTAATGAGAAAGTGAATGCATAGAACATTCAAATGTACTCTCACTCCAGGGCTTCCACTGCCTGCAATAGTTTCTTTGTAGATGTGCTCTGCATCTTTTATATCAATGAGTCATCCATGTTCAGCATGGTGTTTGCGTGTTCAAAATGTAAAAAAGGCACTTGCAGATTATATAGCAAACAATAAATAATACTTCCAGTGCCCGTAAATCTTAATACTCTTAATCCCTTATTTGTATTGAACGCACTGCCGAGATCAGTATTGACCGAATTGTAGACAGGTGATCGTGTCAGCAAAATAATAAAGTTACAGAACAAGCTAGTTTAAGATTGGAACAACTTGCTGTTTTTTAAAACAACAGAAAAATATTTCAATAGCAAAATACTGCGGATGCTGGAAATCCGAAATAACAACAGAAAACGCTAGAAAAACTCAGCAGGCCAGGCAACATCCGTGGAGAGAGAAACAGAGTTAACATTTCGTCAAAACTGGAAAAAAGCAGGAAATGGAACAGATTTTAAAGCAGGTTTAGGGGCTGGGAAATGGGGGAGGGGATGAAAGAACAAAAGGGAAGGTCAGTGATAGGATAGAAAGCAGGAGAGATTAAGAGACATTGAGAGACATTAAGAGATATTCAAGGCAAGAGGAGGTGGTAATGTGACAGGTCAAGGAACAAAGGATGGCTCTAGATGAAGTGTGAATTGCTCTGGCAGAATGAAGGTCATCTGCCATGTGGGAGGGAAAAAAAATATATATATATGTGATAGGGGCCGAGATTATGACCTGAAATTGTTGAACTCCATGTTGAGTCCAGAGGGCTGTAGAGTGCCTAATCGAAAGATGAGGTGCTGTTCCTCGAGCTTACGCTGAGCTTTCATGTGGGTTTACCTTCTGATATCAAGTATATATTCCTGTTTAACATAATCCCAGGTTGTTGCAATGTGCAAGAGACAAAATCATTTCCTGTTCATTTATTTCATTCACATTCCTGATACATCCAAAAGACCCAAGTTGAGTCTTTTATTACATTATTCATGTCCCTCTCCATCCTTCTCCTGTGATGTTCTCATCTCTATGATCACACCAGAATGTTTCGGCCTCCTGGGTTGCATGGCAACTCTTTCCTGCTAAGAATATTGGGTAAATTTAAACGGGTTGCTGATAGATTTGTGTGACTTCATGAAAAGATGCAGGATTTCTAACAGCAATTCAAACTGTCAAAACAAATATTCAAATCAACAGACTGGACATAAGGAACATCTAGAATATACAACAGATAATTGAGATTGTGTTTAAATGAGAAAATGTAAGGGGAAAGTATCAAATGTGAAACCTAATAACAGAAATACTGATTTTCTCCTAACTTTATAAATAAGGCCAAATAGACAACGTAAAACACACATATGTGTTGGCCTTTTTTTCTGAATGTAAACCCCTGGACAGAGCCTTGCCGACTTGAAGCATATATTGGAAATTCATGCATGCATTGCCCTGCCCACAATTTTCTGGCCATTTAAAATAATGATTGGAAAATATATGTAGCATAGTCCTAAATTTTTAAATTCACTCTTAGTGGGTGAGGCTCCCTGCTGGTAGCGTGAAGGCAGAAAATTACCTATGCTATAAGGCTCTGAGCTAGGAGCGCACAGTCAGAAAGTTAGCCACATATTTTAAAAGATTGCATTTAGCACATGCCTTCACATACTCCGTAACATTTCTGTGTAACACTTCTGTATCAGCAACAACAACTTGCATTTATTTAGCGCCTTTAATGTAGTAAAATGTTCCAAGAAGCTTCCCACACTTAATCATAGTCAAATGTATAATAATTTATGCAGTTTGCAAATTTAGCCAAACTTCTTACAGTTGACAAGGCAATTTACAAATGTATTCCCT
Source organism: Squalus acanthias (assembly GCA_030390025.1). NCBI lineage: Eukaryota > Metazoa > Chordata > Chondrichthyes > Squaliformes > Squalidae > Squalus > Squalus acanthias. The sequence goes on from CM059429.1 coordinate 127,469,262, forward strand.
TTCAAGTAAATTTTCTCTAGTTGATCGGGTAATATGCAAATATATTCATTGGAATTCATTCATATTAATTTACTGGATGAGCAGATTAGCTAAATAAACCAATCAAATCAATGCAAAAGCAATTCCAAATCCTTTTATCTGCTATTTTTTCTCAATATCCCATATTTGAAATGAAGGCTCCAAATTCAACAAATACATGAAACACTTATATATTTCACAATAGATTTACCTTTAGGACAACATTTTCGGAATCTGCGTTGGTGATGAGGTAGTTCCCTGTCAGCCCAGATTCCTTTTGTGTGTTTCATTCATGATTTTACATGAACGCTTCAAGTTCCCTCAAATGCCTGAGCTTGAAGTTGAAATTTTGACATACAGCTCTCACTCTGTTAGCTTTAGGGAGATTCTGCAGTCTGAATGTGTGTGGTATGTACTATATTCCATCACTGGCTTGTGACACAATTTCTGAATGAATTCAAAGTATACTGGAGAATATTTTTTCCGAGTAATATTTATTATTGAGTGCTGAATTAAACTACTAAAATTTTACCTCAAAGAAAGCCAGATGAGAGAGAAGCAGTTGTTCATATGCTATTTATGCTTACAAAGTCAAGCAATTACTTCACTTACTTTTTTTCTCAGTGCAAAGATCTTTTTTCAGTTTAATGATCACTGTTATGAGGCAAAATAGAATTTTTCAAACGGTAAAATTGGTATAAGCATGTGTGACAAAGTGTGAGACTGTGAGAGAGAAAGAGAGAGAGAGAACTATAGAGGCTGAAAGAGAGAATGAGAAAGAGAGGGTGCAAGAGAGTGAGGTCGATCTTAACTTTGTGCAATAGTATAAAACAGGTGATAGACTTGCTATCACCTATTTTACACTAATGCACACAATCAAGATCTACCCCAGTGTGTCTGGGACAGAGTATGAGGGAAAGCATGTGCTCTTTTATCACCAATTCTTGTATGTCAGCTCCACCAAAAGTGTGCTCCCAACCCATACTAACTTTGATGCCAACTGATGGTCACCAGCAGTCCCCCTGCCCGACCCATCCCTAGCCTATTCCCAACTATCAGATGAGCTTTTGCAAATTCTTAGGTCATCATCCTGGGATATAGCCTGAAGTCCATTTTAAACATGAAAAGTGTTTTGAACACTATATATGATGACATACATTTGGTAAAAAATGAGAAGTCGCACAACACCAGGTTATAGTCCAAAAGATTTATTTAAAATTACAAGCTTTCGGAGCTATCACCCCTTCTTCAGGTAAAGTTACGATGAGTGAATCTACAAAAGTTCACAGAATATAAACACAGAAACTGCAGAGATACAATCTTTCCTTACATCAAAGACACACCAAGAGCACAGCCAAGACAATGAGATGTGTCGCAGGGGGTCCAACGTGTCAAATCCTGCTGTCTGCAGCAGATCTCTCTCCATATCCCTTCCTCTCTCTCCGTCTTTTTTGTGTTTGTTTTTTGGGGTTTGTTTTTTTGTGTTTGTTTTTTAAAAACTGGAAAGACAGACAACGATGTCAAGTCACGGTCTGTAGCATGACATGAACCCGATATCCCTATTGAGGCCGTCCTCATGAGTGCGGAACTTGGCTATCAGTTTCTGCTCGATGATTTTGCGTTGTCGTGTGTCTCGAAGGCCGCCTTGGAGAACGCTAACCCGCAGATCCGAGGCTGAATGCCCTTGACTGCTGAAGTGTTCCCCGACTGGGAGGCAACCATCCTGCCTGGCGATTGATGCGCGGTGTCTGTTCATACGTTGTCTCAGTGTCTGCATAGTCTCGTCGATGTACCATGCTCTGGGGTATCCTTTCCTGCAACGTATCAGGTAGACAACGTTGGCCGAGTCACATGAGTATGTACCATGTACCTGGTGGGTAGTGTCCTCACGTGTGATGACGGTATCTGTGTTCATGATCTGGCATGTCTTGCAGAGGTTGCCGTGGCAGGGTTGTGTGGTGTCGTGGTCGCTGTTCTCCTGACAGCTGGGTAATTTGCTGCGAACGATGGTACTTTTGAGGTTAGGCGAGTAGTGAAGGCGTGGGGATGGCCTTAGCAAGGTGTTCGTCATCATCAATGACATGTTGAAGGCTGCGAAGAACATGGCGTAGTTTCTGCGCTCCGGGGAAGTACTGGACGACGTAGGGTACTCTGTTGGTTGTGTCCCGTGTTCGCCTTCTGAGGAGGTCTATGCGGTTTTTCGCTGTGGCCCGTCGGAACTGTCGATCGACGAGTCGAGCGTCATATCCCGTTCTTATGAGGGCGTCTTTCAGTGTCCGTAGGTGTCCATCGCGTTCCTCCTCGTCTGAGCAGATACTGTGTATTCGCAGGGCTTGTTCATAGGGGATGGCTTCTTTAACGTGGTTAGGGTGGAAGCTGGAGAAGTGGAGCATCGTGAGGTTGTCCGTGGGCTTGCGGTAGAGTGAAGTGCTGAGGCGTTCGTCTTTGATGGAGATTCGTGTGTCCAAGAATGAAACCGATTCTGAGGAGTAGTCCATGGTGAGTTTGATGGTGGGATGGAACCTGTTGATGCTATCGTGTAGTCCTTTCAGTGATCCTTCGCCGTGGGTCCAAAGGAAGAAGATGTCGTCGATGTATCTGGTGTACAGCGTTGGTTGGAGGTCCTGTGCAGCGAAGAAGTCTTGCTCGAACTTGTGCATGAAGATGTTGGCGTATTGGGGTGCGAATTTGGTCCCCATGGCTGTTCCGTGTGTTTGGGTAAAAAAATGGTTGTCGAAGGTGAAGACATTGTGGTCAAGGATGAAGCGGATGAGTTGTTGGATGGCATCTGGAGATTGGCTGTTGTTGGTGTTGAGTACTGAGGCTGTCGCAGCGATGCCGTCATCGTGGGGGATATTGGTGTAGAGTGCCGATACGTCCATCGTGGCGAGGAGTGTTCCTGGTTCAACTGGTCCATGGGTGCTGAGTTTCTGCAAGAAGTCTGTAGTGTCGTGACAGAAGCTGGGGGTTCCCTGTACGATGGGTTTCAGGATGCCCTCGACATACCCAGAGAGGTTCTCACACAGGGTTCCGTTGCCTGATACGATAGGACATGGCTGTGTTGGCTTTGTGTATCTTTGGGAGGCAGTAAAAGTCTCCTACGCGGGGAGTACGTGGGATGAGAGCGCGTAGGATGTTTTGAAGGTCTGGATCGAAGGTCTTGATCAGTCTATTGAGTTGGCGGGTGTGTTCTTTGGTCGGATCTGCGGGTAGCTGTCTGTAGTGTTCCTGGTTGTCCAGTTGTCGGTATGCTTCTTTGCAATAGTCCATTCTGTTCTGTATGACGATGGCTCCTCCTTTGTCCGCTGGTTTGATGACGATGTTGCGGTTGGTCTTGAGAGTGTGGATGGCGTTGCGTTGTGCTCGGGTGACATTCTGGACTGTCTTGTGAGTGCGGCTGATGAATCTGGCGTTGATGCATTTCCTGACAGCTTGAGCATACATGTCAAGCTTAGGGCAGCGACCCTCCGGAGGGGTCCAATTTGACTCTTTCTTCTTCGGTTGCTGCACTGCGGTTCCCTCTGTCTCCTGTTCCGGATCATTGATTGCCTCATTGGGTTTGTTGCTGACATCTTGGGATTTGTGGTAGTATTCCCGGATCCTCATTCTCCTGATGAATTCCTCTGTGTCTGCCGCGAGACCGATGGGGTCCATTTTGGTGGTGGGGCAGAACTTGAGCCCTAGGGCGAGAACTTCGATTTCGTCTGGTTGAAGGGTGTGGTCCGACAGGTTGACGATGGACTTCCCTGTGGTTGCAACCGTGGTACCGGGGGAGGCTTGGTTGCAGCTGGTGGTGATGCCGAGTTTCTCAAGCTTCCTGTTCTTGATGCGCATGTAGGAAGCGTAGTTCCGTTGCCTCGTCTGTTTGGCAGTGTCTCATAGCTGGTCTGCTGTGTCCTGAGCACATACATTTGGTAAACATGGCAAGTGGATTTTATATTTAAAAACTGGCTTTAAGCAAGGACATGGAAAGGGGCACCTGACAGCTGGAAACTGGCCACATTGTCATGGCGTCATTCCCTTCAGTGCTGCCATACTCTAGTCCCTTTCAATATTGCCAGACCCTACAGCACTTCAATTCTTTCAGACTCCTCACCTCAAATTAATTGTGTAATGTGTGCCCTTCCTGTAGATGTAACTCTTTTCTGTCAAACCATTTCCATCATGCCTGTCTGTCATGCTTTTCTGTGTCACTATTTTGTCACAGTGAAACTTAGCTCTTATTTTACTTACTTCTGACTTAGTCCCGCACTGTTGCACACTTATCTCTGAGATCTTCCAGATCCATCGCCAAGATAGGTAACATTGTTGGGTAGAGTGCTTCCTTCTCCCTTGAAGATTCTAAAATCAGGTCTGTGGCACAAATCTATCTGCCCCTTTCTCTGCTGCCATCTCTCACATGCCTGCTCCCCCCACCATTGCCACCAAACCTTACCATGACCAAATCGTGAACCTTAACCTGTGGCCCAGCCCAACCTGATGTTGTTTCCCCCCTCCTTGATGCTGCCTCTCACAGTAACCTCTCCTGACCAGAACCCAAGTTGACCTGATCTCAAGATTTGTGACCTAAGCCCTGAACTCAAAAAATGTGTATTTCCAGATATTACTAAGATCCAAGTTAAGGTTCTTTTGTAGTTTCAGCCTCCAAATCATAATTTTAAAAGCACTGAAATACTCAAAGACTATTTAAGATGGTCCCTGGTAATAACGAGGAACAAATGTATTTCTCACTGCCAAAAGGGTGAGAAATGACCAGAGTAGCTTGTTTTATTTAAAGTAAATACTACTCAGTATGTATTTGAAAGGATGGAGGTTTCCCATGTTTACTGTTTCAAACATCTCTAACAATGTTTTCCATCTGAAACCTATGCCCCTCTGAGAAGCCTGAGGCTTGAATTCATGAGGTTTCCCTAGAGCTTTCACTCTCAGCTGAATTAAACAGTTCGCCTTGGCTGCAGATTACAATTACCAGAATGCTCCAGTGTGAGTTTCTGCAAACATTCTGTGCAGAAAATTCACAGACTGCATTAATGTAAGACTCCTCAAGTAATCTGTGCTCTACTTCCAGAATTGTACTGCCTGAGGCCTTACGAATGAGTTTGGGTTTTTTTCTCTGCAAAGACATCAATACAACACAAAGCATGAACTTTTTAACTTAATTTGAGGTACGTTTGAGACAAAAAAAACATTGAACCATTTTCAAGAGGTTGTTTATATATGAGAGAGAAAGCCTGACGGAGAGAGAGAGTCACAGAGACTGTATGAGAAAGAGAGAGATATCGGGACGGGTGATTTGGTCTCAGCAGCTCAAGGGTTGCTTCTGCTACTGATCCCTGACACTTGAACCTCACAGATCCTGTATACAAATGTACTTTGTTAGCTCAATATCAGGAAATGAAATCATTTACGAGTGTGCCAAGCAGCCTGTATAGTTTGGGATAAAAACAGAAAATGCTGGAAATGCTCAGCAGGTCAGGCAGCATCTGTGGAAAGAGAAACAGAGTTAAGAACCTAAGAACATAAGAAATAGGAGCAGGAGTAGGCCATTTGGCCTCTCGAGCCTGCTCCACCATTCTATAAGATCATCAAGAGTATCAATCAAGAGATTAGAAGTGCATGTAACAAGGGCAATACAGTAATCATGGGGGACTTTAATCTACATATTGACTGGGCAAATCAAATTACCACTAATGGTGTGGAGGATGAATTCTTGGAATGCATTTGAGATGATTTCCTGGATCAGTATGTGGAGGAACCAACCAGGGAACAGGCTATTCTGGATCTGGTACTGTGTAATGAGAAAGGGCTAATCAATAATCTTGTGGTAAAGGGGCCTTTAGGGACAAGTGACCATAATATGATTGAATTTTACATTAAGTTTGAGAGTGATGTAGTCCAATCTGAAACTAAGGTCTTCAATCTAAACAGAGGAAACTACAAGGGTATGAGGGACAAGTTGGCCATGGTAGATTGGGAGAATACACTAAAAGGTATGAAGGTGGACATACAATGGCTCACATTCAAGGAAATAATGAATGATTTGCAACAAACATATATTCCTCTACGGCGTAAAAACCTGAAAGGAAAAGTGATCCAACCATGGATAACAAAAGAAATTAAAGCTAGTATTAAGTCAAAGGAGGAAGCTTATAAAGTTGCCAGAAAAAGCGGTCAGCCTGAGGATTGGGATCTTTTTAGAAATCAGCAAAGGGGGACCAAGAAATTGATAAAGAAAGGGCAAATGGAATATGAGCACAAACTAGCGAAAAATATAAAAACGGATTGTAAAAGCTTCTATAGGTATGTGAAAAGGAAAAGACTGGCGAAGGTAAATGTAGGTCCTTTACAGTAAGAGACGGGAGAATTTATAATGGGGAATGAGGAAATGGCAGTGAAATTAAATAAATACTTTGTTTCTGTCTTCACGGAGGAAGACCCATAAATATGAGAAAACCAAGGGTGTGACGAGAATGAGGAACTTAAAGAAATTATTATTAGTAAAAAAACAGTACTAGCAAAATTAATCGGACTAAAAGTCGATAAATCCCAAGGACTGGATGACCTACATCCTAGGGTTTTGAAAGAGGTGGCCATTGGGATAGTGGACGCATTGGTTGTCATCTTCCAAAATTCTATAGATTCTGGAACAGTTCCTGCAGATTGGAGGATAGCAAATGTAACCCTGCTATTTAAGAAAGGAGGGAGAGAGAAAACGGGGAACTACAGACCTGTTAGCCTCACATCTGTAGTTGGGAAAATGCTGGAATCTATTATAAAGGATGCAATAACTTGCCACTTAGAAACTAATAGTAAGATTGAGCAGAGTCAACATGGATTTATGAAAGGGAAATCCTGTTTGCCAAACCTATTGAGTTCTTTGAGGATGTAACTAATGGAGTAGACAAAGGGGAACCGGTAGATGTGGTGCATCTGGATTTTCAGAAGGCCTAAGATAAGGTCCCACACAAGTGGTTGGTGAACAAAATTAGGGCACATGGAATTGGGGGTAATATACTAGCATGGATTGAGAATTGGTTAACAGACAGAAAACAAAGAGTAGGGATAAACGGGTCTTTTTCAGGATGGCAGGCTGTGACTAGTGGGGTACCGCAAGGATCGGTGCTTGGGCCCCAGCTATTCACAATCTATATCAATGATTTGGATGAGGGGACTAAATGTAACATTTCCAAATTTGCTGATGATACAAAGCTAGGTGGCAGTGTCAGTTGCAAAGAGGATGTGAAGAGGCTTCAAGGGGATCTCGACAGGCTCATTGAGTGGGCGAGAACATGGCAGATGGAATATAATGTGGATAAATGTGAAGTTATCCACTTTAGTAGAAAAAACAGGAAGGCAGAGTATTTCCTAAATGGTGAAAGATTGGGGAATGCAGATGCTCAAAGGGACCTGGGTGTCCTTGTACATGAGTCACTGAAAGTGAATGTGCAGGTGCAGCAAGCCATTAGGAAGGCAAATGGTATGCTGGCCTTCATTACAAGAGGATTTGAGTACAGGAGTAAAGAAGTCTTACTCCAATTATATAGGGCCTTGGTGAGACCACACCTGGAGTATTGTGTACAATTTTGGTCTCCTTACCTAAGGAAGGATATCCTAAGGAAATCCGTGTTGACTCTACCCAATCCTATTATTATTTTCTAAGTGCCCTGTTACCATGTCCTTAATAATAGATTCTAGCATTTTCCCGACGACTGATGTCAGGCTAACTGGTCTGTAGTTCCCCTTTTTCTCTCTCCCTCCTTTCTTAAGTAGTGGGGTGACATTTGCTACCTTCCAATCCATGGGAACCATTCTAAAATCTATGGAATTTTGGAAAATGACAACCAATGCATCCACTATCTCTATAGCCATCTCTTTCAAAACCCTAGGATGTAGGTCATCAGGTCCAGGGGATTTATCGGCTTTCAGTCCCATTACTTTCTCCAGCACTATTTTTTTACTAATACTAAATTATTCTCGCTAGACCCTTGGTTCTCCACTATTTCCGGGATGTTTTTTGCGTCTTCTTCCGTGAAGACAGACACAAAGGCCGCAAATTTAATAGCCCTGAGGGGGCGGGTTTGGAGGCAGGTCCACTGTCAAAATAGCAAAGATTGACAGTGGGTAGGAAACCCACTGTCAACCCGCCTCCACGCGAGTCTCCCAGGTATTGGGTCTGTCAGTGGAGAACTGACCAGACACCAAGAGGCGGGGGATACAATTCAGCTCATTAAATGGCTTGTTAAGAGCCAATTTAAGAGCATTTTGAGGCTTACTTCTAATTTTACCTTCTCCCCCACAGATTACCCGCTGTTCGGGGAACACGCCAGCTCAACCTGCCGTGTTTTGAGTCTGCTCTGATGTTTGTGAAAAGCTGACAGCTGCAGAAGTGGTGTAAAGGACGCCATGTTGCAGATGGTGAGTTTCGGAGTGCAGAAAATGTTGGTTACGGCATTTTTTATACATATACAGATTTCTTTAGCTTACAAGCTTTTAAATCCAACTGTATGTCCAGTGCCACCTCATTGAGAGAACTTCTCTGACCAGTGACAGATCGCTTCTGTCACCTCACCTGCAGCTGCCATCTATTCCAGCAACATCGGATCAAATGAAACAATCAGACCGTGGTCCTCCGAATCCTTCCACGATTAGACCCAACACCAACATCACCAATTTCATCACCAACCTTCTCCGCCATCTCCTGATGCTGCACTGGACACAGAGCATCAGCCCTTGACAACATTGCTGCCCAGGAGGCCAGCGATGGCATCACCATGGCCAAATTTTCTTCACTTGACGCTGTAAACCCTGGCTGCCACATGATGCGCCAGATTGACACCATCTCACACCAGCACCGTGAAGCATCCCTTTAATGTCCAAGCCTTTCCATGCACGCTCATCACGATAGTGGGGGCGGGGGGGGGGGGGCGGAGTTATGATTGAACAATCAAAGGAACTCAGTGAAACACTTCTCAAGGTGCGCTCAGATCTGTCCAATAAGGGGCATTTTCTAAAAAAGAGATTTCACTGTATGACAACACATTACCAGAAACTTCACATGGACATTGGCTAAACCTCTCAAGTACCTACCCTTGTGTGTGTTGTTAGTTGGTATGCTTGCAGTAGGATGAGGGTAAGTGTGAGGGGTGGCTAGTGAGATGGGGAAGTGATAAAGTAGATAGAGAGGGTTGGGTGGAGGTGCAAGGTAAGTTGGTGTCCTGGGGAGATCTCTTCCGCCCTTGGAAGGGAAGAGAACCTCCCTGCGTGCTGTGACCCCCTCCATAAGCATATGGAGGGAGTCATTGGAGAGCCTGTGTGCAACCATTCACCTTTGTGCAGTGATTGTCAGTGTTTGCAGCACCTCAATGCTGTCAAACACTGACAGAACCACTGTCAAACTCTATGTGGATGTGGTCCCTTTAAGGAAACCGGCTGATGACGCGTCATCAAATGACATCATCAGACCCGCTTCCTGTTAATTGGCTGGTAAGCCCGCAGGGTGGGCTTAACAAGGCCAATCAAGGGAAAATCACGTCTGTAGAGCGGATGCAGCTGGGAGCGGGACTTGAACCCGGAAACCAGCTGTCCCGCCCCCATCCCGCCTCCTCCATTAAATTCACGGCCAAAGTATTTGTTTAATTTCTCTGCCATTTCCTTATTCCCAATTATAATTTCTCCTGTCTCAGCCTGTAAGGGGCCCACATTTACTTTAGCTAATCTTTTCCTTTTTACGTACCTATAGAAGCTTTTACAATCTGTTTTTATGTCTCTCGCTAGTTTATTCTCATATTCTATTTTCCCTTTCTTTATCAATTTCTTGGTCCTCCTTTGCTGAATTCTAAAATCCTCCCAATCCTCAGGCTTACTACTCTTTTTGGCAATATTATAAGCCTCTTACTTTGATCTAATACTATCTTTAACTTCTCTTGTTAGCCACGGTTGGACCACTTATCCTGTGGGATTTTTGTGCCTTAAAGGAATGTATATTTGTTGTAAATTATGTATTAATTCTTTAATTGCTAGCCACTGCTTCTCTACCATCATACCTTTTAATGTAGTTTCCCAATCTACCTTAGCCAATTTGCCCTTCATACCTACATAGTTTGCTTTGTTTAGATTTAAGACCCTAGTTTCGGATTTAACTAAATTACTTTCAAACTGAATATAAAATTCTATCATATTATGGTCACTCTTCCCTAAAGGCCCCTTTACTACAAATTTATTAATTAACCCTTTCTCGTTGCACAATACTCTCTTCTCTTCTTAGGCAGTCCCTCAGAACCGAGGATGACTTGCTTCCACATTAAAAATGAGTTCTCAGGTGACTGATGAGTCCAATGCGGGACCTACAGTCTCTGTCACAGGTGGGGCAGATGGTGGTTGAAGGGGTGGGTGGGTGGGGTGCTTGGGTTGATGTGCTTGCGCTTGGCTTCCGCTGGCTCCCGGCGAAGAGACTCGAGGTGTTCGGCGCCTTCCCAGATGCTTCTCCTCCACTTTGTGTGTGGTCTTGGGCCAGGGATTCCCAGGTGTCAGTGGGAATGTTGCACTTTTTCAAGGAGGCTTTGAGGGTGTCCTTGAAGCATTTCCTCTGCCCACCTGGGGCTCTCTTGCCGTGTCGGAGCTCCGAGTAGAGCGCTTGTTTTGGGAGTCTTGTATCGGGCATGTGGACGATGTGCCCCGTCCATCGGAGCTGATCGAGCGTGGTCAATACTAGATCTTAAATAGCCCGTCCTCGAGTTGGTTCCTCAACATACTGATCTAGAACACTGTCTTGCATACAATCCATGAATTCGTCCTCCACACTATTACTGCAAATTTGGTTTGCCCAGTCTATATGTAGATTAAAGTCCCCCATGATTACTGTATTACCCTTGTTACATGCACCTCTAAGTTCCTGATTTATACTCTGCCCTACATTACAACTACTGTTTGGGGGCCTATAAACAACTCCCACCAATGTTTTCTTCCCCTTGCTGTTTCTTAGCTCCACCCAAACTGATTCTACTTTTTGATTTTTGGAGCTAAGATCCTTTCTCTCTACTGTCTTTATCCCATCCTTTATTATCAGGGCTACCCCTCCTCCTTTTCCATTTTGCCTATCTCTTCTAAAAGTTAAGTATCCTGGAATATTTAGTCCCCAACCTTGGCCACATTGCAACCACGTCTCCGCAATGGCTATTAGATCAAACCTATTAATTTCTATCTGCGCTATTAATTCATCTATTTTGTTGCGAATGCCTCGTGCATTCAGATATAGTGCCTTTAGTTTTGACTTATTTCTATTTTTCCCTGATGTCACCTTAGTCACTGATGCCTTATTACCTTTGTTACTCTCTCTGTCCCTTCCTGACCCACTCTGCTTATTATTAGCCAAAACTCTATTCTGCTCTAGAGCCTTCACATTTCTCTCGCTGCTTTTAAATTTACTCTTTCTTGAATCCTCCCACCCCCCCCCCCCCCCCCGCCCCCCCCCTTCATTAACGTTTCAGGTCAATGACCTTTTGTCAGAACTGGAAAAAGTTAGAGATGTAACAGATTTTAAGCAAGTGCAGGGGCAGGGAAAGGGGGAGGGGGGGAAGAACAAAAGGGAAGATCTGTGATCAGATGGAAGGCAGGAGAGATTAAAATACAAAAGGAATGATAGTGCAAGGCAAAAGGAGATGATAATGGGACAAGTAAAGAAACAAAAGATGAGTCTAGAGGAGGTGTAAATGGGAATGGCAGAATCACCAACAGCTGCCATGTGAAAAAATAGGGGCCGAGGTTATGGTCTGAAATTGTTGAACTCGATGTTGAGTCTAGAAGGCTGTAAAGTGCCTAATTGAAAGATGAGGTGCTGTTCCTCGAGCTTATGTTAAGTTTCATTGGAACAGTGTAAGAGGCCGAGGATGGAGAGGTCAGAGTGGGAGTGGAGCGGAGAATTAAAGTGACAGGTGACCGGAAGCTCGGGGTCACACTTACGGACTGAACGGAGGTGTTCCGCAAAGTGGTCACCCAATCTACGTTTGGTCTCCCCATTGTAGAGGAGACCACATCATGAGCAGCGAATACAGTATACTAAATTGCAAGAAGTACAAGTAAATTGCTGTTTCACCTGGATTGTATAGTTTGGGGGTGTTTATGGAGGAGTCCACAACCTGCATCTATGCAGTGCCTGACTGAGCTGCAAATCACCATGATTTCCATCAAGAATGCTTTAACCGGTGCTCTGGAGACTTCAATCTCCTAGAGTCTGTTTTGAGGGCTCTCACAGAGTATATCTCTGAGAGGAATGAGGTTGGTCATTGCTGTCTAGAGGGAATGCTCAGCAACAGGGGAATAGCAGGAGTTGGCATGGATGATGGAGCTGTCTCCCAGAGCGACACCACATCAATAAAATGACTACAGATGTCTCCCTGAGTATACAGGTCAAGGGAGCTACTGCAGCAACTCCTGTGGTGCCTAAGTTCTAGGGCCATGGACTCACCTGGAACGGGATATACTGAGCCATTTCCATCCCTGGAGGCAGACACTGACACCCAGAAGCCAAAGAGTGCACCGTTAGGAAGTAGAGGACATACACTGTACACTTTCAGTAAGGACAAGCACTGGGGAAAACATACTGAGCCACTAACCAGAAGGGTTAAAGTTGGGTTGTTTGATATTGTAATGTGTCCTGACATCTCTTTTTGTTTGAGCCAGGTGAAGGTTGTTTGAGAGAAATCATGTAGCACTCATATACGGTGGACCCAATAGAGTCAATACTTTACTTGGCAAAGATAATGAGCGCATGTGGAAATGACTGTTGTTCATTGGAGGTATAAAACACTTAACTGAATGTTTGATCTATTACAGCCTGCCTAAACCTGTCCGCCTCGCTACCTCTCTTTCGTCCTGTAAGACGCTCCTTAAAACCTACCTCTTTGACCAAACTTTTGGTCACCTGCCCTAATTTATCCTTATGCGGATTGGTGTCAAATTTTGTGTCTTAAAATACTCTGTGCAGCGCCTTGGGACGTTTTACTACATTAAAGGCGCTATATGAATACAAGTTGTTGTTGATGACTCTTGTTTGACTGAACTGCTCTTTACTCAGGAAAATCTCCTGGCTTGTGGTCATTCTCTTCTTCCTGCTCTGTTTGCTGCTGTCTTTCTTTTTCTGCCTCTTCCATGGCTGTGCATCTTTGCAGGACAATGTTGTAGTACACTACAAGAATCTTGGAAACCTTGGCCAGACTGTGATGTGGCACTCCCTCTGATTTGTCTAGGCATCTAAATCAATGCTTTAGTTTGCCTATGGTGTGATTGACTAAAACCCTGGTGGAAGTGTGCACCACCTATCATTTTTCCTCAGATGGTGTCAGCCGTGGCTCAGTAGTAGCACTCTCACCTTCGAGTCAGAATGTTGTGGGTTTGACTCCCACTCCAGAATCTTGAGCACATAATCCAGGCTGACATTTCAGTGCAGTACTGAGGGAGTGCTGCACTGTCGGAGGTGCTGTCTTTTGGATGAGACATTAAACTGAGGCCCTGTCTGCCCTCTCAGGTAGACGTAAAAGATCCCATGGGACTATTTGAAGAAGAGCAGGGGAGTTCTCCTGGACAATATTTGGCCCTCAATCAACACCAAAAACAGATTATCTGGTCGTTATCTCATTGCTGTTTGTGTGCAAATTGCCTGCCACTTTTCCTACATTACAACAGTGACTACACTTCAAAAAATACTTAATTTGTTGTAAAGCGCTTTGGGAGATCCTGGGGATATGAAAGGCGCTATATAAATGTAAGTTCCTTCTTTCTTTCTTTTGTCCCCAGATTACACAGGAATCTTATGATCCATGACTGAATGGAATTAAACAAAGATGGAAAAAGGAGAATAAAATTAGAAATTGGGACACAAGCAGAGACAGTTACAAGAAGAAACACAATTTTCTTCAAATCATTATTTTTGTATTCATTTTCAGGATGTGGGTGTAACTGGCAAGTCAATGTTTACTGCCCATCCCTAGATTCCCTTGTGAAGGTGTTGGGGAGCCTTTTTCTTGAACCACCACAGTCATAGGGGGAAAATTCGGTACATTAGCACCTCCCGTTAGCGCCAGCAGATGACGGTAATGGGGCGCTGATGCAGTAGCGCTGGGGCGAGGCGAATCCAGCACCGCACGGCAAATCTGCCCCCACCCCCCCCCCATTGCACCACTGGTACAAGGTACCGTCGAGGACTTCAACACCAGGCAGATCATGACGTCAGTGAGAATGCAACGCTCACTGGCCGCCCGATCTGTGAAATTGATTAACGCCACCTACCTTAGCGCCTCGAACAAACAGTGACAGGGAGAGCTGGCGTGAAGCAGCCAGAAGCCGGCTCTAGGGAAGTTATTTAAAGGGATCATGAGTAATGAGTCGCAGCTGTAGGTTAGTGGAGTTTCAGTGTTTTCTTGTCAGTTTCACATTGTGCAACAGTTTAATTCAGTAATTTAAAGGTAATTTTGAATCAGGAGTATTGTGGGGACTATAAAATAGCTACATTTATTCTTTTTTAAAATTCGTTTATGGGATGCGGGCATCGCTGGCAAGGCCAGCCCTAATTCCCCATCCCTAATTGCCCTTGAGAAGGTGGTGGTGAGCCGCCTTCTTGAACTGCTGCAGTGCGTGTGGTGAAGGTACTCCCACAGTGCTGTTAGGGAGGGAGTTCCAGGATTTTGACCCAGCGACGATGAAGGATCGGCGATATACTTCTAAGACAGGATGGTGTGTGACTTGGATGGAAACTTGGAGGTGGTGGTGTTCCCATGCGCCTGCTGCCCTTGTCCTTCTAGGTGGAAGAGGTCACGGGTTTGGGAGGTGCTGCCGAAGAAACCTTGGCAAGTTGCTGCAGTGCATCTTGTAGATGGTACACATCGCAGTCATGGTACGCCGGTGGTGGAGGGAGTGAATGTTTAAGGTGGTGGATGGGGTGCCAATCAAGCGGGCTGCATGTCCTGGATGGTGTCAAGCTTTTTGACTGTTGTTGGAGCTGCACTCATCCAAAAAAATCAAACTGCTACACTTGGTTACATTAATGGGGACTGTACTGGCAGTCGACCTCGCCCTCCAGGATCTATGGCGGAGGGAGCGGAAGCAGTGAGAAAGACTGGAACATGTGGCCAGAGGGAGGAGGAGGGCCATCAGGGCTCTCAACAGGAGGCCTTACCCTCCGAGGGTATTCCGAGAGCACTTCTCCTACCTCCAATTAAGCGAGGAGCAGTGTATTAGGAGGCTCTGCTTCACCAAGGAGGTGGTCACAGAACTCTGCCACCTCCTGCAACCAGACCTCCAGCCTCAGATCAGGGTGACTACAGCTCTCTCAGTGGCAGTCAAAGGTCACCAACGCCCTCAATTTCTTCACCAGTGGATCTTTCCAGTCTGCAACAGGAGACATAGCTAACATTTCGCAGATGGCCGTCCATCGCTGCATCCAGGTGGTCACAGAGGCTCTCTACAGTAGTAGAAGGGACTACATTTCCTTTCCCATCACCAGAGAGAAGCAGAACGAGCATGCATGTGGCTTTGCCAGGATAGCGGAATTCCCCATGGTGCAGGGCGCCATTGACTGCACCCACGTGGCATGACAATCCTGAGATCTTCGGTAACCGCAAAGGCTACCACTCACTTAATGTACAGTTGGTGTGCGACCACGCACAGTGAATCCTCAATGTGAATGCATGCTATCCTGGCAGCAACCATGATGCCTTCATCCTGCACCAGACCGGTGTGCCAGCACTCTTCCAGCCACCACGTTAAGCTCGTGGCTGGCTGCTCAGAGACAAGGGCTATTTGTTTTCCACCTGTCTCATGACTCCCCTCTGCAACCCCAACACTCCTGTCCAGCACTCATACAATGAGAGCCATGCTGTCACCAGGAACATCATCGAGCAGACCATCGGCCTGCTCAAGCAATGGTTCCGCTGCCTTGACCACTTGGGAGGAGCCCTCCAGTACTCGGCTGAGCAGGTGTCCCATTTAGTGGTGGTCTGCTGCATGCTCCACAACTTGGCCATCATGAGGGTCCAGCTCTTGCCATCAGGGATTGTGGGACCACCTCAGGAGGAGGACAAGAAGGAAGAGGAAGATGAGGAGGATGAGGAGGAGGATGATTACATACATAGGATTACATAGGATATACGGCACAGAAACAGGCCATTCGGTCCAACCAATCCATGCCGGCATTTATGCTCCACAGGAACCTCCTCCCGTCTTTCCTCATCTAAATCTATCAGCGTAACCCTCTATTCCCTTTTCCCTCGTATGCTTGTCTAGCCTCCCCTTAAATGCATCTATACTATTCACTTCAACCACTCCCTGTGGTAGCGAGCTCCACATTCTCACCTCTCTTTGGGTAAAGAAGTTTCTTCTGAATTCCCTATTGGATTTCTTGGTGACTATCTTATATTGATGGTCTCTAGTTATGCTCTTCCCCAAAAGTGGAAACATTCTCTCTGTATCCACTCTATCAAAGTTTTTCATAATTTTAAAGACCTCTATTAGGTCACCCCTCAGCCTTCTTTTCTCAAGAGAAAAGAGACCCAGCCTGTTCATCCTTTCCCGATATGTATACCCTCGCATTTCTGCTTTCATCCTTGTAAATCTTCTCTGCACCCTCTCCAGTGCCTCTATATTCTTTTTATAATATGACGACCAGAACTGTACGCAGTACTCTAAGTGTGGTCTAACCAAGGTTTGATACAGGTTTAGCATAACATCCCTACTTTTCAATTCTATACCTCTAGAAATAAACCCTAGTGCTTGGTTTGCTTTTTTTATGGCCTTGCTAACCTGTGTCACACATTTAGTGATTTGTGTATTTGTACTCCAAGATCCCCACCTAGACTCGAACCCTCCAAGTAATAAGTGACCTCCCTATTTTTCCTACCAAAATGTAATACCTCACATTTATCTGTGTTGAACTTCATTTGCCAATTATATGCCCATTCTGCAAGTTTATTAATGTCCTCCTGTAATTTGTTGCAGTCCTCCTCAGTATTGACTATCCTCCCCCAATTTGGTGTCATCCGTAAATTTAGAAATTGTGTTTTTGACTCCAAAGTCTAAATCTTTAATATAAATTGTGAACAATAGTAGTCCCAGCACTGATCCTTGTGGAACACCACTACCCACCTTCTGCCACTGTGAATAGCTACCCTTTACTCCTACTCTCTGCTTTCTGTCCTGAAGCCAGCCAACAATCCATTCTGCTACTTGTCCCCTGACTCTGCATTCTCTGACCTTGTTCATCAGTCTATTATGGGGTACCTTATCGAAGGCCTTTTGAAAATCCAGATAAATTACATCTACTGCATTACCATTGTCTACTCTCTCTGTTACCTCTTCAAAAATTTCAATAAGGTTGGTCAAGCAAGACATTCCCTTTTGAAATCCATGCTGACTATTCATTATTATATTTTTGGTTTCTAGATGTTCTTCTATTTTCTCCTTCAGTCGGGATTTCATTATTTTTCCTACCACCGATGTTAAACTGACTTGTCTATAATTCCCTGGATATGTTCTATCCCCCTTCTTAAATATAGATATTATGTTAGCTATCCGCCAGTCCTCTGGCACTACACCTTTTTCTAATGAATTATTAAGTATATGTAGTGATGCCTCTGCTATCTCTTCCCTAGATTCTTTTAAAATGCGTGGATGCAATCCATCCGGACCAGGGGTTTTATCCTCTTTGAGTTTGATTAGTTTATTTATTATATCCCCTTTTTTATTTTAAATGCACTTATCTCATTACTAATACAAAAGCAAAATACTGCGGATGCTGGAAATCTGAAATCAAAACAGAAAATGCTGGAAATACTCAGCAGGCCAGGCAGCATCTGTAGAGAGAGAAACAGAGCTAACTGGTCAGTTCTGACCAAGGGTCATTGACCTGAAACGTTAACTCTGTTTCTCTCTCTATAGATGCTGCCTGACCTGCTGAGTATTTCCAGCATTTTCTGTTTTTATCTCATTACTAATCTCATCATCCAATGTCATGTCCACCTGTTCTATCTCCCTGGTAAATACTGAAGCAAAATAATGATTTAATATTTCTGCCATCTCTCTCTCGTTACCTGTGGCATTATCCTGTCTATCCCTTAATGGCCCTATTCCCATCCCAACCTTCCTTTTTTTATTGATGTGCCTGTAAAATATTTTACTATTTTGTTTTATGCCCCTTGATAATTTAATTTCATAGTTCCTCTTTGCCTCCCTAATTGTTTTTTTGACTTCTCTCCTAATCTTTTCGTATTCTCTCTTATCATGCACTCCCCTGCTGTCCATGTACTTAATGTATGTCTCTTTCCCTACCCTCAATTGGTCCCTTATGGCTTTATTCATCCATGGAGTCTCATTCGTGTTTAGTTTGTTCTTTCCTTTTAGCAGAATATATTTTTCCTGCACTCAGTTGAACACTATTTTAAATGTTTCCCATTGCTGTTCTACATCATTGTTTGCCAATATTGTTGCCCTATTTTTTCCCCACATTCTATTCTCAGCCCCTCAAAATCAGCTTTTCTCTAATCTATTAACTTGGTTTTCACCATTCTTATGTCCTTCTCAATTATCATCTTAAAGCATATTATATTATGGTCACTATTGCCTATATGTTCCCCCTACTTTTACTTCTCTTATCTGCTCTGGTTCATTCCCCATTACCAGATCCAATACTGAATCCTCCCTTGTTGGGCTTTATACATATTGGGTTAGAAAGGAGTCCTGTACACATTGTAGGATCTCTATTCCCTTATCCCCTTTACCTACCTCTTCTGTCCAATTAATATCAGGGTAACTGAAATCCTCCATGATTATTATTCTATGTTTTTTACTCATTTCCCTAATTTGGCTGCATATTTCTTCCTCCACCTCCCTTCCACTATTAGGTGCTCTGTAGACTACCCCATTAGTGTGATTGATCCTTTATTATCTTTTATCTCTATCCATATAGATTCTATTTTTGTCTTGCTGATATCTGCATCACTTTTTTCTACTGCCATCATGTTATCCCTAATAAGTACGGCTACTCCAACTCCCGTTTTTCCCTCCCTATCTTTTCTAAATATGTTACACACTGCAATTTTTTATTCCCAGTCCTGATTTTTCTGTAGCCATATCTCAGTAATCTCTACTATGTCTGGTTCCTCGCAACACATGATTGCCTCCAGCTCCCCTGTTTTATTATGGACACTGTGTGCATTGCTGTACAGACAGTTTAACTCATTTTTAATAGGATTTCCTCTCACTTTATGTTTAACCATCTTTTTAGACTCCTGTTCTATAACTCTATTTATTCCTTTGCCATCAATGTCCTCCCTTACTTTATTCTTTCCTATGCTCTCTTTTCCTGTTTTGTTTATATTTAGGCTGGTTACGTTTCCTGTAGATCCCTCCCCCATCTTACTAGTTTAAAGCCTTTGCCAGCTCCCTATTTACCCTTTCCGCTCGGACACGGGTTCTATCCCGGTTCAGGTGGAGCCTGTCCCATCGGTACAGCTCCTTCCTGTCCCAGAACTGGTGCCAGTGTCCATGAAAAGGAACCCCTCTTTCCCACACCAGCCCTTTAGCCACGTGTTAATTCTCCTGATCTGTCTGCTTCTATGCCAATTTGCACGTGGCTCGGGCAATAATCCATGAGGAGGAGGAGGAGGAACAGGAGCGAGGGAGGAGGCAGCCACTCAATTGGCCTTCCAGAAGGGCGGTCCTTGATTGCCTCATCAGACTGCAGTTCCAATAAATTAAACCCCAGATCTCTGTTGTTCACCACATCCCCAGCATTCCATCCCTGTCGCAGGCCATGTCACAGTGCAAAGCTGAAATGAGAGACACCACAAAAGAATCCAAACTGAATTAATATATTTATCAATAATCAGTGAACACATATTTACACCAAAAATATTAACTATTCACCCTTGTGCAATCTCTTAGTGCCTCTCGTTACTGTGCTTTGCTAAATTAGTGTTGACTAAATTAAAATGTCTGTGAATAGAGAAACTGACAGGAAAAGTTGCACCCTAGGGTGAAAATTGTTAGATTTGTTGAAGAATATTGACCACAACAAATGACATGCCCTAACTATAATAATATTTTGTGCATTACATGATATTATGCTTTGTAAAAATACCTTATCCTCTAATGTTCCATCATCAATGCCATGGGGAATCTGCTGGTGTGATACGCAATATACGCACACATTTAAGAGATGAAGGAGTACAAAGAGAATATAAAAGAGCGAAGGAGTATACGGAAGGAATTGTTGAGGTTAAATGACTGCACAGGACCATTTGACTTGTTGTCAAGGTACCACTTACCTTCTCAAGCAATGGTGGACAAAGGTATTTTATCTGCACTAGTAACTTTGAGACCAGTTTTAATAACCACTAACCACCATTAATCTGCTCTTAAAAGATTATTTTTATCCCTAAAGTCACTTTTCTTACCTGTATTGGCGATTCTTTCATCTCACTGACCAATGTTGACTAGCAAGTAGTGGTAGCTTCTAAAATCTAGAGCTACTAGGGCAATTTACAACATTTGCGTACAGTTTTGTGACAGTGACAGAGATTGTGGTTTGTTAGCTGACCTCAGCTATGACAGCACTGCAAAGAATTAAAAAAACTATGAGCAAGACTAAAGAGTTTGAAAATTTTAATTTAAATATAATTTTGTCCTTTAAAAAAAAATGTAAATGAAGAGTGAAGGGAAATTCTCTTGGATAAGCAAACTGTACCTTCTCAATAATACATTCAAGCTTTCTGCTTTGCAAGAAGGTTTAACTAGAAGAATCATAAACCCAATTTGTATGAAGTCGATGATGGTGGTTTCTGAGTTGATGAGGTTGAATCTCCTGAATAAATGGAAAGTTTGTCATTCTAGCTCATTTATATGCAACTGTTGTTTTACTAAATGGTTTTGTTTTGCAATGGATCTAACAAAACATTAAACATTGGAATATCAAATAATTCTTAGATTCCTAACACGGAATAATGCGAGAAAAGCTAGTGGCTAATCTCTGAATGAAACCAATTCTGCTGATTAGTTTAGGAACGTACTTCTCTGATTTGTTGACACCATGTGGGCACAAGCAGCTGTTTTTCATCGCAAATCTGAAAAATTAGTAAGCAAATTTAACAGATCATGTTGCTACATAGTAAATAAACCACTCAGTCATTAAATTGCATTGTCAAGTGCACTGAAACAAGAAAAATACCAATAAGAAAAATTGTTGTTATTTGACTTTGTGTACATAGGGTTAATGTAACTTGATCACTGGGTGGCAGATTTCTACACATATCGATAAGTTAGAGGAGCTGAGCATTACAAATTAGAATGAACCAGAAATCAATAAGTGCCAGCAGAGTACTGCAGGGTAGAGTTTCCGCTTTGGGCGCAATCGGGAAATTGCACCCAAATTACCCTTGAAATTGCACAGGTTAGTTTACAGTTCAAGTTTCCGCTAAAATTAATTTGCATAATCACAAACGTAAAATCTTCATGAACCAGCGTAATCAGGCAGCGTAATAGAATGTGAGCATTTATTTTTCTTTCCCTTAAAAAGTATTCTTTGATGTATTTTAGAGTGGTAACCTCATGCAGTTTTATTAATACAGTTGAAAATGGGTTTAGCACAAAAATAGGCATTTTTCGTAAGGGTGTCCAGTCCTCCACCAGTGAGTAACCCGATTTAAAATCACTGAAAATAACGTAAAAAACTATACTGAATTATTTAATAGTTTCATTGGTGTAAACTAATTAGTTTCTTAGTAAATTAAATATTTTTTCATATAGGCCCGTATTTTCTGATCGCAGGCCTCCCGCGGGCGGAGACCTGTGATCTGGAAAAATCTACGCCCTTACCCGAGGGCTCCCAGGACGCACACGCTTCCATTCCTGGACCTCTCCAAACTCTAAGCGCGCAGGGCCCACGTATCCCAGAGGCGCATGTAGTTCGCAGCGTCCCTGGGATCACGTGGGCCATGGGGAGCCAATCAAAGAAGGGAATCTCCCTTCATACACTTGACAGGTAGACCTGTCAAATATATGAATGGAGATCACCCCAAAAACATAGTAAAACTTCAAATAATTTTTTTTTAAAAATCACATTTTTAAAATGACTTGAAATTACAATAAATTAAGTAATTTGAAAAAAATAATTAAAGTTTTTTACGGGGCTAAAAATAAACTTACGTTTTTTTAAAGTATTTTTAAATGATACTTAAATACTTTTTTGAACTCTTATCCTGGTAAAAGCGGGCCTTACCAGGCGTAAGAATTGTAAGGGTTTTCTGCGGGCGGAGGGTCTCCAAAAAGCAGAACTATCCGCCCGCAGAGGCCCTTCTCCAGGGCAGCCGGGGAATCTGTCAAGACCATTCTTGACAGATCGGAAATGCCGGTTTTCAGCACATGCGCTGTGCATGCCTGAAACCGGCATTTCCGATGTCCCTACGGGTGGGTACACAGCATGTACACACCCGTAGGGATCGGAATATCTGGGCCAATAAAAATCTTTTAAAACATGCCTACTAGTACCCGTGCACCTAAGAAAATGAACGCAATTTGACGAGCCTTCCTGAACCAGTGCAATCGGCAGAACCTTGCAATTTTGACCTGGGACGTGGCCAGTTTTGTCGGGGGAGGGGGGGTGGTCTGATCCGGGCGAGTTGAATCTTAAATCGCCATTTCTCAGTTTCTTTCCTTCCATCCCTAAGTTACTGACTCATGCTTGTGTACCGTTCTTTAGGCACCAGCAACCCTCTGCTACTTTGCCCAAGTGATAACTTTTAACACGTGAACCTTGACAGTGAGTATTGATCAGCTATTCATCCATAGGGAGCAAGCCGAGCCGATGTCCAAACACATGTACTTTCCAATAGGAGTAACAGTTGAGATCAGTCCTTGCCTTCACCTGTTGTCCAAACAGGTATTCTTTCCTGTTTTATATTTTACTGTTTCCTAGCTCATAGGCACTGTGACCAATTGCAGCAACATCATCAAATATCCTTCTGAGAAAAGTTAACTTAACACATACCAAGGGGGGAATTTTAGCTCCAACAGATACCGGACGGAGCAAGATTTCAAATCGAGCAGTTCTATATGCTGCTCTGTTCCACCTCGCAGCATGTTTACCCCTGCTGTGATTGCTGATGGCAGTTTTTTCTGACTGAGGCAGAAACCTCATTAATATATGATAATCGGGGTTTGTCCGACATCCAGTATTGGATGAACAGAAATTTTGGGAAGACTGAAGCCATTGGGCTGGATTTTCATTGACCCGTGGAGGCGGGTTTGGAGGCGTGTGGGGAGTTAAACTTGCGAAAAGTGGCGGGCGGACCTGATCCTGCCTCCATTCCACCTCCACGCAATTTTGATGAAATCGTGTGCGGTGGTCCCGTCTCCGTCCCGCCTCCAAGAGGAGGGAGAGGCCATTAAAGCCCTTAACAAGCCCTAAATTGGCTCTGTAATGCCATTTTGATACTTTTTAGCTAGTTTAACCCTTTTCCCACGTGAAGCACACCTGATCTGAAACACGCCAGTGAAACCTGGCGGGAGCACATTTGGATAGCTGACTATTAGCTGCAGGTCCACTATTACAGCAGAGATGTGATGAAGGTAGTAGTAGTCTGAGGTCTGAAAGTCGCCTCTGATGCTGCTGCATTGAAGGTCTTCAGAGACTGCCTGGCCTGGCCTTTGCTGTGAGAGGACCTGGATGCAAAAACAAAATTCTCTCTCTCTCTCTCTCCTCTCTTCTCTCTTCTCTCTTCTCTCTCTCTCTCTCTTCTCTCTCTCTCTCTCTCATATATTTTGCATCCAGGTCCTCTCAGAGCAAAGACCAGGCAGTCTCTGAAGACCTTCAATGCAGCAGCAATGATGACATCATCAGAGGCGACTTTCAGACTGAAACCACTAATTGGTTCATGGGTTCCCACATGCTGGAACTCAATTGCCCAATTAGGTGAAAATTGCATCAATCTCCCACATCCAATTGCAGTCGGGTGGATAACACGAAATGCGGATGACACGACCCCAATCCGCCCCAGTATCAAAATCCAGCCCACTGTCTTTGGTCCCCACCACAAACTCCATCCCTCTCTCCGGCAACTGTCTGAGGCTGAACCAGATTGTTCAAACCCTTGGTGTCATATTTGACCCTGAGCTGAGCTTCCAACCACATATATGCACCATCGCCCCTCCCTATCTCTGTAATCCCCTCCAGCCCGACAATCCTCTGAGATATCTACGCTCCTCCAATTCTGGCCTCTTGAGCATCCTCAATTTTAATCGCTCGACCATTGGTGGCCGTGCCTTCAGCTGCCAAAGACCTAAGCTCTGGAATTCCCTCCCTAAACCTCTCTGCCTCTCTAACTCTCTTTCCTCCTTTAAGACGCACCTTAAAACTAAACTCTTCTGCCCTAATATCTTCTTATGTGGCTCGGTGTCAAATTTTGTTTGATAATGCCTCTGTGAAGCGCCTTCAGATGGTTTACTATGTTAAAGGCGCTATATAAATGCAATTTGTTGTTGTTGCTATGTCATACATAGCACCCTGATGGCTTTTTAATGGTGTTCTGTCAGGGAAGATGTAGAAGCCCTAAAAGGTAAGTTTTAAACTTATCTTTATGGGACCAGGAGGATCAAGAGTACTCCTCTGGGCCCCACAAGGAAAGTCTGAGTCGTGAATTTTCACCCCCAAAATGGGTGGGTTGGGGTCAGGTCAGATGTTAAAAAATTTTAAATCACAAACCCGAGCCCAACCCACAAACTTCCGGGAAAAGAGGCAGGCAGCCAATCCGCTCCCAGGAGGCATGTTAGCAATTTAAATATTCTAATGAGGCCAGCTGTCTCTGATTTAACTTGCTTTGCCAGTTTAACAGTGGCCAGCCGATTTCCCAGTCCTCGGGAAACCCGGCAGCTGAAGGGAGGTGAGGACAGCTTTGGGGAGAAGTTAAGTGCCTTTACAGCACTGCTTGTGGGCCAGAAGGAGCAGGAATGTTTCCCCACGGCCTCCCAAGCTCCCCACCATCAGACCCACCCTATACAAAGACCCCGGGGTTGGGGATCAGGCACGCCACCCAGAGTCTGAGATCAGACCCCACCTCCTGAGGTCAGGGATCAGACCCCCCAGGATCCCAGTAGCACCTGCAGGCTCTCTACCTGCTCCTGCGGCCTGCTTCTGAGTCCGCTCCACCCTACTGGAAGCCAGCCTGTCAATCAGGCTGACTTCTGGGCAGGGAACCTGTCAAGGAGAAAAGTTGCACGCATGCGGGCAAACCCGGACTTCCAGGTTTCCCGTCTGAATTCCGACCCCCACCTACCCAACCCATCCCTGTCAATAGCCAAGCCTGAGTCTCTGTTGCCTCAGGCTCACCCATCTTCCTATGAGACCTTGCCGAAACCGCCCCCCCCCCCCGCCATCTGCAACGTACCCGAGTCCCAGCGGGCTTCCTCTGGGTCACCCGATCTTCACCTCTCGGCAACTGGCCAGCTAACTCTTTACACCCATTTTTGGTGGGCAGCTGACCAGTGGGATGTTAATATGGGCTGGGTCTCTGCCAGATTCCCGCCCAGGAGTTATATACCCCTCAAGTATCAAACCTGGAAACTTTCTAGTCTGTTTGGTTTATTGGCAATCCAACTAAGAAAGAAAGACTTGCATTTCCATAGAACCTTTCACAATCTCAGGATGTCCTAAATGCTTTACAACCAATAAAGTACTGTTGAAGTGTAATCACTGTTGTAATGTAGGAAGCGCGACAGTCAATTTGCGCTCAGCCAGGTCCCACAAACAGCAATGAGATAACGAGTACTTAAACATGTTTATTTTTTAGTGATGTTGGTTGAGGGATAAATATTGGCCAGGGTACTGGGAGAACTTCCCTGCTCTTCTTCAAATAGTGTCATGGGATCTTTTACATCCACCTGAGCCTCAGTTTAACGTCTCATCCGAAAGACGACACCTCTGACAGTACAGCACTCCCTCAGTACTGGACTGATTTTTACCCAATGAGACATTAAGGGAGCAGGGCTATACAGCCTGTATCCTGTATATAACAATAAATGAATACACACTGGGACATTATGATTAGTGACTATTAGCAGCTGTGAAGTGCTAGTTTGTATAAATGCAGAGATTAGACAAGCGTGTAGTAAAGGCAGAGTGCTTTTAATGGAGGATTAACTTTCATATAGTTTGGGATAAGCAGAATAGCACCTGTCGGAAAGGTAGTGAATTTCTTGATTGTGTCCGGGATAGTTTTCTACAACAATATGTCCGAGAGGCAACAAGGGGGCATGCCATATTAGATTTAGTAATGAGTAACGAGCCAGATTTAATTAACAGCCTAACTGTACATGAACATTTATCCAATAGCGATCATAGCATGATCGAGTTCAACGTAGCATTTGAAAGGGAGAAACGCAAAACAGCTACTAAGATTCTAGATTTGGGTAAGGCCGACTTCAAAGGGATGAGACAGAGACTGTCCACACTAAACTGGGCAAATCTGATAATGGGTAAAATGACAGAAGATCAGTGGGAGATGTTCAAAAAAGAATTTAAGGTGATACAGAACCAGTTTATACGCCTGAGGGGCAAGAGCTCTACTTGCCAAAAAAAAAACAGCCATGGATGACTAAAGAGGTAAAGGACAGCGTAAAACTGAAAGAAAACGCATATAAAAATGCAAAAAATAGCACAGATCCTGGCGAATGGGAAAGATACAAAGAATAGCAAAGGGTCACAAAACAGATAGTAAGAGTTACAAAAAGGGAGTATGAAAGGAAACTTGCAAGGGATATCAATAGCAACACAACATTTTTTTACAATTATATTTGGGAAAAAGTGGGTAGTCAGGAGCAATGTTGGCCCCTTAAAAACTGAAAGCGGTGATATTATCAATGATAATAAGGAATTGGCGGACACGTTGAATAATTACTTTGCGTCAGTATTTACAGTAGAGTAAGAGGATAGCATGCCAGAAATCCCAAGGAAACTAAATCAGGGACGGGGACTCAATAAAATTAATGTAAGTAAAGTAATAGTAATGAAGAAAATAATGGCACTAAAGAGTGACAAATCCCCAGGACCAGATGGTTTCCATCCCAGGGTTTAAAGAAAGTAGGTGAGCACATTGCAGATGCCCTAACTATAATCTTCCAAAGTTCTCTTGATGCAGGAACCGTCCCTTTAGATTGGAAAATAGCACATGTCACTCCACTATTTAAAAATGGTGAGAGAGGGAAATATAGACCAGTTAGCCTAACGTCTGTTGTCGGGAAATTGCGAGAGTCTATAATTAAGGATAGGGTGACTGAACACCTCGAAAATTTTCAGTTGATCAGAGAGAGCCAGCATGGATTTGTGAAAGGTAGGTCATGCCTGACAAACCTGATTGAATTTTTTGAAGAGGTGACTAAAGTAGCGGATAGGGGAATGTCTATGGATGTTATTTATATGGCATTTGATAAAGTCCCACATAGGAGACTGTTAACTAAGGTAGAAGCCCATGGAATTGAGGGCAAATTATTGACCTGGTTAGGAAATTGGCTGAGCAGCCAGAGACAGAGAGTAGGGATCATGGGTAGGTACTCAAATTGGCAGGATGTGACAGTGGTGTCCCACAGGGATCTGTGTTGGGGCCTCAACTATTCACAGTATTTATTGACGACTTAAATGATGGCATAGAAAGTCATATATCCAAATTTGTCGATGACACAAAGATAGGTGAAATTGTCGTCAGTGTCGATGGAAGCATAAAATTACAAAGAGATATCGACAGATTAGGTGAATGGGCAAAACTGTAGCAAATGGATTTCAGTGTAGGCAAATGTGAGGATAAAAGGATGTCCAAAGAGACTTGGCGGTCCAGGTACATAGATCATTAAAATGTCATGAACAGATACAGAAAATAATCAAAAAGGCTAATAGAATGCTGGTCTTTATATCTAGAGGACTAGAATACAAGGGGGTAGAAGTTATGCTGCAGCAAAACAAAACCCTGGTTAGACCACACCTGGCGTACTGTGAGCATCAAGGGGTTAAGTTACGAGGATAGATTACACAAATTAGGGTTGTATTCCCTAGAATTTAGAAGGTTAAGGGGTGATCTGATTGAAGATATTAAGGGGAACAGATAAGGTAGATAGAAACTATTTCTGCTGGTTGGGGATTCTAGGACTTGGGGGTATAATCTAAAAATTAGAGCCAGAGCTTTCAGGAGTGAAATTAGGAAACATTTCTACACACAAACGGTGGTAGAAGTTTGGAACTCTCTTCCGCAAACGGCAATTGAGACTAGATCAATTGTTAATTTTAAATCAGAGATTGATAGCTTTCTTTTAACCAAGGGTATTAAGGAATCTGGGCCAAAGTCAAATATGGAGTTAGATTGCAGATCAGTCATGATTTTATTGAGGGGCTCGAGGGGCTGAATGGCCTACTCCTGTTCCTATGTTCCTATTGTAGCCAACCTCAAAAAGAAAGCAAATTAAATAAAGAAGTGATTTTGTAAACACTCAATTTTGATGCTTTCATGTCACGTAACAATGACAAAAATATAGATGCAGTCTACTGTTATAAGGACTTATCTGTTTATTGCATTGAAATGACGCAAGTACATCACTCTCACAAAATACAACTGCAAATAATTTCTCACTAACCTTGCAGTAACATTGTTGCAATCGTTAATCCTACTGTGTGAACTCTGTCACGCATCAATGACATGAACCATGCTGACATTCAGCTGGTGGTTATTGTTCAAAACTGAATAAAACCAGATGTAAATGAAAGTGTAGATTATAGAAAATGATAGATACAACATAGTGGGGGGGATTTTCAACTCACGGCCACTCATTTCTCAACAGTTGAAAATCAAGGTGGGAGGGGAGGGGCATCTCGCAGCCCCCCCACCCCCCTCCATTGCCGCCTATGGTCCGTCTGATGCAACTTTCAGGCAGTCTGTAAATGGGAAAGAAGCCTGTCCATCTGAGGCTGCTTAAATATGCAAATAGGGGTCCGAGGCCCGTTGTGGGTGAGTGACATGGCCGCTCCATTCACTCTGCACCTGTTTCAGGCGCAAGTCAAATTTCTCCCTGCAGTTCCTTTAAGACTTTTACCTAATCTAGGATTAACATGACAATAATAAACTATTCAAGTTTCCCTCTTACACTTTATGGTATTGTCTGAATCCCTTGATCAGATTCTTGCTTTGTAATCACGCCCAGGTATCCATTATTGTGTACTTTTTAACCCACGCCCCACAGATTTTATTTGTAAAACAAAGGTATAATATCCCTGTTAGTTTTGTAAATTACATTTTATGTTAGGAGTTTTCAATTGGAAATAATTTGGTATCTGAGATATCACAAACTAAACCGATTATTAATATTATAGCTTAGATAGAGCTTTTGTTCTCATTCATTTTGATAATAGAGTAGATAGAGAAAAACTATTCCCTCTGGCGAGTGGGTCAATAAACAGAAGTCATAGATTTAAAATCATTGGCAAAAGATCTAGAGGGGAGATGAGGAGAATTCTTTTCACTCAGAGAGTTGTGGAGATCTGGAACGCTCTACCTGAAAAGGTGGTGGAATCTGATTCCAGAAATTATTTTAAAAGGAGTTGGACAGGTACTTGAGGATTATTTTTTATTCGTTCATGGGATGTGGGCGTCGCTGGCAAGGCCAGCATTATTATCCATCCTAGTTGCCCTTGAGAAGGTGGTGGTGAGCCGCTGTTCTTGAACTGCTGCAGTCCGTGTGGTGAAGGTACTCCCACAGTGCTGTTAGGGAGGGAGTTCCAGGATTTTGACCCAGCGACGATGAAGGAACGGCGATATACTTCCAAGTCAGGATGGTGTGTGACTTGGAGGGGAACTTGGAGGAAGTGGTGTTCCCATGAACATGTTGCCCTTATCCTTCTAGGTGGTAGAGGTCGTGGGTTTGGGAGGTGCTGCCGAAGAAGCCTTGGCGAGTTGCTGCAGTGCATCTTGTAGATGGTACACACTGCAGCCACGGTACGCCGGTGGTGGAGGGAGTGAATGTTTAAGGTGGTGGATGGGGTGCCAATCAAGCGGGCTGCTTTGTCCTGGATGGTGTCGAGCTTCTTGAGTGTTGTTGGAGCTGCACTCATCCAGGCAAGTGGAGAGTATTCCATCACACTCCTGACTTGTGCCTTGTAGATGGTGGAAAGACTTTGATGAGTCGGGAGGTGAGACACTCGCCGCAGAATACTGTTGAGATTATCTTATCCCTGGTCTTTCAAATAATCGAGATCGAGTGCAAACCAATATGGTGGGTATATTTTGTTTAATTGGAGTTTAAGAAGGAATAAAACACAGTAGTTATAAATCAAAAACATCCGACCGTGACAAGCAGCTAGTATCGGTCACGATCGGACAGACGGCTGGCATGCACGAACAGCTCTCCTTCTTGTTTCACATGTCTCTCTCTATCTTCGTGAACTACCCAAGAGTGTTAGACTAGGGTCAGCATGGGCCCACTCTCGGAAGAGTGTTGGACCACCAATTCACTCTTGGAAGCTCTTCACTCCACCGTCTGCACTAAGGGCTTTTCAGGTCTTTCAGTTATACCCTTTTTTAGGGGTGGACCTGGGATAGAATACTGACAGGACTATTTAACCTGTAAGGGTTCATTTTAAACTAAGGTGCCCAATGGTATGTCGAGTTCTTTGTCTTAACTTTCAGATGAAAACCCTCCCCTAAGGGGTCTCATGCTCTTCCCTCACATGTCTTTCCTGTTTATACATTCTGAAGGCCCATCCATCGTAATTCCTCCTATCTCTCCCGTCCTTATCCTCCCAAGTTTGGAGTCAGACATGCCATTCCCGGCCTTCAGCTGTTCGTAGCTGCTTGTTATCAGTTATTCATGTTCAAGCTATTCATGCAGCTTAGCTGTGCAAAACTAAGGGGGAGAAATTAGTTATTTCCCCGTTTGGGGTGCTAAATTTTGAAATCTGGAAAAATTAGTGCCAGGCGCTAATGAATCTGAGGTTCCCCTAAATTGGCTGTTAGTGCTCCAGGAGGGAGCTGGAGTGCTAAATCAAGCGCTAATGGCCTCATTAGGGCGTTACAGGGGCGCTACCAGCAGAGCGATAATGAATTTCAGGTGCAATGCAATCGGGAATGCTGGTTCACACTGGCTCCTTCCAGCTCTTAAAGGGGAAGTTGCATCATTGTGCAGATCCTCATTATCAGCATTGCTGGCTGTGAAGGCGACCTGTAAGCAATTCAATCCCCTGATCGTAATGGCTGATCCCACTCCCAGGGAGAGAGAGCTCATCATTTCACGGACGAGTCATTGGAGGCATTGGTCGCGGGAGTGGAGCGAAGGAGGGCAGTGCTGTTCCCGGACCCTGGAAGGAGGCCATTGCCCCAGGTCTTCAGGGCAATGTGGAGGGAAGTGGCCCCAGGAGGTCTCGGCCAGTAGTGTGGGCGAACACAGCCTGACAGTGCCGCAAGAAATTCAACGAACGACCTCAGTCAGGTGGTCAAGGTGAGTACATGCTTCTACAGCTCCTACATACCAGCACCTGAACCTCAGTCTGTGCACACTACACAAACCATCACACTCCCACCACTCACCCACCAAACATCTTCACCTATTGAAACTCACATCCACAGCTCACGCCTTGCCTACAATCACAGCTATTCAACGACGGCAGGCATATCTACCAAACACATAGCTGGACTATGATTCACACATATTCGTTTCTCTTGCAGGCCAAGATGGCCCATAATAGGAGGGAGCAGCAGAGAATAGGCGGGGGTGATGCGCAGCTCCAGCAACTCTCAGACCTTGAGGAGCGAGTGCTGCGACTCATTCAGCAGCAGGTGATGGGCGCTGTGGCCCTCGGCAATGTCGACCCGCTTGGGGGCAACAACGGTATGTTCATCCCCTCTCCTTCTCTCATCCCACTTTCCCCTCACACCTATAGCCTTTCCCACTTTCCAGCTCCTGATACTGTCTGCATTCCTTGCTCCATTCCTGCCCCCCTGCCCTCACCTTAACACGAGTGTTGGGCCTTTATGCTTTCAGAGAATCAGTAACCAGATGACCAGCCTATCCCAGAGCCTCCCACTGAGAGTGAGGAAGGAGAAGAGGAGGAGGAGCAAAGCACCGCGTCACTGTATCTCTCACCCACAGGCACCACCTCAGATACTGGCACTCCGCGATCTTTAGAGGCAGGTTTAGTAGAGGGCTCTGCACTGGGTGGTGCACCTGGGACATAGAAACATAGAATATAGAAAAATAGGAGCAGGAGTAGGCCATTCGGCCCTTTGAGCCAGCTCCGCCATTCAATATGATCATGGCTGATCCTCTATCTCAATACCATATTCCCGCTCCCTCCCCATGCCCCTTGATGCCTTTTGTGTCTAGAAATCTATCTATCTCCTTCTTAAATATATTCAGTGACTTGGCCTCCACAGCCTTCTGTGGTAGAGAATTCCACAGGTTCACCACCCTCTGAGTGAAGAAATTTCTCCTCATCTCAATCCTAAATGTCCTACCCCGTATCCTGAGACTGTGACCCCTCGTTCTAGAGCCCCCAGCCAGGGGAAACATCCTCTCTACATCCAGTCTGTCTAGCCCTGTCAGAATTTTATAAGCTTCCATGAGATCCCCTCTCATTCTTCTAAACTCTAGTGAATACAGGCTTAGTCGACCCAATCTCTCCTCATATGACAGTCCTGCCATCCCAGGAATCAGTCTGGTGAACCTTCGCTGCACTCCCTCTATGGCAAGTATATCCTTTCTTAGGTAAGGAGACCAAAACTGCACACTGTACTCCAGGTGTGGTCTCACCAAGGCCCTGTATAACTGTAGTAAGACATCCTTGCTCCTGTACTCAAATCCTCTTGTAATGAAGGCCAACATACCATTTGCCTTCCTAACTGCTTGCTGCACCTGCATGTTTGCTTTCAGTGACTGGAGTACAAGGACACCAAGGTCCCATTGTACACCAACATTTCCCAATCTATCACCATTTAAATAATACTCTGCCTTTCTGTTTTTCCTACCGAAGTGGATAACTTCACATTTATCCACGTTACATTGCATCTTCTTTTAATTTTTATTTTATTTGTTTTGTGGGATCTGGGCATCGCTGGCAAGGCCAGCATTTATTGCCCATTCCTAGTTGCCCTTGAGAAGGTGGTGGTGAGCTGCGTTCTTGAACCGCTGCAGTCCAAGCGGTGAAGGTACTCTCACAGTGCTGTTAGGTAGGGAGTTCCAGGATTTTGACCCAGCGATGATGAAGGATCGGCAATATACTTTTAAGTCAGGATGGTGTGTGACTTGGAGGGGAACTTGGAGGTGGTGGTGTTCCCATGCGCCTGCTGCCCTTGTCCTTCTAGGTGGAAGAAGTCGCGGGTTTGGGAGGTGCTGCCAAAGAAGCCTTGGCAAGTTGCTGCAGTGCATCTTGTAGATGGTACACACTGCAGCCACAGTATGCTGGTGGTGGAGGGAGTGAATGTTTAAGGTGGTGGATGGGATGCCAATCAAGCGGGCTGCTTTGTCCTGGATGCCATGTATTTGCCCACTCACTCAACTTGTCTAAATCACCTTGAAGCCTCTTTGCATCCTCCTCACAACTCACAATCCCACCTAGTTTCGTGTCATCAGCAA
Source organism: Squalus acanthias (assembly GCA_030390025.1). NCBI lineage: Eukaryota > Metazoa > Chordata > Chondrichthyes > Squaliformes > Squalidae > Squalus > Squalus acanthias. The sequence continues at coordinate 127,502,922 of CM059429.1, forward strand.
ACTTGGAAATATTACATTTGGTCCCCTCATCCGAATCATTGATATATATTGTGAATAGCTGGGGCCCAAGCACTGATCCCTGCGGTACCCCACTAGTCACCGCCTGCCACCCCGAAAAAGACCCATTTATTCCTACTCTCTGTTTCCTGTCTGTTAACCAATTTTCAATCCATGCCAGTATATTACCTCCAATCCCATGTGCTTTAATTTTGCACACTAACCTCTTATGTGGAACTTTATCAAAGGCCTTCTGAAAATCCAAATACACCACATCCACTGGTTCTCCCTTTTCTGTTCTACCAGTTACATTCTAAAAGAACTCCAGTAGGTTTGTCAAAGACGATTTCCCTTTCATAAATCCACGTTGACTTTGTCTAATCCCGTTGATATTTTCTAAGTGTCCTGTTATCACATCCTTTATAATAGACTCTAGCATTTTCCCTACTACTGATGTTAGGCTAACCGGTCTGTAGTTCCCTGTTTTCTCTCTCCCTCCTTTTTTTAAATAGTGGGGTTACATTTGCCACCCTCCAATCTGCAGGAACTGTTCCATAATCTTTAGAATTTTGGAAGATGACAACCAATGCATTCACTATTTCCATGGCTACCTCTTTTAGTTCTCCGGGATGCAGATTATCAGGCCCTGGGGATTTATCAGCTTTTAGTCCCATTAATTTCTCCAGCACTATTTTTTTACAAATACTAATTTCCTTTAATTCCTCCTTCTCACTAGACCCTTGGTTCCCTAGCATTTCTGGGAAGATATTTGTGTCCTCTTCCGTGAAGACATAACCAAAGTATTTGTTTAATTGCCCAGCAATATCCTTGTTCCCCATTATAAATTCTCCCATTTCTGACTGTAAGGGACCTACATTTGTCTTCACTAATCTTTTTTCTTTTTACATACTTGTAGAAGCTTTTACAATCCGCTTTTATGTTCCTTGCAAGTTTACTCTCATACTCTACTTTTTCCCTCAATCAATCTCTTGGTCCTTTTTGCTGAACTCTAAACTGCTCCCAATCCTCAGGCTTTCTACTTTTTCTGGCAACTTTATATGACTCCTCTTTGGATCTAATACTATCCTTAATTTCTTTTGTTAGCCATGGTTGGGCCGTTTTTCCTTTTGTGTTTTTGTGCCTGAAAGGAATGTATAACTGTTGCAATTCATTCCTTAAATGTTAGCCATTGCCTATCCACCATCATGCCTTTTACTGAAGCTTCCCAATCTATCATAGCCAACTCACTCCTCATACCTTCGTAGTTTCCTTTGTTTAGATTTAGGACCCTAGTTTCAGATTGGACTACTTCACTTTCCATCTTAATGAAGAATTCTATCATGTTATGGTCACTCTTTCCTAAAGGCCCCGTACAACAAGATTATTAATTAAACCTTTCTCATTGCACAATACCCAATCTAGGATAGCCTGTTCCCTAGTTGGCTCCTCAACGTACTGGTCTAAAAAACCATCTCGTACACACTCCAGGAATTCATCCTCCACAGTATTATTGCTAATTTGGTTTGGCCAGTCTATATGTAGATTAAAGTCACCCATGATTACTGTAGTACCCTTGTTACATGCATCTCTAATTTCCTGTTTGATGCCATCCCCTACATTACCACTACTGTTGAGGCCCATAGACAAATCCCACCAATGTTTTCTGCTCCTTGGTGCTTCTTAGCTCCACCCAGACTGATTCTACATCTTTATTTTCTGATCCAATATCCTTTCTCACTATTGCTCTGATTTCATCCTTTACTAACAACGCCACCCCACCTCCTTTTCCTTTTGGCCTATCCTTCCTAAATATCGAATTTCCTTGGATATGCAGCTCCCTGCCTTGGTCACCCTGCAGCCATGTCTCCATAATCGCAATTATATCGTATCTGTTTACATCTATTTGCGCTGTTAATTCGTCTACCTTATTACGAATGCTTCGTGCATTCAGATACACTGCCTTTAGATTTGTCTTTTTTAACATTTTTAGACATCTTAGCATTTTTATGCCTCATAATCTGCATCCTAGGTTTCATAAGGAAGTAGCCCTAGAAATAGTAGATGCATTGCTGGTCATCTTCCAAAATTCTATGGACTCTAGAACAGTTCCCATGGATTGGAGGGTAGCTAATGTAACTCCACTATTTAAAAAAGGTGGTAGAGAGAAAATGGGGAATTATAGACTGGTAAGCCTGATATTGGTAATGGGGAAAATGCTAGAGTCCATTATAAAAGATGTAATAGCAGAGCACTTGGAAAACAGTGACAGGATCGGACAAAGTCAACATGGATTTACAAAAGGAAAATCATGCTTGACTAATCTACTGGAATTTTTTGAGGATGTAACTGTTAGAATAGATAAGGGAGAACCAGTGGATGTGGTATATTTGGACTTTCAGAAGGCTTTCGATAAGGTCCCGCATAAGAGATTAGCGTGCAAAGTTAAAGCACATGGGATTGGGGGTAAGGTACTGGCTTGGATAGAGAACTGGTTGGCAGACAGGAAGCAAAGAGTTGGAATAAATGGGTCTTTTTCCGAGTGGCAGGCAGTGACTAGTGGGGTAACGCAGGGATCGGTGCTAGGACCCCAGTTATTCACAATATATATTAATGATCTAGACGAGGGAACTAGATGTAATATCTCCAAGTTTGCAGACGACACAAAGCTGGGTGGGCGGGTGTGCTGTGAGGAAGATGCAGCGAAACTCCAGTATGATTTGGACAGGTTGGGTGATTGGGCAGATGCATGGCAAATGCAGTATAATGTGGATAAATGCGAGGTTATCCACTTTGGTGGCAAAAACAGGAAGACAGATTATTATCTGAATGGCAATAGATTGGGAAAAGGAGAAGTGCAACGAGACCTGGGTGTCCTTGTGCACCAGTTGCTGAAGGTAAGCATGCAGGTGCAGCAGGCGGTTAAGAAGGCAAATGGTATGTTGGCCTTCATAACGAGAGGATTCGAGTACAGGAGCAAGGATGTCTTGCTGCAGTTGTACAGGGCCTTGGTGAGACCACACCTTGAGTATTGTGTGCAGTTTTGGTCGCCTTATCTGAGGAAGGATGTTCTTGCCATGGAGGGAGTGCAGCGAAGATTCACCAGACTGATATCTGGGATGGTAGGAATGATGTATGAAGAGAGATTGGGTCAATTAGGCTTATATTCGCTAGAGTTTAGAAGAATGAGAGGGGATCTCATTGAAACTTATAAAATTCTAACAGGACTAGACAGACTAGATGCAGGAAGGATGTTCCCGATGGCGGGGGAGTCCAGAACCAGAGGTCACAGTCTAAGGATAAGGGGTAAGCCATTTAGGACTGAGATGAGGACGAATTTCTTCACCCAGAGAGTGGTGACCTGTGGAATTCTCTACCACAGAAGGCAGTTGAGGCCAATTCATTAAATATATTCAAGAAGGAGTTAGATATATTTCTTAAGGCTAAAGGGATCAAGGGATATGGGGAGAAAGCAGGGACAGGGTACTGAATTTGGATGATCAGCCATGATCTCATTAAATGGTGGAACAGGCTCGAGGGGCCGAATGGCCTACTCCTGCTCCTATCTTCTATGTTTCTATGTTTCTATGTTCTGTACTATGGCCCTATTTGTCTTATTACCATTTTTTCTTACCCGGACCCTATTTGTCAGTGCATTCCTTTGTTTGTACGCTCTGTCCCTTCCTGACACAATCTAGTTATTCTTACCCCAATCACTTTCCTGCACTGCTTCCTTGTCTTTTCTCTTTAGCATTCTAGATTTCTGTCCACCAGGACCCTCCCCCACCCCCCCTTATTTAGTTTAGAGCCCTATTTACCTCCCTAGTTATTCGATTCGCAAGAACTCTGGTCCCAGCATGGTTCAGGTGTAGTCCGTCCCAACGGAACAGCTCTCTCTTTCCCCAGTACTGGTGTCAGTGCCCCATGAATCGAAACCCACTTTTCCCACACCAATCTTTGAGCCACGCATTCATCTCCCTGATCCTATTGACCCTATGCCAATTTGCTCGTGGCTCTGGTAATCCAGAGATTATGACCTTTGTGGTTCTGCTTTTTAATTTAGTCCCTAGCTGCTCAAACTCTCTCAGCAGAACCTCTTTCTTTGTCCTACCTATGTCGTTGGTACCTACGTGGACCACGACAACTGGATCCTCCCCCTCCCATTCCAAGTTCTTCTCTAGCCCGGAGGAAATGTCCTTTACCTTGGCACCAGGTAGGCAACCTTGCCTTTGGGACTCACGCTCCTGGCTGCAGAGAACAGTGTCTATCCCCCTAACTATACTGTTGCCTACTACAACCACCTTCCTTTTTACTCCCCCCACTTGATTGGCTTCCTGTACCACGGTGCCGTGGTCAGTTTGCTCATCCTCTCCGCAGTCCCCGAACTTGTCCACAAGGGTTGCAAGAACCTTGAATCTATTGGACAAGTGCAGGGACTGAGGCTCCTGCAATACTACCTTCTGGATCCCCGTACCTGCCTCACGTGCAGTCACACCCTCCAGTCCCTGACCACGTGTCAATTCTAAAGTATTTAATCTAAGGGGTGTGGCTGCCTCCTGGAGCAAAAGGTCCAGGTAACTTTCTCCCTCCCTCATGTCTCTCAATGTCTGCAGCTCAGACTCCAGCTCCTCAGCTCGGAGTCGAAGTTCCTCGAGCCGCAGACACTTACCACAGATGTAGTCGCCCTGGACAAAAATGTCCACAAGCTCCCACATATTGCAGCAGCAACACATCTCCTCTTCTCCCAATATTTTATTAATTTTATTAATTAATTTAGTATTAATCAAATTATTTACCTTGTTTAGTTTATTAAATTAATTAAATTAAGTTTAGTTTTTAAAATTTAGTTATATGCTATATGTTAACTTAAAACTCAGCCCACAGTCACTACCAATCACTTACCTGTGACGTCACACTGCCCTTTTCTCTTGTTGATGCAGGTCTGCTGATGCTTTTATCCCTGCTCTCGGGCCTCGGTCTGCTCCAACTCAGGTCAGCCGCCGGTCTGGAGGAAAAGTTAGGAAAAGCAAGCACCTCCTTTCCACTTCACTGAACTCCCACACTTACCAAACTCTCAGTTGTTCACTCTGTGCCAAGCTGCACTCCAACCTCCCTTATTTAAACTGCTGAGATTTATGAGTCAGTTCTCTGGCAGTTGCAGAACCAGATTAGACCAGTTAATTAGCTAACTAACCCCACCCACTCTCCAGCACAGAGCTTGCTTAGCCCTGCCCAAGCCTGGAAGAAACTTAAAACTTAAACCAGTAAATTTAAGTTAAATGCTAATTGCAAGCACACAAGACTAGATTTTATCAAAAAGAGATTACCCTTAAGATTCACTCCCACACTTACCAAAATCCCAGTTGTTCACTCTGTGCCAAGCTGCACTCCGGGGCAAGCGGGCTGCAGCAAGGCCAGGGGGAAAGGGTAGTTCGGCAGCTAGCTCTCCGGAGGCCTCATTCACACGCGAATTCTGCTGCACAGGACTCAGATGAGGACCTCGATGGGGAGGCGTTCACAAGAAGGGTGATGGGCATGCACACCAAGATAATAGGTGCACTGGCAAGGGTGCCCGAGAGCCTGTCAGAAAAGGTAAGGAGCGTGGAGCAGTCCACCTTCAACATTGCACAGAGCTCTGTGCACACCATGGAGCCCAATCTTGGCAGTCTGCAAAGGATGGTAGACTCCCTGAGAGACCATGGGGACCAGACCTCATGATACGTGTCATGGGCAATGTGGCAGCATCCATTGCAGCACAGGCGGAAGCGACGCAACGTCTTAATGCTGTAATGCAGTCAATGGTTGCTGCCATCGAGTTCCAGACTGCTCTCATGCAGTCTCAGCTTGATGCGATGAAAGCTCTGACTGCTGCCATCGTCACTGGGACCACCACTTTCCACCGGGGATCTCATGGTGTCGCAGCAGCCCAGCAATCTGTGATGCAGCAGATTGGTGGGGATGCTGAGGTTCTGCCCCTGGGGAGTGGTAGTGTGTCAATGGAGCAGGGCGGTCAAGGCAGCGGAACCATTGTTTGATGGTCTGCTCGATGATGTTCCTGGTGGCAGCATGGCTCTCATTGTATGAATGTTGGGCATGAGTACTGGGTTGCGGAGGGGAGTCATGAGCCAGGTGGAGAGAGGATAGCCCTTGTCTCCCAGCAGCCATCTGCTAGCTTGATGTGGTGGCTGGAAGATTGCTGGCACACCGGTCTGGCGCAGGATGACAGCATCGTGGCTGCTGCCAGGATAACGGGCATTGACGGTGAGGATGCGCTGTGTGTGGTTGCACACCAACTGCACATTAAGTGAGTGGTAGCCTTTGCGGTTACGGAATACCTCAGGATTGTTATGAGGTGCCCGCAAAGCGACGTGGGTGCAGTTAATGGCGCCCTGCACCATGGGGAAGCCCACTATCCTGGCAAAGCCACATGTACGCCCGTGCTGCTTCTCTCTGGTCATGGGGAAGGAAATGTAGTCCCTTCTTATTCTGTAGAGAGCATCTGTGACCTCGCGGATGCAGCAATGGACGGCGAACTGTGATATGTTAGATATGTCTCCTGTTGCACACTGGAAGGATCCGCTGGCGTAGAAATTGAGGGCGACGGTGACCTTGACTGCCACTGAGAGAGCCGTGGTGCTCCTGATGTGAGGCTCGAGGCCTGGCTGCAGGAGGTGGCAGAGCTCTGTGACCACATCCTTGGTGAAGCGGAGCCTTCTAAGACACTGCTCCTCAGTGAGATTGATGTAGAGAACTGTTGCCGGAATACCCTGGGAGGATAAGGCCTCCTGTTGAGAGCCAGTTGGCCCTCCTCCCTCTGACAACATTTTACAATCTTTCTCTCTGCCTTCGCTGCCTCCGATGGTGACGCTGGAGGACGAGGTCCCGTGCCAGTACAGCTCCCATTAAATGATGGGAATGTTGCACTATCAAATGTAACCCAAATGAAAGTGATAAATTTTTCTCAGTCAGAATACTCCTTCAAATTGAGAACGCTCAAATCGCTCAAAACACCTGTTTGTTTTTGTCAAACTGACAAGGCAGCATTCTTTGCCGACAAAAAAAAGGAAGTTGATGCCTCTATATAGCGCTCCTCCAGCGCTCATCCAACTGCATTCGGCCTCCTCTGCCTGTTGTTGCTAACGGCAGGCGCTCAGGCAGGGGGCGAGAGTGAATTTCAGAGACGGGGTGCTGCCAGGGCGCTGCGCTCCCGGATGACATCACGATCTCCGGGCGCAGGAGATCGTGGCGCTAGTGATTACTGCTGCCACAAACCTCCACCTCAATTTCGCGGGTATCGGTACTATCACCGCGCCCGGTCGCAAAGCCGGTAGCATCCCATTAGCGCCCCCCGGAGGCGCTAACGGGAGGCGTTAAGGTGCCCAATTTCTCCCCCCAACTATTTCATTCCATTATTAGACTATTGTACCATGAAATTAATCATTAAATTCCCAAATATATCCTCTATTCTATTCTCACACACTGGTTAACTTATGCAGTTTAAAGCAGCTTTGTTAAACAAAGTCAAAATCCTAACATAGCATTATAATATGGTAATTAGCAGTAATGGAAGAAACATAGGCATTGGGCCTTAGTTTGGTCAAATTAAAGATGCATTAAACAAAGTTGAAATCCTAACTTACAAACAGCAGATAGCTAGCCTGGGACGCAAGGCCACTGTGCAAAATGTTATCACGTCAGCAGGGAATTAAAAGCATAAGCAAATTCGGAGCATCTATCCAGCTATTCTAATACTAGTCTGAAGAGACACTTTTGTCTCAAGTTCGAATACAATCATCTAAACACAGTATTATTTACATCACAATTTCATTTGCATAACCATATACATTTTCGGTCCCCTAATTTCCAACAATACCCAGCCTCTTGTAGCCACAGAATTTATGATGAGGAATGTACAGGATTATAGACAAAAAGCGCGGATGTGGGACTAAGCACGACTGATCTTTCAAAGAGCCAGCACAGGCATGATGGGCTGAATGGCCTCCTTCTGTATTGTAAGTTTCTATGGCCTAAGGGGGCACTAACGGGGCGCAAAGCAACTAGCGCCTGGGCATCGCCAACGCCTCCTGCGAAATTCAGCGGGTGGTTAGCTGCGGCGGTAACCGTTAGCACCCCACGGCGCTTCACCGCCGGCGATGACATCATCGCCGTGCGCAGCGCCACGCTCGCGCCCCGGCCGCGATCTTCGGTAGCGCCCCCTGACATACCAGCGGACGCTATGTCTGACGGGGTCAGTGAGGCCTACCTGCGGCTGGGACAGCACTAATTAAATGCGAGGTGCCGGGCGGCCATTTTTTTGCTGGCCGCCTGCCAGCACCTGCCCCCGTTGCCGTCCCCGGCCTCCTGACCAGACCCCCGCGGAGTGCCGGCTGCGCTCTGTAGCCCGGCAATTCTCTTGAGTGCCGGGCTCTTTTGCCGGCACTCCGATCCCTGGTGGCCCAGCTGGGCCCCGGGTCGCGCTGCGCAAGGCCCCTCCCCTTTAAGAAGTGCCACCATAGTGCCGCGATATTCCCTCGCAGTGCCCCAAGAGGGAGGCGGGGCACTTCCAGTATCCCCCCTGCTTCCTTCTTGGGACGCTACTGATGAATTTCAGCCGCGGGGGGCGCTAATTTTTTCGGGGTGCTAAAAGTAGCGCCCCAGCGAAGTTAGCGCCCCAAAGGGAGCGTTACTCAATTTCCCCCCTATGATTCTATGGTTGTTTAATTTATATTATTTGTCCTTAAAATTGTGCATAAACACAAAATGTGAAATAATTTAAAAGTTTCATTGCACAAAAAAGAAATTAAGTATTTGAAGGGTTAACACTAAGCATTAATCTGATCTTGATTATGGAAATTAAATCTTGTTGAAATATTATTCCTGCATTGTTATAATGACAGCATGGTCTCTTGGTATTTACTGATCTATGACTCAGAATGCCTGTGTAGGCAGAAGATTGCATATTACCTCCGTGAAAACACAGTTGATTCTGAGATGTAATATGCCATTCTGCCATTATCAGTCTGACTTATACCCCAACTCACAAAATGTTCTGCCAGTGCACCACTAGTGACTATAATTCCCTTGTTTAAAAGTTGCACTTGATCACATACCATGTTATCCTGTTTATAGCCTAGAAAAACTGTTTGTGATTTCAGCATACAATTGCTTAACATCTGTATGTCATTACTCTGTCCATAATATTAACAAAACCATTATCCTGTTTAAAATAAATGGGATAATGGTCCCATTAAAATAGTGGATAGAGGAAGATCATAAGAATATATTAGGCAGTTATCTGTTGATATTGTCAACAGTACTTGATTTATGTGTTTAGAACCAGGAAGTTGGGTGAAAAAATGTAGGGTTATCAGATCTGTAACAACACATTAAAAACCACTTTCTTGCATAAGTGTGAAAATCCATAGAAAGTTTCCATAAGTCAGTGGAGATGCATTGATCCAAATGGCCTCCTACTGTGCTGTAAAATTCTATCGTCAGGAATTTCCACGAATGTCCTCTCAATCAGCCGCCATAAACCTTGACAGGAGATCGACTGAAATCCTGGACAGATGCGCAAATAGGGTTTCCGCCAAAGTTATGGCAGCCGATTGGGAGAAGTCCTGAGGAAGTTCCTGGCATATGGTTCAGGGTATTCTAACCAATGAAGGATCAGTATTAAAGCACCAGCACCAGGGCAACACGGTGGCATAGTGGTTAGCACTGGTGCCTCACAGCGCCAGAGACCCGGGTTCGAATCTGACCTCGGGTGACTGTCTGTGTGGAGTTTGCACATTCTCCCCGTGTCTGCGTGGGTTTCCTCCGGGTGCTCCGGTTTCCTCCCACAGTCCAAAAATGTGCGGGTTAGGTTGATTTGGCTATGATAAATTGACCCTTAGTGTTAGGGGGGGATTAAATATGTGGGGTTATGGGGATAGGATGGGATATGTTAGGGGGAATTAAATACGTGGGGTTACGGGGATAGGGTGGGATGTGTACTGTGGGGATTAAAGCAGGGACAGGGTACTGGATTTGGATGATCAGCCATGATCATATTGAATGGTGGAGCAGGCTCGACGGGCCGAATGGCCTACTCCTGCTCCTAGATTCTATGTTTCTATGTTTCTATGTTTCTATAATCTATTTACTCTGTAGGGAAAGATGATTGTCTTTCAAAGTATTCCAGGATGTAACACACAAAGTGACATTGCAGGGAAATGGCATTTCTATCTTCACATTGAAAGCCATGAAATCATTAACAGTGCCTACAGAGCACAATTGCCACCCATTTGAATCAGAGATACTGGTGAACAATTTTCAGTTTTTTGCACTTAAAAATCTGTGCGACCAAAATTAGGCGACTTGCTGCCAAGCTGCCGTCTGTCCTGATTTTCGGGCGGTCCTCCATCCTGGCAGCCTGAGCTCCCACTTGAAATAGGTGGAAAGCTCAAAGGTATATGCAAATTGGGGTCAAAGGCCGCTGTCAGGACTGCAGGGGGTGGTGGTTTGTGTCAGCTTCACCTCTGACTTCTGAGCGGTTCGAATCGCTCCCACTCCCTTGGTTCTAGACCTTGGACTTATTTGGGGCTTGTGATAAAAAGGTGCAGCAGACAACTGAGTTTGATGCAAGAACTTCGATCTTTATTCAAGAAAGTAAAACACAACACAAACACTCTTAACACTCTAAAAGTGGGGAACACTTCGGTACAAGCGAGGGAAATAACATTAGAAGAATACTTCACCCCTCCCAATCCCACTTCACTAGCTAGGTTGGACTCCAGAGAACCAGGGATGATGCTCACCAAACGAATCCTTGATAGTGGAGACTCTTTCGAGTAAAAAGGTTTTGTAAGGCCCTTGTTGCCGCGAGGTGTCTGATGGTCACTGGAACTGTTGCTCTGGTTTCTTCTTGCGTGTCAGCCTGCTCCTGGAGCTGTTGGCCTTCTTTGTTGAACTGTCCTCTTCAGAGCTGTGGAATTGCCTTCTTGCAGAACTGTGGAACTGCCTTCTGCAGAACTGCTTGCTGAACTCCCTGCTGCTGTGTAACTCTACTGGAGAACTCGAACTTGAACTGTTGTGCTGGAGAACTGGAGAACTCCCTTCTTACTGAACTGTCTTCTTTAACTGCCCAACTTGCTTCTCCTGAACTCTGTAACTCCAGCACTGACTTCTGCTGAAAACAGGCTTTCAATTGAACTTGAACTGTTTTACTGGAGAACTGGCTTCTTGAGAAAACAGCCTTTCAATTATACTAATTGAAGCTTCCTTATCAAAACCAAAATCAAATCCCGGTCATTGTAAGATTTGCGGCCTCGTTAACAGTAACGACTTTACTAGCGTGTTAACTGTTTTTTTAACAGGCCTTCAATCGGCCCACCTGATTACTGCCAAGTAGCCCTGTGTTGTAGCTTCACTAGGTTGGTACCTCATTCTATGGTATGCTTAATCCTACACCAGCCATGCCTTTCTACACACCACATTGAACCAGGTTTGGTATCTTGACTTACTGGTGAGTGAAGGATGTGCTGGTCCATGTGGTGGTATACAATTCCATTGCTGCTGATGGTCCACAGTGCGGCAAGCTAGATCTGTCCTTAGTCTGTCCCAGTTAGCACTGTGGTCGTGCTGCACTAAATAATGGAGGATGTCCTCACTGCAGATGTGAATTTATCTTCTCTAGAACTGTGTGAATCATGAGAAGTCGCACAACACCAGGTTATAGTCCAACAGATTTATTTAAAATTACAAGCTTTCGGAGCTGTTGCCCCTTCGTCAGGTAGAGTTACAACCACTGACCACTGTGTGAATCATGACAGACATGTTTGTGACAGACAGGTTAATCTCTTGTGTTGATTCCCTCACCACCTGATGCAGGCCCAGTCTGGCAGCTATGTCCTTCAGGACTTGGCCAGTGGTGGAACTACCGAGTCATTCTTGATAATGGACGTTGAAGTTTCCCACCCAGAGTACATTTTGCTTCCCTTAGTGCCTTCTCCAAATGTTCAGAAATGCAGAGCATTGATTTGTTAATAAGTGGTAATCATCAGGAGGCTTCCGTGATCTTGTTTGACCTGAAACTATGAGACTTCATTGGGTCTGGTGTCAAGCTGAAGGCCCCAAAAGCCATGCCCACCTCACTGTACACTTCTGTGCCCCCACCTTTCTTTCCTGCTAATTGGACAGAGCATATCCAGGGATAGCGATGGAGGAGTCTGTGCATATGACTATGTCATGCTGTTACTTGGCACGTCTGTGAGACAGCTCTCCCATCTTGGCTCCAGGGGCAAAGTCAACCAAAATTCTCAGTCCTGATTACTACCCAGTGATCTTTGCTAGAAGATGTGTCCATTCATGCATGCGGATATCAGGTGAAGACAGGATCAGTTTCAGCTTTGATACTCCCACACTCCAACACTCTGCCAGCACAACAATCTAAGTTGATGCATGGAGAATGGCCACTTGGGTAAGGTTGTAGAGCTGTCAGTCCTTATCGAATCATATCCGTCAATGAGTCAATGCCTTCAGAAGAGAAAGGGAGAACACGTGAGTGTGTGGAGAAATGTTCTGCTCCTTTTTATTTTTTGTATTTCTGGCCACAAGCGAGCTCTGCACTAGCACAGAAAGCTTACTCTGTACAATCAAGATAGAAAATCAGCCCATTTTTTCTTTTGCATACAATACCTCAAGCATCCATTTCTGTGCTATGTGCTGATAGAGGTTCTTTGTAAAAGATAGGGGGCGAAATTGGGTGCCTTTGTGCCTCCCATTAGCGCTCCTGGGGGACGCTAACGGGGCGCAACTGGCTTTTCGACCGGGTGCGGCGCTGACATCAACACCCGCCATATTCGGCGGGAGTTTTGCGGCAGTGCTACAGCGTTGTGCCTCAATCTCCTTCGCCCAGAGATCATGACGTCATCACCGTGCGCATCGCCCCGGTAGCGCCCAGACCCGAAATTGACTTGCGCCCCCTGCAGCAGCGCTGGTCGAAAACACCGACAGCTGCAGGAGGCGTGCATCGGTTGGCCGGCCACTTCGGGGGCGATGATTAAAGGCGAGGTGGCCGAGGTAAGTAAGAAAAAAACTTACCTTTCTTGTTCCACTTTTTTCCGCAGGTTCCTGCCCGCAATCGATCAGCCCGGCACTCTGCTTGAGTGCCGGGCTGATCATGTGGGATCGCGGCTGCCTTAGTGGTCCAGGTAGGTACTTTTTATATTGCAGAGCCTGCAGCGATGGCCCTTCCCTTTAAGGGAGGGAAGGAGCCTTTGAATGTGGCAGTGCTGCACGGCCCAGTGTGAAGCGCTGCTGAAGTCTCCGCTCCGCCCCGCCTGCTGCCGATTGCACTCCAAGAAGGAAGTGGAGAGCTTGATTTAGCGCTCCACTTCCTTCTTGGAGCGCAAAACCAAATTTTTTAAAAGTTTAGAAACATTAGCCCCTGGCGCTAATTTTCCAAACTTTTAGGGGTAAAAATTCACTTGGTTGCGCCACCCGTTAGCGCCTTAAGAGGGCGCTAATGGGGCGCAAAGCCGCTAACGCCCGGGCGCAGCGATGTTTGCGCCGCTCGAGAACTTAACTTGAGATTGTGCGGCGGCGCTAAAACTTACCGCTGCGACCACCTGCGCGCGCAGATTGTGACGTCATTCCATGGTGCAACGCCCTTGGGGCGCCCCGTAGCGGAAATTGAGTGGCGCCCCCTGCCTTACCGCCTGGCGCTTCCAACGACCAGAAGACTGGAACGCTATCAATCGCTGTGGGGCTGGTGGGGGCGCTATTTAAAGGGGGCCTCTTCCTGTCTTTTATTGTTGGTGGCATTTTTGAACTACGCATTCTGAGAGAGAGAGGGAGAGACTTCTGGAGAGATTCAACGTTGTGTGAAGGAGTTTTGGGTACTGAGCAGCACTTTGCAGGTTCATTTTGATTTGCCATTCCTTGTATCATTGTATCGATTTAGCAGAGACCGTGGGAGCTGCACTCTGAGCTCTTTGCCTGGTGCTCTCCATTGTTCTTTCCAGCACATTTGATGTGCAAGTCTCTCCAGGCCGAGATTCAAGGCAGCAATGAACAGGATGTGGATGGAAAGCAAGATTAACCATCCCCTTTAAGAACTGGCCCGTGCCATTGTGTGTGTGTTCCATTGCTGACTGACATTACATGAGCTTCGCCAGCGCTCCGAGTTAGCGCCTCACTGCTCGGCCTTTGCGCCTTAAGAGAGGTGTGCAGCGCCTGCTTTAGCGCTCCACTCACCTCCCGGGGCGGTAAAAGTGAAGTTTCCCGTCAGTGCCGATAATTAGCGCCAGGCGCTAATATTTGCGTCCGGACGATATTTGCACCCCAAATGGGGCGCGACCTAATTTCTACCCCTTAAAATTTAGCGCTCTGAACGGGGCTATAATGAATTTCTCCCCAATAATTTCTACCAGATCTGAAACAGTTATACAGCATTGTACACATTATATGGTCGAAACTAGATGAAATTATATCATGGGAGAGATATGTTTGATTACAAAAAAGAATCAGCTGTTGCATAGAATAGCGAGTAATTCTGTATGGCAAGGACTCTTCTTCTGACCCATGAAGTATCAGCCATGCTGTAATCTTATTGGAAGTAGGTTGAGGGTCTATTTTATTCTCACGAAGATACTTTATCAACAATTGACACAAAGAAGCAAAATAGTCTGATGTAAGTAGAAAAGATATAGATCACTGCCAAATTTCAGAAGAAATCTTAAGATAACAGTTCCTTAGAAATTGATGTTGACTGTTTAATATTAATGAAATATAACCTTGTTCTGACCGAGACTTTCTGATGTAAGTCAGCTTGTTAAATTATGCACAAAATAGAGGGTCGCAAGACCTAAAAATGTGATGGCATCATATTAAGAGCCAATGCCTTAAATTCTAAAAATGCAAAAGCTCAGATATTTTCTATGTTGCAGTGAAATGGGAGATCAAGCTGCTTAAAGGCTGTACTATTTCAATCTGACTGTTGCACTGTAAATCTTTATGTGGCATGCTAGCTAGAATAGTAATTGTATTCTCCCCCTTTGGGATTAATTAATCACCAGTGCCGGGATTGTCTTGGGTATTGCAATGTTACTGCACTTTTACCACATACTGTGGCATGTTACCATTGATAATAATGAGGCACGTACGATAATTACTGCTACCCAGAATTTTCCAGATACTGCAAAACAGCTGTAATGAAGTACTGCATGTTGACTAAAACACCAATTAAGTTAATTATTAGATCTCAGCAGCATATGATACTGTCTGGCACACTGGTCTACTGGTAAAGATGTCATAGATGGTACCTTGATGGGTTGTAATGGACACCAAGATGATGTTTCTCGACAGACAATACCAGGTGATCCAAGGTAATAAGCTGAGCACATGGAGGATCTGTTCTTGCTCCACTCTTTTCAACGTATTTACAAATGATCTGTTTACAACCATCTCCTGCTCATTCAAGTATGCAGATGACATCTGCCTGGCTTTCAGAGACAGAGGGGGTAATTTTGACTTGGTGCAATAGTGTAAAACGGGTGATAGCGAATCGGCAGCCCGTTTTACATCTCTCCCGATTTTTATTTCCATTGAAATATTGAGGACAACTGAATCAAGATATGGCACCAATCAGTGACTATTGCAAAAAAATGGAAACTTAAGCCCACTGTGTCAAAGATAGTGTAATCATCTTTCCTACATTACAATGGTGACTACACTTCAAAACTACTTCATTAGCTGTAAAGCGGTTTGGGACGACCTGAAATTGTGAAAGGCACTATATAAATGCAAGTATTTCTTTCTTTCTTTTCTGTTATAATCATGCCAACACTTCATGAGAACTCAACATCTTCTTGGATGGAGATCAGCTGGCATGTGACCCAAAGCCAGTATATTTAGAAGTAACTCCAGATCATACACTTCCCTATAAGGACCACCTCACCAGGGGAGTTCAGAAGATCTAGAGCAGAAATGGTCTACTGAACAAGCTTGTGGGTTCAAATTGGAGACCAAATAAGTAAACATTGAGCAGCTCACACCAGCTCTCTGCTACTCAGTAGGAGAATATTGTGTTCACCTGTGGTTATACTCTTCCTACACAAAACTAGTTGATGTACAATTAGATCAAACAATGGCAATAATAACAGGGACTATGAGACAAACAAACACTGAATGGCAACCAGTCCTCTCAGATATATGGCCTTCTAACATAATTCATCATATTGCAGCAAAGAAACTCCTTGAGATAATCCAGAAGATACCACAACTGCCACTTTTTAAAGATGAGAGGCGTCTCGTCATCAGCAGAAAACCAATCTGGATTGTGCTACCAACCATCTCCATTGCGGACACCTCACTCAATGTGCTTGCTACCTCTGCTCCTCTTCCAGGCCATCCATTATGATCAAAAACAGTGGAATAACCAGTAGATAGGCCATTAAAATGGGTTTACCCTCTTATGAGTGTAGAAAGAGCCAGGGGTCCTGTAAATTATTGCCTTTCAACACTAACAGGACTCTGGATGGCAAGACTGGCAAGAAAAGATAGAAATAAAAATCTAAAAACCTCTATAGAAATTCCAGACTGCTAGAGTGAGACTCCATAGCTGCAATGGTCCTTTTGTTGGCCTCCCAGGTTGCGAGTCATGTGAGGACCATAAATCACGACATTAACAGTTCACCAGGCCATTCATTTCTAGCCCCAAGTTTCTGTGGCGTGATTAATGTGGAATAATGGTGGAAATCCAACTTTAATGGTGGCCTGTGTAGCATGAAATAAATTTTAATGGCTTAGATGAGCCTATCGACGGAGTGACGCAAATGGTCCAGCAAATTGCGAAGGTTCGGAACTCGTGGCATATCTCAGTTGCTCCGCAAGTTGCTGGAATTTTTTACGAATAAACAATGGCGTACAAAGTTAATGTGTCAATCAATTAATGGCGTGACTTCCCAGCAATTTCAGACCCATTATCTGCTGCATTTTGGATAGGCCTAATCAATGTAGAATTTATAAAACTACAACCTGATTGCATGAACTACAAGGTATTTTGCACACTTAATTTACATTGGATGATAACAACATTAGCATTATTTAAAATCACACACAATTCAATGTTTTGTAGCAAATTAATATGCATAAAGAAAATACTTTCTACAGCTCTCTGGTACTGTTACTTTTCATGTGTGTATTTAGGTAGTGTGTATGGACAGGCTCCTCAGCAGTGGACTTTACAGATAAGCACAATCTTGACCTCACCTAATGTCGACACATGGCAAAGGTCACTGGATAGCAATCATGAACTTTGGGTAATGTTTCAGCAGCAGTTCAGAGTTGGCAGCTTCACACAGTTCCTGAGTCCAAACCAGAGTACAAGGAGATAGGGAAAGACATGGGCCTGTTAAAAGTAACATCGACCGGGGAGCCTGACTGTACCTTGTGTAGTGCAGGGGGATTCTGGTTGTAGTTACAGGGTAAATATCAGCAGGTCATAGGATTACTACTAGTTACAGGTAGGATATCAGAGCATTATACCTATTACTACCAGTTACATATAGACTATTAGTAAGTTATTGTATTACTACTGGTTATGAGGGGAATCTCAGTGATACCAGTATTACTATTAGTTATTGGTGCAATTTCGGTGAGTTACTATAGTTACTGGTGGAATTAAAGTTCCTCCCACCTCTGGTTTCTTCCCTGCAAATTCCTTCCCCACCTTTGGTTTCCCCTCCTCCCCACTCACAGTTTCTCTCCTCCGCCTGCTTATGGGTGGCCTCCTGGTTCTTGGAACTTCTTGCTGTTGGCACAAAACTATGAACAAAGATACTCAACTCCAGAGGACACAATATTTAGAAGGTAACTGCAATAATATTTGAAGGCATCACATGATCAGAATATCACGTGATCAAACCCCCAGGAATGCCTCCAGCCAGAGTTGGCAACCCTATGCCCAAATAATGTGATTTATTTTGTGGATCCTAAAGTATTGTCTGCTGAATTTGTCGACCAAAATATTTGAACTCTTTTTCTTCTATAGTGTGGAGTCCTTGTGGAGTTTTGTTTGCATATAATTTCCCAGCAGAAACCAAGCCAGACTCATTAATAAAGTTCAAATTGTTCTCTATCGGATATAAATTAGGTGAATCTGCATAATTTCATTTAGTTCTTGCTAATGGTAAATTACCGAACAGGCGCGTGAAAAATGCCATTGCCAAGGCCTTTTCTAACATTCTTACTCTAGAATTGGCCCTCATTTCTTTGATCACTCTCATGGTGAGTCCTAATTCCCCAAACCTCCAGGAATGTTTATCCTTGAGATCTCGGTAAGCTTTCGGTAATGTACTCGAGTAAATTAACAGCAAACCCTTTTTAGTAGTTGCTTTTAAGTTCCGGATTCTCTTATGGCTTTAGAAAAGTGCTCGCACATCATAGCAGACCAAAGTTAAAGTTTAAACTATCTTATTAATAAACACGCTAATAATTTAAGTGATAGAAGATAGTTATATATTTACAATAGAATGTCTTTTATCTGATGCCTCAAATAGATAAATAATAAAAGTTTGCAATTCTAAGCTCTTGTAGGTCATTTTTAAATACACACTGTATTTCACTTTTCTTTTTTCTTCCAGAAATATCAGCTTGACACTTCCGAGTTTTCCAACAGCCTCTTGGGACTGGCTTGGGTTCAAAACCCTGGCTCCAGCTGGGCGTTAAACTTCCTGCACTATGACTTGAGTTTTAAAGAGATAGCCACAAATCAAAACTTAGACAATACATAATTTTTGTCCTGGGGACTACTCTGCAATGCTTCCCTCCCCCTACCTATTAGTCAAACATCAGAAGGGCTGCTTCAGAATCCCATTTGTGTGCTCAATAGCACTCCTGTGTTTTCATGAGTCTGGTTATGCCTGTGCTCTGCTGTTGCATTATGGGAAGCAAGGTCTCCAAGTAGCCCATCCTCCACCCTTTCCTGACACAACATATGTAACCAGTGCTTGCTTGGAATGACCCTGTTACACAGAAGATCAGTGCCAGGTTGACTTTCACTGCCACTGGTAGAGCAGCACAGATGTTGCATTTTATCTGCAAGTTTTCTCCGTAGATGGCACACCTCTCTCACTGTCTCCTTGCTTAGCTGTAGCGTCCTGAGATGCCACTCCTATGTCATCCAGGTAGGTCTATCTGGAATGGTACATTGGAAGCATGGGCAACTGGTGAGACCTAATAATGTGCTTTCAGTGACCCATTACAACATTGACTGCTCTCTTTTGTTCTTTTTGGTTCCTATGCCAAATCGATTGTTAGTAGTTCATTGAATCCAATTTCTATGCTGTTCTTACCACAATCAAAGTGCTTCCTTAACATTTAAATTGCTGCTGTGCTTTCATGAAACAAAGGCAATGTAATACTGCCACAGAATCAGTTTTAAATTATTGTTCTGACCACACTGCACATTTAAAGTATGATTTGGAATGATGAGAAGTTTCAGATCTCTCCATGGTCTTGCCCCTCTCTACCTTAACCATCTTTTCCAGCCACATGTCCCCGCACACACCCTCTGCTCCTCTAACACTGGCCTACTTATCTTTCCTCATTCCATCTGCTCCACCAGTAGCAGCTGCTCCTTTAGCTATTAGGTTCCTGTGCTCTGGAACTGCCTCCTTCTTCATCTCAGCCATGCCATCTCCCTCAATGCCTTTGATACCCTCCTTCAGAACCTTCTTTGTGACCATGCTTTTGCTTCCTCCTGCTCAGTGTCCTCTCGCTGTCCACCACACTGCAAAGTGCTCTAAGGCATCACCCTATAAGTAAGAAGATGCAATGCGTAGTTATACTGTTTTCAATTCTGGTTATCTGTAAAATAAGATTAACACAGATTCTGGCCGCGATTTTATGAACCTCGGTGGGTCCGTGGCGGGCGATGTCGGTGGCGGTTCCCGACCCCGCTGCTGGCTCCATCCCAGCCTCCGAAATGAATTTCCCTTGATTGGACTTGTTAAGCCCGCCCAGCGTATTTCCCAGCCAATTAGAGGAAGCGGGTCTGGTGATGTCATTTGATGACGCGTCATCAGCCGGTTTCCTTAAAGGGACAATGGCCAACATTCTTTGGACATTTGTGCTGTCAAGTGTTCTACAGCATTGAGGTGCTGCAAACACTGACAAGCACGGCACAGAGGTGCAGAACTGCACCCAGGCTCTCCCATGACTCCTCCATATGCTTATGGAGGGAGTCACAGCACACAGGGAGGTCCTCTTCCCTTCCCATGGGCGAAAGAGACCTCCCCAGGAGATCAACACAGCCTGGTTGCACAGTGCAGAGGAGGGCAGAAGCAGGGATGTGGTCAAGAGGACCAGGCTGCAGTGGAGCAAACGTTTCAATGATCTCAGTAGATCACAAAACGTTAGTACCAAGCCACACTCAACCTCATCCTGCTGTGCCTCTCATCACATCCCCATCACTCTGCCTTCCCTATCCTACTCCTGCACATCCTTACTCACACCAACGTACCTTGCACCTCCACCCATCCCTCTCTATCTACATTACCACATCCCCATCTTTTTTTTAAATTCGTTTATGGGATGTGGGCGTCGCTGGCAGGGCTAGCATTTATTGCCCATCCCTAATTGCCCCTGAGAAGGTGGTGGTGAGCCGCCTTCTTGAACCGCGGCAGTCAGGGAGGGAGTTCCAGGATTTTGACCCAGCGACGATGAACGATCGGCGATATACTTCTAAGTCAGGATGGTGTGTGACTTGGAGGGGAACTTGGAGGTGGTGGTGTTCCCATGCGCCTGCTGCCCTTGTCCTTCTAGATGGTAGAGGTCGTGGGTTTGGGAGGTGCTGCCGAAGAAGCCTTGGCGAGTTGCTGCAGTGCATCTTGTAGATGGTACACACTGCAGCCACGGTACGCTGGTGGTGGAGGGGCCTCTCCTGCCGCTGCGTGTTGGGTCTGCTCAGCGCTGACAGACCCAATATTTGGTAAAGGCGCATGGTGGCAGGTTCACAGCGGGGTCTCGACCCGCTGGGGCAAAAAACCACTTTCCCATCCAGCCCGCCACCGATCGCGTCTGCTGACCCCCTGCAAAATCCAGCCCTCTGTATTCAATGGTGAACAGCTGCTTCATGCAGGGAGCAATTTAGCAACAAACAATAAAAAACAGGTAAAATCAATGCAATTTTACACTCATAAATTATTCACTGGTGCTGCACAAATAACGCATACATTATATGTAATGCCCAGAGTAATCTTTATGCTTTATGCCTTGTGAGCTTCTTCTTGCCTCCCCAAGCATGAGTTAAAGTTCCTTTTGTGAATGTGGATTATTAAATTTCCAGGGCTACATTGATCATTTCATGAGTAAACTAGCATAACTCCGGACAAAGACATAGGAACATAGGAACAGGAGTAGGCCATTTAGCCCCTCAAGCCTGTTCCGCCATTCAATGAGATCATGGCTGATCTGCGACCGAACTCCATATACCCACCTTTGGCCCATATCCCTTAATACCTTTGGTTAACAAAAATCTATCAATCTCAGATTTAAAATTAGCAGTTGACCTCGCATCAATTGCCGTTTGCGGAAGAGAGTTCCAAACTTCTACCACCCTTTGTGTGTAGAAGAGTTTCCTAATTTCACTCCTGAAAGGCATGGTTCTGATTTTTAGACAATGTCCCCTAGTCCTAGATTCCCAACCAGCGGAAATAGTTTCTCTCTATCCACCCTATCAGTTCCCCTTAATATCTTAAAGACAACAAATTGGCATGTACTACCAAATTCACCAGTGGAGGATGATGAACAAAAAAAAAAGTTTCTCTTGATGTTCCAATTCCTTGAGTGTGTTACTAATGCTATAAGACACTTGCAGAGAGCAGATTTATGTGAGTCGTTGGGGAGAGACTTTTGGATATGATGTTATCACACCATATAATAAATTTCATAACATACTGGAACGTGATAAAATGTTTAAAGCTAGGAAGATTTATCAAAGCATCTGCTGTTGAAATTTTTCTGTAACTATTTGCTTTCAAAAGGCTTTCGATAAGGTCCCGCATAAGAGATTAGCGTGTAAAGTTAAGGCACATGGGATTGGGGGCAAGGTATTGACTTGGATAGAGAACTGGCTGGCGGACAGAAAGCAGAGAGTAGGAATTAATGGGTCTTTTTCCGAGTGGCAAGCAGTGACTAGTGGGGTACCGCAGGGATTGGTCCTTGGACCCCAGCTATTCACAATATACATTAATGATCTAGATAAGGGAACTAAATGTAATATCTCCAAGTTTGCAGATGACACAAAGCTGGGTGGGAGTGTGTGCTGTGAGGAGGATACCGAGAAACTCCAGGATGATTTGGACAGGTTGGGTGAGTGGGCAGAAGCGTGGCAGATGCAATATAACGTGGATAAGTGCGAGGTTATCCACTTTGGTGTCAAAAACAGAAAGGCAGACTATTATCTGAATGGCAATAGATTGGGAGAAGGGGAAGTGCAACGAGACCTGGGTGTCCTTGTGCACCAGTCGCTGCAAGTAAGCATGCAGGTGCAGCAGGCGGTGAAGAAGGCAAATGGTATGTTGGCCTTCATAGCGAAAGGGTTTGAGTATAGGAACATGGATGTCCTGCTGCAGTTGTACAGGGCCTTGGTGAGACCACATCTTGAGTACTGTGTGCAGTTTTGGTCACCTTATCTGAGGAAGGATGTTCTTGCCATGGAAGGAGCTCAGCGAAGATTCACAAGGCTGATACCTGGGATGGCAGGAATGACATATGAGGAGAGATTGGGTCGATTGGGCTTATACTCGCTGGAGTATAGAAGAATGAGAGGGGATCTCATCGAAACATATAAAATTCTGACAGGTCTGGACAAACTAGATGCAGGAAGAATGTTCCCGATGGTCGGAGAGTCCAGAACCAGGGGTCATAATCTAAGGATAACGGGTAAGCCATTTAGGACAGAAATGAGAAAGAATTTCTTCACCCAGAGAGTGGTGAACCTGTGGAATTCTCTACCACAGAAGGTAGTTGAGGCCAAGTCATTAAATATATTCAAGAATGAGTTAGATATATTTCTTAAAGCTAAAGGTATCAAGGGATATGGGGAGAAAGCAGGTACAGGGTACTGAGTTTGGATGATCAGCCATGATCTCATCGAATGGCGGAGCAGGCTCGAGGGGCCGAATGGCCTACTCCTGCTCCTATCTTCTATGTTTCTATGTTTCTATGTTAAGCAAAGTAGACTGTGAAATGAGGGACAAACAGATTTTTTAAAACTTTTGTAGGTAATGTGAGACATTATAAAAGCAAAGCATCAGTGGGTTTCAGGAGGCTATTTGACTGTCAGGGAGAAATCAGAACTGAACCTATTCCTGCCCTTTATCAACTTCAGGGCCGGTTTTAACTCGGGGCGGGAATCGGGAGATGAAACATCCGAGCGTGAGGCCTGGGAGATTTTAACTCCCAGGTCTCATTTACATGCACCGCCTGAGCCAGTGGGCGAGAGTCAAACTTGGTCAGGGGGCTAGGCCTCTGCCGGGAACCCACAGAAACAGGCCCCGGCAAAGCAAGTAAAGATTTTTTTGGGGGATGGGGAGTCACCAAGTCCAGTTTTCCTGTCCCTGTCCCTGGCTCAACAAATGTTTTTTAAAAATCCAATTACTTGGACCTCCTGTGGACAGGATCGTTGCCGTCATACATTCACTGGCGTTTTGGAGACAGTAAGGGCCTTAGTCAGACCCAAGGTTAAAATGACGGAATTAAATCATGACTCTGCCATTTAATTTCAGCCTCCGCTCCAGCCTTCCTGTGCCTGAATTGAGACGAGTAAAATGGTGGGAGGAGAGAACACATCGGGAAAGTGGTGCAATCCTCCCCGCCATCTTAATAGCCCACCCGCCCCCCACTCCTGTCTGCCCGCCGGACTGAGTGGGGACTAAAGTCAGCCCGTTAGCAACCAGAAGTGAGAAATCCCGGCTGATTTTTGACTTCTTATCCCAGAACCACCGAAGCAAATTTCTGTTCTCCATCGTGGGTCTATCAAGGGAGGTCTTTCTTCCTGATGTTTCTGAAATGAGTATCTTCCAAAAGCTTTATCAATATATTACATATGATATTGAGGTTGCAGGTAATGATTTAATTTAAATCTTCAGGTCAATCAGTTAGCAAACAATGGCAGCAGGTACGTTTAATGGTTCATCCAACTCTCTGTGACCTAAAATATTTGAATTCAGTTCATTGCATGTTCATCTTTTGTGACATTTTTCCTATTGGCCCAAAAATTCGTGAGGAAGCCTTCGTGCGAGGGTAAGCCTTCCCCGCGATCTCTCACTGCGCGTTGGCTTTTTCAGTTCCAGCTCGCACGAACTTGATGTTCTGGACAGCTGCTGTGCTGGACTTGCGTATCCCACAGGCGTAGTTAATTTGTGCGAGCTGTGGGATCACGTGACTCAGTTAGAGCCAATGGCAGCACACCATCTTCCATTCATAACTTTCACATAAGTGCTGTGAAAGCTATGAATACTATAGCCCCCCAAAAGAACAGCTAAACCTCAATTAAATTTTTTTTAAAAACCATCACATTAATAAAATAAGTATAGTTAAATAAATTAACCATTTTAAATAAAAAATTAAATTTTTGAAAAAATTTAAAATCTTTTAAAAAGTTATAAAAATAAACTTACCTGTCTTTAAAGTCTCTAAAAAAGATATACCTGTTAAAAAAATTCAAAATAATACTTAATTCACTACTTACCTTGTTAAAAGTGGGTCTTACTCCTCCTTTTTTTATGTGTAAAATCTTCCATACTTACCTGCGCGTTGAAACCACTAAGTGCACTGCATGCGTGCAGCCTGTAGCGCGCACGCGGTTCACCTAGGAACCGCCCCCTTTTCCATTCACCAAGTGCCGGTTTTCAGCGCATGCGCAGTGCATGCAAAAAACTGGCAATTGGAGACAGAATACGCGAGAGTACACAGTGCGTACTCTCGCGTATCAACACAAATTTTTGGCCCATTATCTTCTTGCTTCCTGATTAGGTCTGAGAGTAAAAAAAAATCTTTCAAAGCTGCCGTCAACATTTTTTTTGCATGTTATTGTTAAATAATTATTAACATTGAAAAGCACTATTACAAAACTTTATTCGGGGCTTTTGGACTTTTGTCCTCTCCAAGGCTATTCTGTCCAAATCCAAATCCTGGAGCCTCTTCCACCTGTTTGACATTGGAGCCAAAGGGTTGGATTTTCCAAGCCCCGAGGAGGCGGGCATGGAGGCGGAACAGCCAGTAAATTCGGAGAAAGTGGGGGCGGGTGGCAAACCCGCCCCCATCCCACCTCCGTGCCCTTTTGCCAGGAGGCGGGAAGATGTGCAGCTTCTGGTCCCGTTCCCTGGAGGCGGGAAAGGCATTTAATCCTTTTAACTGCCTGTTAACAGATAGTTAACAGGCAGAAAAAAGGATTAGTGCCATTATACCTTCACAGGTGAAGGCTTCCCGACCTCGGAGAACCCTGCCGGGTTGGAGGACATGTTGGAGGCGGTCAGAGGCACCTGGAAGTAAGACGTAGAGGTGAGTGATGGGTGCAAGTGTGGAGTGGTAAGTATGCAAGGTGAGTGATAAGTTTTAAGAAGTGCTCACTTACCTTGTTTTCTTCCTACAGCCTTCAGCCATGGTGGGTCAGGAGAGCCGACACCCTCCTTGTCAATTTCACAGACTGGCTGTTGGAACCTCTGATCCAACAGCCATGTGGAATTTACAAATGTGAAAGGTTTGATGAGTCCTGAACACAAGGGCTCATCAAACTAAAGAGAATGTCAGTGTTTGACAGCTTCACAGAGCTATCAAACGCTGACATTTCTTCTTTCAAGAAGTCTTGACAGATAGCATGTCTGACGTTGACGTGCTCTGTCAGTGACTTCCTCCCTAATTGGCCTGCTGAGCCCGCAGGACAGGCTTAACAAGCTCAATCAGGGGAAAATCCCTCTGGTTGGTCAGGCGAGGATGGAGGCCTCTAACTTGGTGAGACCACATTTGGAATATTGTGTGCAGTTCTGGTCACCTCACTATAGGAAGGACGTGGAAGCATTGGAAAGAGTGCAAAGGAGATTTACCAGGATGCTGCCTGGTTTGGGGGGGAGGTCTTATGAGGAAAGATTGAGGGAGTTGGGGCTTTTCTCTTTAGAGCGGAGGAGGATGAGAGGCGACTGAATAGAGGTTTATAAGATGATGAGGGGGATAGATAGAGTGGATGTTCAGAGACTATTTCCTCAGGTAGAGGCAGCTGTTACAAGGGGGCATAACTATAAGGCGCATGGGGGGAGATATAGAAGGGATGTCCGAGGTAGATTCTTTACTCAGAGAGTGGTTGGGGTGTGGAATGGACTGCCTGCTGTGATAGTGGAGTCGGACACTTTAGGAACTTTCAAGCGGTTATTGGATAAGCACATGGAGCACACCAGAGTGATAGGCAGTGTGATAGCTTGATCTTGGTCTCGGACAATGCTCGGCACAACATCGAGGGCCGAAGGGCCTGTACTGTGCTGTACTGTTCTATGTTCTATGTTCTATGTTAACTCGCCTCCATTCACAAAAT
Organism: Squalus acanthias; assembly: GCA_030390025.1. Lineage (NCBI taxonomy): Eukaryota > Metazoa > Chordata > Chondrichthyes > Squaliformes > Squalidae > Squalus > Squalus acanthias. Next base: position 127,529,491 of record CM059429.1, read on the forward strand.
CCAGCCCAATGCCTCTACTCAGACCCAAGATTCCAACACCTGTGGTCACATATCCGACCCTGATCCTATATCGAGCCGGTTGTCTTGCCCCAGCCTCTCTCTTACTAACTAACTAACAGATGTAGTGATTCTGAGAGAAAAAATTCTGAAACATGTATGCACCACAAAACCAGGGCTCCTGTGTCCTGTTGCTCCAGGAGGTGATTGAATATGAAATCAGGAATTCGCATTCACAGCGTGCAGCAGTATTCAATCCTTTACAGCAGCAACAGTGGATAGGAGTCTCAGAATGGCGCCTTAGGTCGGTGGAAGAGAAGGATTCCAATGAGGGAGGGTGGGAAGGAAAATGCCAGCATTAACTGGAGGTGTTGGAGGGGAGAAGCATACCAGCTTGGAAAAAGAGTGCCAGCATGAAGTGAGAGGGTTGGGTAGGGTACAGTGTCTTTATGAAATGGTTCTGCAGGGGGTAGAGTACATTAGTGAATTGGGGAGGGGGTGCTTTGGGAGTACATCTTTGAAAGGAGGCAGAGAAACTATTGGGGAAGTGATCATTTGTCGGGTCTGTTGAAAACCCACATGCTGCCTTAGTTTTCCTTTTTTTAAGATTATAAGGGCTCGATTTTGCCAAGCCCGAGGAGGCGGGATTGGAGGCGTGTGAGGTGCTAAAATCGCAAAAAAAAGGCAGGCGGGCCCGTTCCCGCCTCCATCCCACCTCCAAGCAATTTTCCCACAAGCGTGTTTTCTGACCACGTTTCCATCCCGCCTCCAAGAGGCGGGATAGGCCCTTAAGGCCCTTAACAACCACTTAATTGCCTCTATAATCCCATTTTGAGAGGCCTTTCTGATTTTAACACTTTTCCCACGTGCTGCACATCTCCTCTGGAACATGCCAGTTAATCCTGGCAGCCTCACAAGTGGATTGCTTACTAACAGCTGCAGCTCCACCATTACAAAAGGAGTTTTCAGCAATCATCATTTGCAGGTGGCAGAACTTTGTTGTCTCAGGTCTGGGGGAACTTTTAGCAGGCATACCCATTGTTGTGGAAGTTTGGAGCCTGACACCCATCTCCAGTGTGACCTCCTGGGAAACCCCTCTCGCCACCTTGACTGAGCGCTTCCTCAACTGAGGCATATACCAGAAGAATGGGAACCATTTATTTCCTTTCTTCCTGGACATCAGATTCGGACGAAGATCAGCCGCGGCAGCAGCAGAACCCTGAACAACAGCAGCACTAACTGCAGGAGCAACAGCAGGAGCGCCAAGCTGCTGCTCACCCACCTGAAGCTGCACAGGCCAGAAGGCGCCAGCGCATGGAAGCACGTCGGCTCAGGAGATACCCCCCAAAACAGGGTCAACAGACAGAGGATCAGCTACCTCAACATGACTGAGCAGCAGTGCCAAAGGCGGCTCCGACATTCGCGAGAGGTCGTGGGTGACATCTGCGCAATGCTGCAACAAGAGCTGGAGCCCAGAGGAGCAGGTGGACACCCCTTACCAGTGGCCGCCAAGTCACCACCGCACTCAACTTTTTTGCTTCAGGCTCATTCTAGGGATCAGCAGCAGACATCAGTTTGGAGACAAGGGCTATCCCCTGAAGACGTGGCTAATGACGCCGTTTAGGAGCCCATCCAATGAAGCTGAGGAGCGCTACAACTCCAGCCACATTTCCACCAGATCCATAATCAAACAAACCATCGGCTTGCTGAAGATGCGATTCAGATGCCTTGATAGATCAGGTGGAGCCCTGCAGTACTCAGCAGCCAGGGTCTCCAGAATGGTCGTGGTCTGCTGTGCACTTCACAACATGGCACAGCATTGTCTGGCCTGAGGAACAAATGGCTCATCACATTGCCTCCTCAGATGAGGAGGAGGAGGAGGAGGAGGAGGAGGAGGAGAGCGACAATGAACAGCTTGCGGAGGCGCATCAACCAGCGGCAGCAGCATGCGAGCACATTGCTGCCCGGGATGCAAGGGACGCACTCATCTTGGCCAGATTTGCTTAGCCTAGACAATCAAACACTTTTGCCTCACAGCTTCTTACCAGACCATCGACAATGGCCAAGAACCTGCGGATTCCTATCACTATGACCAACATGTGACAATTGCAAGTCACCCTAAGCCCACAATGTGGAATTCCCATTTACGAAATGACACACGCCACAACTTCAACAGTTTGACATCAGAATTTTTTATCACAACAAGCAACTGATGGCATTTCAAAAATAAATACATGACACCCAAGTGACTACCCTTGTGACTACTTGTGCATTATCTTCCTCTTACACGTGCTCCTATGTGGTGCTTCCCCTGTGGCTTCAGCAGATGTGGAGGCCCCTTGCTCACTTTCTTGCTGGTCCTGCCTCGACACCTTTGGCAGACGTCCTCTGGGGTTGCGAGCCTGTGAGGGCTCGGCAACAGTCTGCTGCTCCTGCGGCTGTGCAGGGGATGAGACGCCGATCTCAGTTGGGTGGGGACTCTGGTGGGGCTCTGAGCGAGGGCTCTGCAGTGGCATGGTCGTGTGAGCGCTTGGAGAGGAGCCCCCACTTCCTTGTTGTCTGCCACCAACAGCCCTCTCATGGGTCAGCCCCACTTCAGACCTAGCAAGTGGCTGGACAGCCCCTTTCTGCACTTCAGGGGGGCCATGAGGACCCATTTCTGCGCTGGAAGTCCTACTCCAGAGGACTTCCATGAAGGCCTGGTTTCTCTGCTCAATAGCTAACCATCACTCTCAAGAGATGTCAGTCTATTCTGAACAATCACCATGTTTTCACGACCCTGGCGACTAAGCTCCTTCATGGCCGTAGCCATCCTCTCCTCTACGGTAGCCATCCTTTCCACGGAGGTTGCCATCCTTTCCATGGTGATGCGTTCATGCGCAACGCCTCCACATAGGCTCTGCTCATGTTAGCGATGGACTCCTCCATTCGCTCCACACTCGCAGCGACCCTGGAGACAAAACCTGCCAGAGACTCCTGCACCTGTTCCTGGAGTTCTAGCACCGCTCTTCTTCTGGATGGACCCGAAGGCACAGGGTCGACATGCAGCTGAGCCGAGCTGGCAGAGTCCTGCGCCCTCCGACGAGGACTCTCCACTGCTGTCCCTGTCTCCACCATCTGCTGATGCTCACTTGTGAGCTGTGATACACCAGGTGACAACACTACACTATCTCGCGAAGGTCCCACCGAGGTGTGAGTGTCTGCGCTGATGCTGGGTGCACTGAAATCTGCCGACACTACGCCTTCAAAGGTTGCAGCTTCCTCTGAGGAGTCTTGAAGCTCAGGCTCTTCCTCTTGGACAGTGGGAACAGGGGCTGTCGATGGTCCTGTGGAGGAGTAAAGGAAAGAGTTGGAGATGTGAGGTAAAGGTTGCATGCACATTGAATTGTACAGATGATCATAAGTCAATCTGTTAGACCTTCAGAATCATTATCAGTTACTCATGCAATATCAATGAGAGAAATGCCAAACTATTCTATCACCAGCTTGCTGTGATACACCCGTCTATCTGTCCCCCACTTGCGCATCCTCCTCCACTCCCACAATCTCCAGGGCCGCCTCCTCCGCAGTGGTGAGCTGGGCTACTGAGGGTCCCTCCTCCTGTCCTCGCCCTCTCCCTCTTATTGTGGGCTCTCTTTTCCTGCAATGAGGGACACAAGCGGAGTTTGAGTGAAAATGAAGGCGTGAGTGTAGAGAATCCATAGCATAGATGCTTAGAAGGAGACAAAGATGGAGTGAGGTGCCAAGACCAAGGGCCCTCCCTGTGTGTTGTAAGTTGTTGTCATAGCATCACAGCAATAGGGAGTGTGAGGGCTGCATAGTCGAATAGTTAAGTGAATGTGAACATACAGAGAGAGGGAATGGGTAAGGATGCAGGGATGTATGTGTCAAGTGGGATGTGGAGGAAGAGGTTGGCAAAGCTGAGTGCTGGTGAGGAGAGGCGATGGGGATCAGATTGAGGGTGATGGGAAAGTCATACTCACTTTTCCTGTGCGGAGAAGGTCATGAAACCTCTTCCTGCACTGCAGCCAGGTTCTGCGGCACATAGCGATTGAGTTGACCTCCTGGGCCACTTGCATCCACACAGCTTTAGTCTGCTGGGGAGGCTTTTTCCTCCCTGAGGAAGGGAAGAGCACCTCCTTATTTGATCTTGCTCCCTCCACCAGAGCTTGGAGGGAGGCCTCATCGAACCTTGGAGCACACGTTGGCCTACTGCTGGACATAGTTGCTGAATGAAGCGATCACAACAATGGGCATAAAGTTTGCAGTCTCCAGAAGAAGCAAGGCTGCTTGCAGGCCTTAAATCCAGCAGCACTGATGATGTCATCGGTGGCGACTTTCAGGATGGAAAGACTCATTGGGCCAGGGGTTCCCACATGCTGGAAATCAAGTGCCCAATTAGGGGAAAATCGCACTTTTTTCCCACTTCACATCGGAGTCGGGGTCCTGACACGAAAACCACCTGACACGCCCCCAGCCCGCACCAATGGCTAAATCCAGCCCATAATATCTATCAATTGTGAAGTATAAAAGTATGTAAAATTAACCATTTTTTAATATCAAAATTCCAAATTCAACAGTGTGTGCTGGTGGAGTTGCAGAGGGTGCCGTTGTAAGTCCCATCGTAACCGTTTTGGGGTGCTTTCATTTGGCACCCCAAAGACACACTCGGGCAAGTGAGGCATAAGGGCTGGGAATGCCCCCTCCCAATTTATCTGCTTCCCTGTGCCAACCTGTGCCTACTGCTCAATACATGTGATAGACACAATGTTCACAACATAGGTTCTACTATAAAGATATTTGAATCGAGTTTCTTGCTGCACTGAAGATTAAACACGATGAACTAGATTTATTTCTGTCTTATTCATGTTCTCACTGCTGTGTGGAAGTTCTATCAAAATTATCTTCGAACTTAATCCAAAAGGATTTCTACACAGCACTGAAAAAAAGTAAGTGTGCGCATATAGCTCCACATAAAATGGTGTGTGTCTATATAAAATGTAGTGTGTGTCTATGTAAAATGGTGTGTGTGTGTCTGTATAAAATGGTGTGTGTGTTTCTATATAAAATGGTGTGTGTGTGTCTATATAAAATGGTGTGTGTGTGTCTATATAAAATGGTGTGTGTGTGTCTGTATAAAATGGTGTGTGTGTGTCTATATAAAATGGTGTGTGTGTGTCTATATAAAATGGTGTGTGTGTGTCTATATAAAATGGTGTGTGTGTGTCTATATAAAATGGTATGTGTGTGTCTATATAAAATGGTGTGTGTGTCAAAATAAAATGGTGTGTGTGTCTATATAAAATGGTGTGTGTGTCTATAAAATGGTGTGTGTGTCTATATAAAATGGTGTGTGTGTGTCTATATAAAATGGTGTGTGTGTCTATAAAATGGTGTGTGTGTCTATATAAAATGGTGTGTGTGTGTCTATAAAATGGTGTGTGTGTCTATATAAAATGGTGTGTGTGTGTCTATAAAATGGTGTGTGTGTCTATATAAAATGGTGTGTGTGTGTCTATAAAATGGTGTGTGTGTCTATATAAAATGGTGCGTGTGTCTATATAAAATGGTGTGTGTGTCTATAAAATGGTGTGTGTCTATATAAAATGGTGTGTGTGTGTCGATAAAATGGTGTGTGTGTATATATAAAATGGTGTGTGTGTCTATAAAATGGTGTGTGTGTGTCTATATAAAATGGTGTGTGTGTGTCTATAAAATGGTGTGTGTGTGTCTATAAAATGGTGTGTGTGTGTCCATATAAAATGGTGTGTGTGTGTCTATAAAATGGTGTGTGTGTGTCAATATAAATTGGTGTGTGTGTGTCCATATAAAATGGTGTGTGTGTGTCTATAAAATGGTGTGTGTGTCTATATAAAATGGTGTGTGTGTGTCTATAAAATGGTGTGTGTGTCTATATAAAATGGTGTGCGTGTGTCTATAAAATGGTGTGTGTGTGTCTATATAAAATAGTGTGTGTGTGTCTATAAAATGGTGTGTGTGTCGATATAAAATGGTGTGTGTGTGTCTATAAAATGGTGTGTGTGTCTATATAAAATGGTGTGTGTGTGTCTATAAAATGGTGTGTGTGTCGATATAAAATGGTGTGTGTGTCTATAAAATGGTGTTTGTGTCTATATAAAATGGTGTGTGTGTGTCTATATAAAATGGTGTGTGTGTCTATAAAATGGTGTGTGTGTCTATATAAAATGGTGTGTGTGTGTCTATAAAATGGTGTGTGTGTCTGCATAAAATGGTGTGTGTGTGTCTATAAAATGGTGTGTGTGTCTATATAAAATGGTGCGTGTGTCTATATAAAATGGTGTGTGTGTCTATAAAATGGTGTGTGTCTATATAAAATGGTGTGTGTGTGTCGATAAAATGGTGTGTGTGTCTATATAAAATGGTGTGTGTGTCTATAAAATGGTGTGTGTGTGTCTATATAAAATGGTGTGTGTGTGTCTGTATAAAATGGTGTGGGTGTGTCTATAAAATGGTGTGTGTGTGTCTATAAAATGGTGTGTGTGTGTCCATATAAAATGGTGTGTGTGTGTCTATAAAATGGTGTGTGTGTGTCAATATAAATTGGTGTGTGTGTGTCTATACAAAATGGTGTGTGTGTGTCTATAAAATGGTGTGTGTGTCTATATAAAATGGTGTGTGTGTGTCTATAAAATGGTGTGTGTGTCTATATAAAATGGTGTGCGTGTGTCTATAAAATGGTGTGTGTGTGTCTATATAAAATGGTGTGTGTGTGTCTATAAAATGGTGTGTGTGTCGATATGAAATGTTGTGTGTGTGTCTATAAAATGGTGTGTGTGTCTATATAAAATGGTGTGTGTGTGTCTATAAAATGGTGTGTGTGTGTCTATATAAAATGGTGTGTGTGTGTCTATAAAATGGTGTGTGTGTCGATATAAAATGGTGTGTGTGTCTATATAAAATGGTGTGTGTGTGTCTATAAAATGGTGTGTGTGTGTCTATATAAAATAGTGTGTGTGTGTCTATAAAATGGTGTGTGTGTCTATATAAAATGGTGTGTGTGTGTCTATAAAATGGTGTGTGTGTCTATATAAAATGGTGTGTGTGTGTCTATAAAATGGTGTGTGTGTGTCTATATAAAATGGTGTGTGTGTCTATATAAAATGGTGTGTGTGTGTCTATAAAATGGTGTGTGTGTGTCTATATAAATTGGTGTGTGTGTTTCTATATAAAATGGTGTGTGTGTGTCTATAAAATGGTGTGTGTGTCTATATAAAATGGTGTGTGTGTGTCTATAAAATGGTGTGTGTGTCTATATAAAATGGTGTGTGTGTGTCTATAAAATGGTGTGTGTGTCTATATAAAATGGTGTGTGTGTCTATAAAATGGTGTGTGTGTGTCTATATAAAATGGTGTGTGTGTGTCTATAAAATGGTGTGTGTGTCTATATAAAATGGTGTGTGTGTCTATAAAATGGTGTGTGTGTGTCTATATAAAATGGTGTGTGTGTCTATATAAAATGGTGTGTGTGTCTATATAAAATGGTGTGTGTGTCTATATAAAATGGTGTGTGTGTGTCTATATAAAATGGTGTGTGTGTCTATATAAAATGGTGTGTGTGTGTCTATATAAATGGTGTGTGTGTCTATATAAAATGGTGTGTGTGTCTATATAAAATGGTGTGTGTGTCTATATAAAATGGTGTGTGTGTCTATATAAAATGGTGTGTGTGTCTATATAAAATGGTGTGTGTGTCTATATAAAATGATGTGTGTGTCTATATAAAATGGTGTGTGTGTCTATATAAAATGGTGTGTGTGTCTATATAAAATGTTGTGTGTGTCTATATAAAATGGTGTGTGTGTCTATATAAAATGGTGTGTGTGTCTATATAAAATGATGTGTGTGTCTATATAAAATGGTGTGTGTGTCTATATAAAATGGTGTGTGTGTCTATATAAAATGGTGTGTGTGTCTATATAAAATGGTGTGTGTGTCTATATAAAATGGTGTGTGTGTCTATATAAAATGATGTGTGTGTCTATATAAAATGGTGTGTGTGTCTATATAAAATGGTGTGTGTGTGTATATAAAATGGTGTGTGTGTCTATATAAAATGGTGTGTGTGTCTATATAAAATGATGTGTGTGTCTATATAAAATGGTGTGTGTGTCTATATAAAATGGTGTGTGTGTCTATATAAAATGATGTGTGTGTCTATATAAAATGGTGTGTGTGTCTATATAAAATGGTGTGTGTGTCTATATAAAATGGTGTGTGTGTCTATATAAAATGGTGTGTGTGTCTATATAAAATGAGTGTGTGTGTCTATATAAAATGATGTGTGTGTCTATATAAAATGGTGTGTGTGTCTATATAAAATGGTGTGTGTGTCTATATAAAATGGTGTGTGTGTCTATATAAAATGGTGTGTGTGTGTCTATATAAAATGGTGTGTGTGTCTATATAAAATGGTGTGTGTGTGTCTATATAAAATGGTGTGTGTGTGTCTATATAAAATGATGTGTGTGTCTATATAAAATGATGTGTGTGTCTATATAAAATGATGTGTGTGTCTATATAAAATGATGTGTGTGTCTATATAAAATGATGTGTGTGTCTATATAAAATGGTGTGTGTGTCTATATAAAATGGTGTGTGTGTCTATATAAAATGGTGTGTGTGTCTATATAAAATGGTGTGTGTGTCTATATAAAATGGTGTGTGTGTGTCTATATAAAATGATGTGTGTGTCTATATAAAATGATGTGTGTGTCTATATAAAATGGTGTGTGTGTCTATATAAAATGGTGTGTGTGTCTATATAAAATGGTGTGTGTGTCTATATAAAATGATGTGTGTGTGTCTATATAAAATGATGTGTGTGTCTATATAAAATGGTGCTGTGTGTCTATATAAAATGGTGTGTGTGTCTATATAAATGGTGTGTGTGTCTATATAAAATGGTGTGTGTGTCTATATAAAATGTGTGTGTGTCTATATAAAATGATGTGTGTGTCTATATAAAATGGTGTGTGTGTCTATATAAAATGGTGTGTGTGTCTATATAAAATGATGTGTGTGTCTATATAAAATGGTGTGTGTGTCTATATAAAATGGTGTGTGTGTCTATATAAAATGTGTGTGTGTCTATATAAAATGAGTGTGTGTCTATATAAAATGATGTGTGTGTCTATATAAAATGGTGTGTGTGTCTATATAAAATGATGTGTGTGTCTATATAAAATGATGTGTGTGTCTATATAAAATGGTGTGTGTGTCTATATAAAATGATGTGTGTGTCTATATAAAATGGTGTGTGTGTCTATATAAAATGGTGTGTGTGTCTATATAAAATGATGTGTGTGTCTATATAAAATGGTGTGTGTGTCTATATAAAATGGTGTGTGTGTCTATATAAAATGATGTGTGTGTCTATATAAAATGGTGTGTGTGTCTATATAAAATGGTGTGTGTGTCTATATAAAATGATGTGTGTGTCTATATAAAATGGTGTGTGTGTCTATATAAAATGATGTGTGTGTCTATATAAAATGATGTGTGTGTCTATATAAAATGGTGTGTGTGTCTATATAAAATGATGTGTGTGTCTATATAAAATGGTGTGTGTGTCTATATAAAATGATGTGTGTGTCTATATAAAATGGTGTGTGTGTCTATATAAAATGATGTGTGTGTCTATATAAAATGATGTGTGTGTCTATATAAAATGGTGTGTGTGTCTATATAAAATGATGTGTGTGTCTATATAAAATGATGTGTGTGTCTATATAAAATGATGTGTGTGTCTATATAAAATGGTGTGTGTGTCTATATAAAATGGTGTGTGTGTCTAAAAAAATGGTGTGTGTGTCAATATAAAATGGTGTGTGTGTCTCTATATAAAATGATGCGTGTGTCTATAAAATGGTGTGTGTGTCTATATAAAATGGTGTGTGTGTCTATATAAAATGATGTGTGTGTCTATATAAAATGGTGTGTGTGTCTATATAAAATGATGTGTGTGTCTATATAAAATGATGTGTGTGTCTATATAAAATGGTGTGTGTGTCTATATAAAATGATGTGTGTGTCTATATAAAATGATGTGTGTGTCTATATAAAATGATGTGTGTGTCTATATAAAATGATGTGTGTGTCTATATAAAATGGTGTGTGTGTCTATATGAAATGATGTGTGTGTCTATATAAAATGATCTGTGTGTCTATATAAAATGGTGTGTGTGTCTATATAAAATGATGTGTGTGTCTATATAAAATGGTGTGTGTGTCTATATAAAATGATGTGTGTGTCTATATCAAATGGTGTGTGTGTCTATATAAAATGATGTGTGTGTCTATATAAAATGGTGTGTGTGTCTATATGAAATGATGTGTGTGTCTATATAAAATGATCTGTGTGTCTATATAAAATGGTGTGTGTGTCGATATAAAATGATGTGTGTGTCTATATAAAATGATGTGTGTGTCTATATAAAATGGTGTGTGTGTCTAAAAAAATGGTGTGTGTGTCAATATAAAATGGTGTGTGTGTCTCTATATAAAATGGTGTGTGTGTGTCTATATAAAATTGTGTGTGTGTCTCTATATAAAATGGTGTGTGTGTGTCTATATAAAATGGTGTGTGTGTCGAAATAAAATGGTGTGTGCGTCTATATAAAATGGTGTGTGTGTCTATATAAAATGGTGGGTGTGTGTCTATATAAAATGGTGTGTGTGTGTCTATATAAAATGGTGTGTGTGTCTATATAAAATGGTGTGTGTGTGTCTATATAAAATGGTGTGTGTGTGTCTATCTAAAATGGTGTGTGTGTCTTTATAAAATGGTGTGTGTGTATATATAAAATGGTGTATGTGTCGATATAAAATGTTGTGTGTGTATATAAAATGGTGTGTGTGTGTCTATATAAAATGATGTGTGTGTCTATATAAAATGGTGTGTGTGTCTATATAAAATGGTGTGTGTGTCTATATAAAATTATGTGTGTGTCTATATAAAATGGTGTGTGTGTCTATATAAAATGGTGTGTGTGTCTATATAAAATGATGTGTGTGTTTATATAAAATGGTGTGTGTGTCTATATAAAATGGTGTGTGTGTCTATATAAAATGGCGTGTGTGTGTATATAAAATGGTGTGTGTGTCTTTATAAAATGGTGTGTGTGTCTCTATAAAATGGTGTGTGTGTCTATATAAAATGGTGTGTGTGTCTCTTTATAAAATGGTGTGTGTGTGTCTATATAAAATGGTGTGTGTGTCTCTATATAAAATGGTGTGTGTGTGTCTATATAAAATGGTGTGTGTGTCGAAATAAAATGGTGTGTGTGTCTATATAAAATGGTGTGTGTGTCTATATAAAATGGTGTGTGTGTGTCTATATAAAATGGTGTGTGTGTCTATATAAAATGGTGTGTGTGTCTATATAAAATGATGTGTGTGTCTATATAAAATGGTGTGTGTGTCTATATAAAATGGTGAGTGTGTCTATATAAAATGATGTGTGTGTCTATATAAAATGGTGTGTGTGTCTATATAAAATGGTGTGTGTGTCTATATAAAATGATGTGTGTGTCTATATAAAATGGTGTGTGTGTCTATATAAAATGATGTGTGTGTCTATATAAAATGGTGTGTGTGTCTATATAAAATGATGTGTGTGTCTATATAAAATGATGTGTGTGTCTATATAAAATGGTGTGTGTGTGTCTATATAAAATGGTGTGTGTGTCTCTATATAAAATGGTGTGTGTGTGTCTATATAAAATGGTGTGTGTGTCGAAATAAAATGGTGTGTGTGTCTATATAAAATGGTGTGTGTGTCTATATAAAATGGTGTGTGTGTGTCTATATAAAATGGTGTGTGTGTGTCTATATAAAATGGTGTGTGTGTCTATATAAAATGGTGTGTGTGTGTCTATATAAAATGGTGTGTGTGTCTATATAAAATGGTGTGTGTGTCGATATAAAATGTTGTGTGTGTATATAAAATGGTGTGTGTGTCTATATAAAATGGTGTGTGTGTCGATATAAAATGGTGTGTGTGTCTATATAAAATGGTGTGTGTGTCTATATAAAATGGTGTGTGTATGTCTTTATAAAATGGTGTGTGTGTATATATAAAATGGTGTGTGTGTCTATATAAAATGGTGTGTGTGTCTATATAAAATGATGTGTGTGTCTATATAAAATGGTGTGTGTGTCTATATAAAATGGTGTGTGTGTCTATATAAAATGATGTGTGTCTCTATATAAAATGATGTGTGTGTCTATATAAAATGGTGTGTGTGTCTATATAAAATGATGTGTGTGTCTATATAAAATGATCTGTGTGTCTATTGTAAGGGATACTCTCCTGACCCTGCGTGTCTCGTGGCCTGTGAGGTTCACGCGGCTCTGTGCAGCCTGTATGTCAGTGCGGGTCTAGGCCTGGTCTCCAGCCAGTCTGGGAACACTAGACACCCCTGTGAGTGGTTCGAATCACTCTCCCTTACGGTTCTAGACACTGGACTTAGATGCGAGAGCAGCAATGGAGATAAAACTCATGTAGACTTGGTTTGAACGGTACGAAATGGAAAATCTTTATTGCATGATACTTAAAATTATGAAATACATGTCATATGCACAGATGAATGACAGTACAATCTTACAAACAGTTATAATCACTCTTAGGGAAACGAGGAACGACCAGCACAACGTAAATAGGGCACACATTACAAATATCCTTAATTTAAACCCTCCCCTATCAATAACTATCCTAAAACTAGCTTCGCAGGATCCCGAGACTCATGCTCACCACTCGTAATAACTCGGAGAAAATCCCGAATAGCTGATCGGATGTTTTTCACCGCAGCACCCACGTGTTGGTCAGGAGATCTCCTGGTCCCACTTGTTTACTGCTTCTGCTGCTCGGTCAGTCGGCTGGACCGTCCGCTGTAGTGAAGACCTCTGTTGGTGGACTTTACAGTTCAGTCGAGGAGCACCGTTGTCAATATCATTGATACGATGTGTTTGCACAGTCCAGTTATCATTGATGCAATATGTCTTGTTAAAGAAGAAAACTTCGTTGTCAAGAAGACTTGGCTGATCGACCTACAGGCGCGGTCGGGATTTACTGACCGTGGCGATGGATAAGGTCTTCTTCTCTTCTCCTCTCATCTCATCTCATCTCATCTCATCTCATCTCGGGCCTTTGGTTCCGCTGCCAGCTACCAACATAGGTCTTTGCAACAGTCTTTTACCCAGGAGCAGCCACGAGGTTACGAATCGACCGGATAAAACACAGGAGCAGCCACGATGATAACAGCAGCAAGCGGCAAGAGTCACGAACACGAGGCAGGAGCAAGAATCAAGAGTCAAGAGACCGAATGGACGGTTTGGGCCTGCAATTATAGTGCACAGTTCTTCCGTTTCCCGCCCAACTATAATGTCCATTCTTTTGTTTAAGGTTTGGCGCCCAAAAAGTCCTGTATGGGTGATCTCTGTCTTTAATGGGTTTCGGGGCTACTCCTGAATGTTTGAGTACCTGCTAATATTTCTCCCATTGTTAAATCGGTCGGTGTTCCCCCTGGAGGGGTTTGGGGCTTCCAAGTGTCCTGTATAACTACCTGCTAACGGCTCTCTCATCGTAGAGCCGTTGGGAGTTTACATATTAATGTCCTTTGGATGGGCCCTTGATGGCTTTCCTTTGTACCTGGGAGACCGATCCCAGTATCGATGTTTATACTGTAAACCCATAATGTCCTGTGTATTGTCTTCACTGTGCTGAATCGTTATCGATCCTGCAAAAATGTTTATTGGAACGCCATCTTGTCTGTCTGCTGAAAAGTCTCGAATGTTCTGTCACGCGGTGCGGCGGCCATTTTACAGGCTGCTTGTGTCCAATTTAAACCTGACAGCATTCCGCTGAAATAAAGCTGTTCTGAATGAAACTTGTGTTTTCTCCTTATTAAAAATGAAATCGCGATAATTGCGAATTCTACAGTCCCTCCTGTTGATGCGAATAACTCCGCTTATCGTATCAAAAATCTCAGTGGTGAGCAATCTTATCTCGATTTCACTCCGAATCCAGTAAATTAATCCCATAAAATTTTAACTTCACTAGGGTCTCTGTGTCGTCCTTATTTCCCAAGAAAATCACACTTTATATCACCATAGGCATCATTTGCCCTTAAACTTACACCACTTGTTTTCCTTCCCGGCGTAACCAGGCCGATACCTCACGCATCACCTGTATATTTATCTTTTATTCAGGGAAAGGAAAAACAAAACCCAAAAAAAAAACCAAACAATCAACACCATCACCAAAATAAACAAATCCCGACTCTTAAACATGTCGAGTTTCCAACGTATTTACACTGAGCACAAACTTCCGCGGCGCACATGGCGAGCGGGAGTGACGCCGTTTTCCCATTACACTGCGCTCTCATCGTGCACGCGCACGTAACGTTCTCGCCACTCTCCCGTGTTCTCATGCTTGGTGAGGCGCTTGTCTCTTTTACAATGTATAAACAAAAGGTATACTACAATAAACACTTGACAGACGACTAAAATGTGGGAGGCTATTCTGACCCATGAGGGCACTTCAATATTTGTGAACAGATTCCACCACGGTGGAACCACTATGTCCAAAATGTCTGTACCTATCTCGACGGTTTTCTGTTCTAAAGTATAGAAATGCTTTTGTGACACCGCGACGGCTTTCAGAAGTTCGGTTAAATGCTCGGGGAGAGGGGGAATGAGGTACCCAAAATGTGCGACAAAACGCTGCAAGTCGGTAAACTTCTCTTTTACTGTGAGGTGAACAGTGGATGGTTCAGGGATTGGGATAATTCGCTGTTGTGCTACTTGAACTTCAGCCCTGGGTTTAAAACAGAAACTGCTGTCACTCACCGGACACCGGCTACGGTTTCCATGCTGGTAGTGTTGCGCTGCAGTGGTAACACAATATGTTCCACCCCCGATGTATGCTACCTGCGGAGGCACATGATCTTGTGCCATTGCCTCCATGGTGCAATTCATGGACTTGGCGCCAGCCGTTCTGAACCCGCACTGTGGTGTTAAAAAGGCATTCAAGTGCTGGGGGCACAGTATTATGTGTGCTCCCCTGCCACGACAACCAGAGAGATCTGTACCTGTCATCGTTTGCTCCCAGCGGATGACGTAAGGTGGAACCGCTGCATAACGAATGTGGGCTCCCCCCTGAATGACACCAATGTTCTCTACCCGATACACCGGGGCGGGCTTTGCTGTGTTGCCCAAAACCGGCATGCGTAATACTATTCCCATAATAGTATGGTTTGAACGTCCGCAGTCCACGGGGACTGGGTAAGCTTCTGAAGCTAGCCTGAGCTGGCACGGACTTAATGCGTTCTGAAAAGGGTGGAGCGCCCGCAGGTGTTTGTTACTTATCCAGGACGGGACCAAACCTTGTTTTAAATCCTCCAAATTACTGCGGCCCTCGCCCAGTAACCACGCCCCGTAAAGCACGCACACCTCGTTCTGCGCAGCTTGATCGGATGCATTCCGATCTTCCCTAATCAGGGCATTTACCGTACGCGCATGTTTCTCCAGCTCTGCTATAATCTCTTTTAAGTGTAGTGTCATGGCTTGGTCCTCGTGCAGACCCGACCCTACCACTTTATTCTCATCCGTGAGAATATCCTTTAACTGTGTTTTTAAACCATTAATCTGGGTCTGCAGCTCCACACTGTCTAGAGCGTTGACCACAGATGTCCCTGTGTTAAAAGCAGTGAACGCATCGTTCACCAAACCCCTTCTTTGCCTCCCAACTTGATCCAAAACTTCCTGCGGTGCGGTGTATAAACTTGTCTTATCAATTTCCGCGAAATCGAACTCGTAAAACTGCCTGAACATCTTGGTCAACAGGACCTGGTACAACTGTTCCGTCTTTTTGGGGCACCACTCTGGTAACCGTACCTCAGTGAGATTTAAAATCACCGAGGCCACCGCGTAATGCACTCCCTGAAATAGTATCTGGTCTGTGGGGACCAGTACCAAACCGTTCCCGGGTCCCTTACTAGTTTTAGGGCACCCTTCTTCCTCAGTTAGAACTACCGGAATCGTGGGCGGGGCTTTGCGTGGGCGCGTAATGAGCTCAGTGGCATTTACTGGGATCGGGGAGAATGGGGCTCCGCACCCCCTGGTGCTCGCATCCCACCTCATCCCCTGTCCGTTATCCTGCCACTGGTTAATAAAGAATATGGAGATGCCTTTGGGGCAAACGTACTTTGACCCCCACATACAAACATAAATCCCCTCATCTGGTTCCCACCATTTGTCCCAACAGACTTTCACTTGTCCATCAGTCCCCGTAATTGTCCGATGGGTATTATTACCCAGTCGTTCCCACTCGACCGAAGAGTTCCTCATAGTTTTGCTCAGCTTTCGCAGCCACCACCATCGGCTCAATGGGACATTCCCACTGCAAGTCAAACAAATCCGTTTGCCGACGGTGACGCTGATCCTGGGTGCGATGATCCGTACTTTGGGGCACATTAAAGAAGTCTCTTTGTAGGCGAACCCCGATGTGCTGGAATACTCCGTTGAGTTCGTTCCCAGCCATCCTGGCCACCTTCCCTTGTGGAAATAGGTGCTGGTCCCTTCTGCCTTCCGTCTCCCGGTCCCATCCACCGCGATGGGGGCCGTGTCCCCGGAACATCCAAACACCACGACATCCTTGGTGTGGCCTCGATAGGCCAATCCACATCCGATTGCCACGAGCAATACTATAAGTCGTTCCATCCTTCCTTGGTTCCTGTGATCAGATAGAATGAGGTAGCCAGCCTCGCAAAAAGTCTCTGGCTTTTGTGAAGGGTGAGCGGGTCCCCTGACCTCGCCTCACGTAAACTTCAACGTTTGCTGAACAGACTTCCTCTAAACCTAGCCTTAAAACTCCCATCATTTGTCGTTATCTGTTAAAACCACTACAAACTTAAACTTATTAAAACTACTAACTTAACCTTGAACTAAAACTTAAAACTTAACCTTGAACTATAAACTTAAACTTAAAACTAATACTTTACAGTGCCGCCCGTTCTCAGGGCGGCCCCTTTAAATCCTGAGAAGGCTGCTGCGAGCTCTTCCCGACGGTGGGAGGGCACTGACCCTTCCTTCTGATCTGCCGCAGCCTGTTGCTGCGCTGACCCTTTCCTCTGATCTGCCGCAGCCTGTTACTGCTTCGATGTGGCCTGTCTCTACCCGGGTTATCTTAATCTGAAACTTACGCCCTGGGGCAGCCTGTGGACCTGACCACGTCTTCCTGGGCTGGGGTGCTCTGCTTGACCTACGGGGAACTGCTATGGGCGGGGGCTCCGTGACGGACGGACCGGGTCCCGA
The DNA here is from genome assembly GCA_030390025.1 of Squalus acanthias. NCBI lineage: Eukaryota > Metazoa > Chordata > Chondrichthyes > Squaliformes > Squalidae > Squalus > Squalus acanthias. The sequence goes on from CM059429.1 coordinate 127,546,843, forward strand.
GACCTTCAACGGGATGACCTGGGGTTCCATCACAGGCGCCAGCCCCGCCTCCGCTGACTCCGCCTCCCTAACCTCGGGGCTGGCAGTTCGGGGCCCCGCCCTGCTCGGCCCAGCAGGCAGCCCTTCACTCGCGAACTCTGCCTCCCCTGAGGACTGGACGTTTAAAGCGGGCGGCCACACCTCTGGGAACCACATAGCGGCTGGCCCGGCCTCCTCTAGCTCCTTCCTCCTGCTGTCGGGACCTGCAGCTTGTGTGTCCACCCCGTATGGATCTCTACCTAGCGGCCCCAATCCTTCCAGACCGTTCCTGTGAAACCACCCGTCATCATCACTATGCTCATCTGCACTATCCTCATCTGACCAGGGTACCCTGGGGTCCTCGTCATCTAACCCCCAACTCCAGAAAAACGCTGCATGATCGTCCGGGATGTCCCTTCCCCTGATGCAAGCTGCTACGCCTGCCTGTGTGCCTTGTGGTCCTACCTGGGGCTGTGTTTTCCCGTTGGCGGGATTTACCCCTGTAGTTTTCCCTTGCGCACCCGGCTGGTACAGTTTACATTGGTTTATGTGGAACCACTTAGTGCGCCGAGGTACTTTTACGGCGTAAACCATGGGACTTGCCTTGTCTACAATGTTGTAGGGTCCCATATACAGTGGTTCCAGACTCCCTACTCTGGCGTAGTTTCTGACCATGACCTGGTCTCCTACTTCCCACTCCCGCGTTTTGCGGGGTTCCAGCAACAAGCGATTGCCCTGGTGCTGCCTTCCCATGTTCCCAGCCGCCTGCTCATAAACTTGCTTCAGGCGCTCCAAGAGAGTTTGGGCGAACTTGTCCCTGCTGATCTCTTGAAGCTGACCCTCAGTGAGCACCGGGGCTAGCACATGGGTGGGGGTTCGCATGAGCCTGCCGGTCATTACCTCGTGCGGGGAGTACCCCGTACTTTTTGACTGACTGGCCCGGACCCCCATGAGGACTAAAGGCAGAACTTCCGCCCATTTTTGGGGCGAGTTCCTAGTCTCTTTCCTCAATTTCTCCTTCAGGGTCCGGTTCATACGTTCAACAATCCCGGATGACTGGGGATTGTGTGCTACGTGCCACTTCCCTTCAATGCCCAAAAGCATGAGGGTGTTCTGCATCACCTGGCCGGTGAAATGACTCCCTTGGTCTGACTCCACGAAACGGGGGAGTCCCCACCGCGAGAACACTTCCCGGACCAAGATTTTTGCAGTACCCAGTGCCGTAGCTGTTCGACAAGGGAAGGCTTCCACCCACTTGGAAAACACATCCACCAGGACGAGGCAGTACTTATAACCTCCCTGGGTGGTGGGCAGGGGTCCTATATAGTCGATCTGTATCGACTGCCATGGTCCCTCTACCCTTCTTACGTGTCCCATGGGCACCTTCCTTTTCTGGGGGTCTGGGTTATTTGCAGCGCACACAAGACAGTTTGCACAGAACTCGCGGACTTGTTCCCTGAGCCCTGGCCACCATCCCGCTTGCTCTACCCGTTGCCAGGTAACCTCGGGCCCGGGGTGCCCTGCCCCTGGTCCCTCGTGAGCCAACTGGAGGAATTCCCTCCTGTGCTGCTGCGGCACAACCCACTGCTCCTCGCGGAACAGCATGCCTTCCTTAACTGAGAGGGTTGCCGTACTGTACGGACCTTCTACCTGCCTCCCCTCAGCAATCGTTTTTAGGACTGCTTTTAGGGCGGGATCCTGGGCTTGGACGGTCTTAAGGTCTAGGGGCAATGCTACCCTGGTGTTCCCGGTATTCCCGTCCCCACCTCGGACCGCTGCTATGGGTCCGGTTCTATAGGGGTTCCAGAAAGTACCGTCGCGGGCACCCTCCCTGGCTAGCGCATCCGCCTGCCGGTTGCCCTCCCCACGGGCTCTGTGGAGGAGTGAGCTTTCACCTTATGGATGAAAATCTCCCCTTCCTCCCCTACTGCTGCTGCTAAGATCTTCTCCAGCAAGGGCTTTACCGTTAAAGGTCGCCCGTCCGCGGAGGTGTATCCACGGCGGGACCAAATGGCCAGGTATTCCGTACACGAATTGCAGGTGAACATACTGTCCGAGCAAATCGTGTATGGGGTTGGGAAAATGTCTGGGTGGGTTACCACGTACACCACGGCAGACAGCTCAGCCTGCTGCGCGCTCATGGTGCTAGGGAGCTTGATCGCCAGGGCAAGGTCTGCCGCAGGGTCATAAACTCCACACCCTGTGAGTCGCTCGCCAGCAGATACTGTGCTAGACCCATCAACATAAATCTCGCGCCCAGTGGGATGTATCCCGGCCCGTAAACCTATGTTGACTTCCCACACCCCCTCCACCGAACACCGGTGGGCTGTACCGGGGTATACCAAATTGGCCGCAAGCCTGGGCTCGCAAAGACCTTTTACTCTGATGTC